>JAQMYJ010000038.1:11106999-11124736 GCA_030014305.1 Clarias laeviceps
CTATATAGTGTGATTAAGTGTGTGTTTTTCGCGAGCTGGTTGCTGCTGCGGCGGGGGCGGGGCGGAGGATCGCGATGTTGGCTCAGCATTGTGATGTCTATCGGCCATCGGCAATGGACGATGGCATCGTCTATCGACCCAACTCTAATCTGAATGACAATTAAGATCATTGAAAAATAAAAGTTACAGACACTACACCTTGGTGAGACATCTTAACACAAACACCATGTTTTGGCCGATTTGAAAATATTCATCAGTTTTGGAATAAATGATGAAATGGTAATAATAAAAAAAAAAGAAAAAAAAAACTAGGTAGGAAACTATTAAATCAGTGCTTTGTTCCTGGCGCTTTTCTCTCTTTTTTTTTCTCTTTTCAATAATTTTTGTGCCTTTGTGTGCTTTTTGACGCTCACCATTGGACTTTATTGTTAAATTTTCAATTAAAGGTTAAACAATATAAGTACCTGTAGTCAGTATGGTAGAAACCCTATAAATTATTCCTACTTTTTTCCCCAGTGGTAAGGTTGACCTTAGCATGGAAGTGCCCAAAAAAAGTCACTTGTTCATGATACTGCTACTGCAACCACTTGAAACGCAAAAAGTATTATTTTAATGATTTTAGAAGCCACAGCTCTGTTGATACACACCATGTACAATGTGTCTCGCTCCTTTTGTACACTCAGTGAATCTAATCAGCACTTCTGCATCAGTAAGTCGTCTGCCCACGCCTCTGCTGAATAATTCAATCAGAGGCAAACAGAGACAGAGACAGAAAGAGAGTGAGTTTACCGCATCTCCAGCTCTGGTGAGTGCATTCCTACAGCTTAACTCTCATTAAAAATTCAAGTCACACAAAGTAGGTTAAAGCCCCCACAAAGAAGACATATTCAGCTCGGCTCGCCGGCCGCAGGCACAGACCGGCTTTTTCGATGTGGCCTAACGCGCATAATCTCGGGACACAATGTCCTGCATCTCGCTGTTCACCCCGTGCCAAATGCATGCTATGGAAACCAGCGGAGGTCAAAGGGCCCAAGTCTTCCACAGCCTTCTGTTCTGACAATGTAAAACAGCCTCCTGTTCAAATGGAATCAATAAAGCTGTAAAAAAAATTTTTTAAAAAAAGTCATGCATAAGCAGGGCAAAGTCTCCAGATAAAAGTTTTATAGTATTATACTTGTACAGCAAACAGGTCCTTGGCCTTTACCTCCTGAAATAAGGACTGAAATGTGTGAGAAAGATTTGCGATCTTGGCTTTCTCCAAACCACTTCAAATAACACTCAGAGAGGATGAGTGGCTTAAAGCTTGGGATAAACCTCCTTCATATGTAAGCTCCGTTCTTTATGAGGTGTAAAGCACAGCATTCTTCTTTCGTCCTCCTTTGCTTTTTTTTCATGTTTGGTCCTAAATGCTAAATCCCAAACTGACCGCATTTATAGGAGTTTTATAAAATGAAAGGTGTCTGCACAATTCACCAACCTGTCTGTTCTCAGAAATTGTTAATTTCCTCAACAAATAGAATTTATTTGCATTTTGGGTAAAAATATTTTATTCTGAGGCACAGGGTAAGAATTACATTTAAATTTACACATTTGGCAGACGCGACTTACATTTTTCTCATATTATACATCTGAGCAGTTGAGGGTTAATTAAGGGTCCCGCTCAAGGACCCAACATGGACACCTTGGTGGTCATGGGATTTGATCCTGGGACCTTCTGGACCATAGTCCAATGCCTTAACCACTGAGCTACTCCTGACCCTATTAGGAATAAGAGCATCTACCATGCAGAAAATCTGCCATAAAATCACTGATTAATCTGGTTAAAGTGTAGAACAAGTGTTAAAATAAAGACCTTCGGAAATATGAAAATGGTAGGAAGAAAAACAGACATACCGGCTCAGGCGCTGCCCACATTAGCCATGTCTGCTTCAAATGTCGAGGCAGCAGGACAAATCAGGCTGGTTACTGGAACCAACAAAATGAAAAAAAAAAAAAAAAAGGGTCTGATAGAGAAAAAAAAGAAAGAAAAAAGAAGCCCCTGCAGCATCCAGTACCTAATGATAGGGTATGAGATCCACCAGAAATTAAAAAGCTGCACCAAGTGACAAACATCAAGAAATACTGAGCGTAGAGATGTACTGTACCAATCTGGCCCTAAGTATCTGTATTTGATGTTTTTCCAATGCACTCAACTGAAATACAGTATAATTGTTTGGCGTAGACAGCATGTTCTCATTGTTTAGTTTTCACCAATAGCTCCAAATAAATAAAAGTGAAGGTAGCATAATTGACAGTAATAATTTGTGAAGTGAAACAAAAAGTCAATATTGGCTCGGTATGATCAACCCTCACCCTTTTTTATATATTGATGTATTCACATCTGCTAGGAATACAAATACGGCACCGTCAAGTCCAATTTTCTTTATGTAGTAAAACAAGTTAAGGAGCAGGTAGTAAACAACACCTATGTAATACTTGATGACCAGAACATGGAAGGTTGAAAACTTCAAATAGGAAAACGTCCCATAGAAGCGAGCAGCTGATGGCTACCATAATGCAAGGAAGGATGGCGAGCAGTTTACAGTAGCATGTTAACTACATTAACATAAATGGGGTGGAGTAGCTCAATGGTTAAGGCATGGACTACTGATTGGACGGTCCCAGGTTCAAACTGCAGCACCACTAATTTACCACTGCTGGGCCCTTAAGCAAGCCTCCTAAACCCTCAATTGCTCTAATGTATATTGAGATAAAATCTAAGTCACACTGGATAACGGCGTCTGCCAAATGTCGTAAATGTACAGTAAATTCTCACATTGCGAACAGCTGCACGTTGCATGTAATCTTTCCCAGTTACATATGCATTCTGATATTCTATACACGCATGTTCCTGACCCTGAAACGGATTAATCAGACTAGTTTCAAGCCAATGTGGGTTGAACTAGTCTCAATCAGGCGGTGGAGTCAGAATAAGTTGTACATGTTCTAAAAAGCATCAAAGTGTGTCGCACTGGATCTAAACATACAACCATACCAAATGTAGAGTAAAGCAATGGTCAGTAGTGAGTAGGGCTTTTCTTTCTCTGGTTGTTAAAGCCTACTAGTCTAACTGTCCACCAGGCAAATATGAATAAAAAATGATCATGGAAAATCATTTCCAAGGATCATGGCCTATTATTTTGTCCAGATTTATGTCCAAGTCCTGAGATTCACTGACATTTATATTCCTTTAATTTCATGGCACATTTACATCTGTACTGAGTGATTCATATAGTAATTACAGCCTATTTTATACCTTCCACTTTCTTTTTTGTCCTTTCTGCTTCTAAGTACCTTGTCAATGAGCTGCTCAGCTCTTTCTCCACTGTGGATGTATTGAGTTATTTGGCCAGCGATCAAAAACTGTCACTCTGAATTCCAGATTATGCCCGTTTCCTTTCAGACCGCTTTATAAGAGTTGAAATGACAGGTAGTTACAAGCTAAGCAGAAATATGGATTTATTATTAATGGTGAGAAACTAACTACAGTGTACTACAGCCCAGGTTTATTTCATCTTATTTCAGTTCAGTTAAACTGATCATTTTCCATCTCTGCACTCATCTACTGGTTTCGTCTCTGATCTGCGGATTAAAGTTCCGTCAAACACATGACCGGAGCCAACACACTGTTGGAGGTCAGGATCACTCAGGTCAGTCCAGCTGGATTTATACTTCATTAAGAGCTACAAACTGTGTAAGCCAACTTTATCAAATAGTATGACTGCAATCATTTGGTTTGGACAGCAGACAAGAGATGAACATTTTAAGTATTTAAGCATTAATGTTCAAACAAGATGATATATTTCAGTTTATTGTGATGACTGCAGACAAAAATAGGTAGGGAAATGGTATCAGTATGGCTTAGTGGTCAGCAGTGTCGCCTTGCACCTCCGGTGTCCGGGTTCGATTCCCGCCTCGGGGTCTGTGTGCATAGACGGCTATGCTGGGCGGCTTTCCTCCCACAATCCAAAGACATGTAGATTTGCCCAGTGTATTAATGAGAGTGTTAGTGTGTCTGTATACGTGTGTGCCCTGTGATGGATTGGCACACTGTGCAGTAACCTGTACATGCCCCAAGTCTCCTGTGATAGGCTCCAGGCTCCCCGCGACCCTGATTGAGCGATGAGCAAGTGAGTGAGCATCTGTAGAGTATGTTTTAGGGTTATGTATTTCTGTAGCTTATATAATTTAATGTACAAACTCAACATATACTGTATGGGTATAAACAAATGGTAATAGAGCAATGATGATCAGACAAACTGACCTTAGCGTGAAGTTGGATTTATACAGCCTGTTATTATTACCTTTTAATAAAAATGCATTAATATACATAATATATCATTTTTAAATATTAAAATATATTCTCTAATGGATAATAGTCTTTGGTATTGGATTGACCTAAAGTGATAAAAAGCTCTATGAGAATGCATCAAAGCATACACCCTTCAATATCTCCTGACATTTCAATGAACAAGTGCTTAAAATTTGTTGTTTTGAGATTTGTTTCACCAAAATCATGGGGAAAAAAAAAGTGTGAACTTTACCAAGCCTGAAAGATACCTAGCACTTATCCATGAAAATGTGAACATTATTAACCAAAGTGACATTATTGAGCCCATGACTGTCCAAAAAAATAAATAAATAATTAGTAGTGACGTATTTAATTTAACAATATTTTGCTGAACTTTTAACTATTTGGGGTACTTTGTTTCTCTATTATTTCTGTTGTTGTTACATACTAAGTGTTATATTAAAATGAGAAGGCAAATAGATATTTGGCTAGAATATACTCCATAAATATAAAATGAAAAAAAAAATATATATATATATTTTTTTTACCTGTGGTGAAGAGCAGACCAGGCAGCACATCAAACATAAATGGGAAAAAAGAGAAAAATCATACAATTAGAAAACGAGTGCATGCATACGGATATTTTACAAATACTATAGCATGCACTCAAAAGATGCAAATGATCACTTCTGACACTACATAGCGTCGCATTTATAAACTGACTTGATAAAATGTGCTGAAATCAGTTCTAATTAACAGCTACAGTAAAGTATGGCTGTTGGTATGTTGGACAAACAGGACTCTTGTCCTCCACCATTCGTGTGCCTTTGTCTTTATGAGGAATGCTGTGTGAGGACGAGCCAGACGATGACTAGCCCGAGGGGAGCCAAACCCCATTACACTGGGTAAAAGTCCAGACAGTCCTTCAGTTCTTCATCGTACTGATCGCCTCTGGATCAGTTGCAGCACGTACGATCAGAGCCAATACCAGTGGACTGGACACGAACAAATCGGTCCTCCTGCAGCCCTGTTCCTATTGATTAACTGCTTACAGTTAGGAAATCGAGGATAGCGGCTTAACAGCCTGGACTGTAGAGCTGATTGAGGTCAGCAATGGTGATCTGTTTTCATCAATACATAGTGAAGGGCTAAAAAGAAGAATTGCCTATGCATCACTGGCTACAAGCCCATTTTTTCCCCCTGCTAATGTACTTGGCTTTCAACCTTACTAAATGACTGGACCAAAGGTGACCTTAACACACCATCCAGCTCACAAACAAACAAAAAACACACACAGCAACTATAGTATAACACAAAAACACAAGTACAATAGCATAGCGAGAATAAAAAGGTAAAAACAAAAAGTCCTCGCCTTTTCTTTAGCACACAGGAGCACCGAAGATGGTTGTTATAGCAGCACCCGAAGCAAAAATAAACCATATCCAGGACAGAGCAAGCACACAGAGTAAACAAAGAGATGATTAATGTTAAAGCTTAGAGTCGGAGCTAAAGCAAGAAAAAACCTGGACACCAAAAGTCAATCTGCAACACACACTGGTTTCACCTTGAACATTTGCGCTTTGGCATTAAAATCCATGCAAACCAAATTTCAAAGCGTGCAGTGCCCAGTTTCCAGCTGCTTTCCATACAGAATAAACACATTACTGCCTCTTCTGTTAAACACCACTCCTATTTTCCACTTCTATTTGTTTTACTCATGATTTTACAAAAACGCATCCAAAAGAAATGCAATTCTCCAAAGTGGTTTATTATTAAGATGAAGCATGGGCTGACAGATTTCAATTGTCATGACAAAATTCAATGTCCGTGTAATGACTTACAATTCACAAATAAAGCACGTGGCTGACTGATTTACTTTGGGAGTTAAAGACAGGGTTCATCAAGCTTTATGAAGTATGTAGGGAGGAGACATTTGATGTAAATCATGTCCTGTAAATCAAACGTACTGTATGTGCTCATACAACTTTATTATAGCTATAATAAATAAGTCATTTTGGCAATTGAATGCCAGCAGTAAAAAAAAAAAAAAAAAAAAAATGACCCGTCAGGATCTAGATCATGAACAATTAATTCTACTTGTAAAAGTACAACCGGGTCAAGAAGAATTTGATCGGTGACATATCGATATATCACTACAATGCGTTTGAAATTAAGCAATCGAGATGTGATTAAAGTGCAGGGGAATGCATTACTTGAAATGCAGTCTTGAAAAGAGGGAATGCACTGGTGAGATCAGCATCACCAAAAATGACCACAGAAAACAGCTCTACTTGTTGATAGTTGATGAATTTTTTCTTTGTTAAAGAAAAATTCTGTGGAGTAAATATACAGATAGTTATCAAAGTCTACAATCAAAACCAACTACAAGAATGTAAATACAGAGGCAAACCACGACTAACGCTCAACAACAGGAAAGCCAGATACGACTTTGCTAGGAAACTTAGACAAAGCCTGTCCAGTTCTGAAACTAGGTTTGTTGGACAGAGGAAACCAAGTGGGACAGTAAAGGTCTGGCAAGACTTGGGTTTGCGTTTTCAGTCAGTCATTGACCACAAAAGATTTGCATTCAAGCATTAAAAATACTACCCTTTCCTTCAAATTATGAAGCATGTTAATTTGTCCAATTTACCAGGGTAAAAATGCTGTATTCCTAAAGGGTTAATGCAATATTGTCGCTAAAATCCACGAATTAAAGAATTCCAGTCTACACTAAAGTAATCGCATCTTGATTGCTTAATTTCAAATCAATTGTGATAGTTTTTAGAATTGTGCCTCTTCACACCGTCACCTTTCAAATACTTGAACGTATCAGAAGATGCAAAGATTACAATCAGTATAAACCAAGATTCCATTTAAAAGGTTAGAATCAGTACCAACACTCTTCATTAATCGATTTATTCTGGGCATCACCGATCCAGAGCCTACCACCCCAGCTGGGAACACCGGGTATGAGGCAGGAACAAACCCTGGAAAGGATGCCAGAGCATCGCAGGAATACCAGCATTAGCAGAGGAGAAAATAAATCAAGTTTGTTTTTCTTTCAAGTCCGATAAGATTTTCTTTTCAGATTTGAAAGATGGTGTGTGAAGCACTCTGACAGTAACTGGGGAATTCATAAGTGCCTGTAAGGCTCTCATGGAAGAAGCTTGTCAGTTCACGTCCAGCTTCCACAGCTGGAAATGCTTGTGCATGGTCTTAATAAATTCACTTGCCCTCTCCAAACAAGACCCGGGGAGGGAGTCGGCACTGCCCTTTTGCAACACCTGTCAGAACGGCTTGTTTTTCTCGCCAAGGCCAATCGGTTATGCTTTATAAGAGACTGACCTCCTCCATTGAGTGTTTCGGGAATCATTTTCATTCCAGGAATCTCTCTACAGCCAGGCTCGTGCTGCAATATGCAGAACTGTCATGTTTAAAGCGCCACATCAACACGAGTGCCACGTGAAAGAAAGCTTTATTGTGCTTTACTGAAGTCAATCAAAATCTAGGAAATTCTGTTTTCACATGTCATGTATCATGTCAGGCCACTGCTTAGTAATGTGATTGCTTAACATGTTTGGGCTAAATCTGGGCCTCATTTCTGTCTGGGTTCCAGCCCTGGGGCAATGATAAAACAGATGCTCCTTGTGATGTTTGGGTTTGAAATACAATTACGCTATTGCAGACATGCAACCCCCAGCCGGAGGAGACGGATATAAATCACAGCGAGGGGGTTAGGGATTTCTCGACTCATCTACCAAGGCTTAACTCATTATGTAGTTCACTGCAAGCAGCAGTGCAGTATGTCGACTTGATGAATGGGTTTCTTAAAAATTTCGCTTTAATAGATGTAAACCTACAATCGTTTTTTCCGGAATTTTCCGGGAGTCGACGAGAAAAACGTGTCGGCGCAAATGTAAACAATTGTCTCGAATGATTTCCTAGGATCCCATGGGGCGTGCTTTGGCGTCTTTCAGTTTTACGCCCACTCACTCACTCTGCAAGTGAAGCAACATGCAATTAGTTAACAAGCAGTAGTTATTTAACCTAGTTACCTATTTAACAGCCAGAAAGGCAAATGACAAGCAACTGTGCAATGAGTCGCTTCCTTGAATGAATGTAAATGAAGAAAACTGAAATGCAACGGAAATCACCTTGCAGCAAAGCAAATGTTTGATTTCCTTAACTTTTTTGATGTTAAGCGATTCACATAAAATTAAATCAGTTTTAAATTTTATGTTCAATAATTTTTTTTTTTTAACTCGGTGAACAAAGACAATCTTGTTTTATGCCAAAATTCTATTAGTCTACATTAGATTAACTTATGCTAGTGAGGGGCCCAATAGGGCCCATTTACAGCTTGTATTACTGTCAGTGTCTTGGTATCTGAATAACAAGCAATTCACTCTAGTTAGCTTATTTACATAATGCATGAACAACAAGAACAGTTAGCGATGCCAGGTGAAGGTTATTGTTGACAATATTATTCGCTTGACAAAATGAACAACTTTCCGTTCTTGTATCGGGTTGTTTATCTGTTGCCGTGACCGAACCCTGTTGTCTATTGCTTTCTCGCCTCACAACATGAAGTGATTGCACCGCACAGGTGTGAGCCCTAAGGTGCGGGAACAACAAGACAACAGAAAGCAAAAATATCTCCTTACCACAATGCCACATTATTTATGTCTTAACATGAATGATTTATGCATGCTGCGCAGGATAGGTTATAACATTGCACAATGTCGGTTCGTTTAATTTATGCATTACACATCAGGAAGATAACAAATCTGACTGTTGTTGCATTGCATCAGCTTAGTTAGCTACAATCTACTGTAACGATGATTTCCAGCTTTAGCCTCTGAGTAATTTTAAACAGGAAAATCAACATCTGGGAAATTAGTATGGGCTTTTTCATACATACATGTTGAAACACAAAAGGCATTGTGTGTGTGTCAGTACAAACACAGCTGTTAGTTTGAAGGCCTATTGTTTTTTTTATGACTACAATATGCAAATGTAAATTTGTTTAAGTTAAAGCTGGAATGCAAGAACATAAAAGTACTTATTCTTCTTGACTTTAATTTTTCTTCTGAAAACTGCCGAGGTGACGTGGTCGGTCTGATCGCATTCCAATTCCCACCTACCTAACGTATTGTGCAATTTTACCTGTGCATTTTCTTTTTCCTCTTCCAGTGTACTCTGGGATATTCAACTGTGGCCAAACCCAACAACACATTAATGAAAAGAGTAAACAGACCTGCTTTGGTTATCGTCAGTACAAAGGTATCTCTTTCATACAAGACGCATCTACAATAATCTTTATAAAATAGCTTTTCATTGGGAAAAATGGCGCACAAATCCAAAAACATGTGTCCGCACACGGGATCGGGTTACACCGCACAGAGGCTGACCAGCTCCTTCCTTCTAACAATCCCTGGAGAATGACCCCCAGGGGATGAAATCCCAGATGATTAAAGTACATTAAATAAGTCTGAACTTGTGATGATAACCATTGACAAGCATTCACAATACAGGAAACACAAGACTGTGAAAAGCCATGGGGTCCAGTGGCTTCTGAGGATACACTTTGAGCAAACGGGCCTTTTCCGCTATAAATCAGAATCGAGCTAAGGAAGACGAATTCCTCCAAGTGCAACTGATGCAACGCAGAAACGATCCAGAACGACACTGGAAAATGTGTCCTCAATGCGCTTAGATGGAAGGTCAAAGGTCGAGTCGAAGTGTGCAAAAGAGTACAGCAAGCCACAAAAGATACAAATGATCCAATAGTCATGCTCGCTTTGATAAAAACCAAGGGACTCATAACCGACGGCTTGACCTTTCACCATGTAAAAGTGTCGAAGCCGTTTCAGATAGCTACTTTACACATGCTGTCAAAGTCCACAACTGTAAATGGGAAACAGGAACTTAATAAGGAGTATTAGAGGGAAATAACCCAGAAGTGGCCTGGCCTGCCGCTCAGGCTTTTACAATCCTAAAAAGTACAATCGGATGTTATTCATTCCTCTTAAACAAATGTGCCAGTAATTACAAAAATGTGCTGCACAATTAATCATGTTGAGCTGATAAATAAAGATTGGCAAACATCCTCTTAATGAGGTCATTACCAATTATTCGTTGTTAGCCGAGACAAATAAATTTGATTACAAAACGGTACATTTAATACTTAAACATTGCAATTTAAGTCACTATGAAATTACTAAACTAATCCCAATGCGATTTTTTAGATCAAATCATGCAGCTCTATTACAAATTTAGATTTTACAGTTGGAGTTGTGGAATAATGTCCATGAAACAAGTTGCTTTTGCACAGTGGCTTCGCACCTCCTGGGTCGAGGGTTCGATTTCCGCTACAGGTCTGTGGGCAAGGAGTTTGCATGTTCTTGTGGGTTTCATCCGCATACTCTGGTTTCCTCCCACAGTCCAAAGACATACAGATGAGGTTAACTGGCGTTCCCAAATTGAGTAGTGCGTGTGTGCGTGCGTGCGTGCGTGCGTGTGCGCGTGCCCTGCGATTGATTGGCACACTGTCAAGGGTGTACTCCACCCACATGCCCTAAGTCTCCTGGGATAGGCTCCAGGCCTCCCGTGACCCTGTACACAAGATAAGTGGAATAGATGATGATTGATTACAAACAGCCTCTCTTTTTCCTCTCTCCTTCCTGTGTTTTAAGAACGTTTAAAAAAAACGAAATGTTTTTATAACTACCAGTAATCTCCACTTCATGATAACGAAGAGCTACATATATTTCTTTCAGTTTATGAGACGCATCAGTTATAGAGTAGGCTTTAAATTTAGACTTGATATCAAAGTGTATTTAAATAAACCTGTAGCTGCTATTAATGTCAGGGTCGCCGGTAATAAACTTTCTATAACATCAACGTTTTAAAACATCATATAACCTGGATTTGGGACTGGAATTGGCGGATTATACCAATCGATAGCCATGTTTTTCTTTCCAAGGAACGAAACACCACTTAAAATTCCAGATTGTGGAATGAGAGGCGTCAGTGGTTAAGATCATAAGGTCTGATTAGCTAACAGGAAGCACGACGTTTCAAACCGTACTTCAGATTCCCTCGGCGAGTGAAAAATAAGGTAGGAGGACCGGCTCAGACGATGACAAATGAGAGTTTAACTAAAGGATGTGTCCTGTGTGAGAGGCATGATAATTTGCACTTGAAACAGTTTCATTCCAAAGCCTTTGTGCTTCATCCCCATACAGGCGTCTCAATGCTGCCACTTTAGGATTGTTAAGAAGTGAATCCCTTTTTTTGCTCTGCGAGCTAAAAAAACTGACGCCTTCACAGCCGATGACATCAACAGACGAACCCGAGGATGTAACTGGGACAAAGGAAAGAATTCGAGGTCGCTGCACTTTGCTTTAAAAAAATATATAAAATAACTGAAAATGGTGCCAGATCACAATAATGGTTGAGCTACCTACTGAAACCAAATATGAAATGTAATTTCCTTCAAAAGCATGGGATAAGCTAGCCAGCTCTGGCTTTTCTCATGACAAGCCATTATCATGCAATTAAAGGCACATTTAACAGGCGAACGTGCGAGAGCGAGGCCCTATCGCTTGCCAATTCATCTGGTTCTGCTGACATCCAGCATCAATCACATGCACTGTTTACTCGCTCACACACCCTTCCCAAGACACACCAGTCTCAAATGTGTGGTGCAATGCATGCTTTTAATTCCAACAATAAGCATGTACTGATTTGTAGTTTATATATAGATGTTCATAAATAAATAAGTCAGTAAGTCAATCATACAGTTAATTAGAGGGTATCTTTATTATGTGATAGGGCCAGATGGCTTAACATCTGGATTTTCAAAGAATGACTTTTTCAACTAATTGTTTTTTTAGATTATCATTCATTAATAATAACTGAGTTTCAACAAAAATACAAGCCAAATCTTATCTCAAAACAATGTGGTCAACTGTGTGTGTGTGTGTGTGTGTGTGTGTGTGTGTGTGTATTTATGAGCATTTTAAAAACACTAATTGAATACAGTTTTAGCGTTCCAGCATTAAAGAGGAAAATGGTACATGACGATCAACGAAAGGTCAACAAAGTTCATTTCTTCTCCAGCACCTGCATTCCGCTCTACCCCCTACATGCCGAATGGAGTCAGATCAGATCATCAAGACCCTGGCAGCAGACCCTCGTTAGAGACCTCACAAGTGTTGAATGAATGAGCTCCGAACAGAGGGTACGACCGCAGCCCCTCGGAGCTTCTGAGGCACTCTTTGTTTTAAAAGAATTCACCCACTGATGAGAACTGCTTACAAAGAGGCCATGAGGACCTCGATCTTCTAGCAGTCGCTCTCAAAAATAAAAAAAAACGTGTTGCAGTGGGATTCCTTAATTTGAACTGGTTCTAATTAGGCAGGATGTTTTCACCATGAGACAGCAGGCTGGTGAGCTATAGCGGGCTCAGACCTTCTGGGAGGAACCGAACGTTCACGCTCATAAGAAGATCTCGTCTCCTCAGCCATAAATCTTCGTATCTCTGACAGCCGGGCCACACAGCTCACCCATGTTACTCGCACTGTAACCTAAAGAATGATTAAAGGATGCTGATTTCGGCTGATTGAAATGTTTGTTATTACATTTCAGACGTATGAAATGAAATCGAATATTCATTAACTGGCTGGTTCCCACACGGGGGTAACTAAACTAGACATGAGAAAATGAAACTAAAACCCAAATGTCGCATGACACCTAAAAATAAACCCTTTTTTCGTTTGTTTTCTCTTCATTCTTGGTCCAAACCACGCTATCTCTCCATGATCTCACAACACAAACCCACAAGTTTGAGAGAATTTCCCTGCAGCTCTCTTCACCCAAAGTTTCTTACAAGCCAGGAAAACAGAAACAAACATAAATGAAAAAAAAAAAAACTACACAGATGTTGCTCATGTTTCTGGGTCAGGGCTTGCCTCGTAGTAACTGAATGCAGCATTCAACAGACCACAGCGCTCTTGAGTCCTCAAATCTGATTGGTCAGAAGCTGCTGATTAATTTCCTGTACCAACTGCTGATTCCTCAACATGAGCAATGGTTTGGTTGATATTCAAAATATTTATTAATACATACATAAATGAGAATTTCATGTCGACCGGTTTATTTATGTCTTTGGAAAGGAGTCTCCAGTGTCAATCAAAGTTAAAGCTGAAACTTTGGATTTGTGTGTTTTAGTCTTAGAGTCCTAGAACATTGATATATGAAACACTAGGCCTCATGCAGCAACACCTTCTTGAATTTCTCGTAAATTTTCTCTTAATGTTCTGTTAAGAGGAAAAAAATAAGGGAAATCAACACCACATTGACACATAGACAGACCTTTATTGTCATTGCATAGGACTGGTAACGAAATGCAGTTTAGTATCTACAAAATTGTAGTGCATATACATCGGTGCAAATATTGGCATTGTGCAACTTAGTGAATATGCGCACTTACTATAGGATAGATCAGGGGAATTGGATTAAAATATAAGAAAGTGTTGTCAATTAAATTTTCTTTGAGGCGAGGTCCGAATTTCATGTTTGTGTTAGGATTCAGATCTCTCTCGCTCTCATATTAAAAAGAAACTATTTAAACTATTTCCATTATAATAATATTTATGGTCAATTTTCACTACATTTCAAACTGTCCACGTTTACTTTGCATATTGTTTTGGATTTGTATGGAATACAAACAATATTTAATGAATCTGCACGCTGTAAATGAATGTGAAAGGACTCTTCTGGTTGCTCTGTCATACCGGGCCCTCAGTCCGGGTATTTTACACGCCCTCACCTCGGACTGCTGTGGATATGTTTGCTCTATTCTCATTCTTAGTGGCGCTTCACATACCTGCTTTTTATTAACTCCACGGTTTCAGAACATATGGGGCAAACCTGTTTTAAACGTCCCGCAGGAAGAGTAAACGTATATCGATCTGTCCATTCGTCTTTAAAGGTTCCGTTTTCATAGCCTACGTTTCTTTTCATGGAGGAAGCCATGCTCGGTCATGCTTCCGTTTCTGTCTCTTCCGCACATGCTGTCGTACACTGTAAACTACTGCATTGATTGAGTGATGCATATAGTCGCACCCATCTTCAGGAAAAAAATAAATGTTAGATTACTGATATATAAATTATTCTCATTTATCAGACAAGCATCACTCGGTCCTGATCACCGTTTAGTGATGTCAGTCATGGATTAAGTAGGCATATGTTATATATCCATTATATGTGGATAATCGGGGGTGGCGGGGGAGATAGGGAGTACAGAATAATACAGTTGTGCAGTTATGGGATGTATGACAGGTACTGTAGTGAAATGTAAGTGTAAGTGCACCAAACAATCCTAACCATCCCAATCTGCTCAGCTGAACAATGATTCGAACTTGATCTTAGACTGAAGGTACATAGAATTTGCATGTAATTAGTATAGGTAATGCCATATAAGGGCAGGTGCATGTTGTGCCATGCAACTCGTGCAGAAAAATTTAAGAAGCATCACTGGAGAAATAAACGTAATCAAAGTAAGCATATGATCTTCCAGAGCGTGAGCAGTGGCACTATGGGTAAATCAGAAACACAGCACACAGCAATGACAACAGATCTGTGAGGCTTTGAACGCAGAGGGACGCCCATTGCGTTATCCTTTAATAAATAATGTGTGTAAGAGAGTGCCGTGTCACAAACACAAAACAAGATGCACAGCGGCTGTTATAAAGACTGACATTTAATATTTGGATAAAAACAAACCAGGGTGTGTTTTTTATCCCCGGCGCCTTCTATATTACCGTGTATACAGTATGAGCGGAAAAACATATCGGCGTGTGCTGCTACAGGAAAATATTAACTCTTATGATTAACATAAACACTAAAGATCCATAAAGAACATCAACACCCAGGACTCAAAAAACCTCCACTGGCTTACACACCACGACTCGGTGTGAGTGCTTTAGCATCTGGACTCGTGTTAGGTTGTAGATCTCTACAGAGGACAAGCGTGTAGTGGATTGAACTTCATCATCCGTGATGATGTCAGGCATGAATAATGTCATGTTGTAGGCATCCAGGTCTTGAGGCAAGCATCACCATAGGGAACGGAGCCAGTATAGCACGCATGCTTCTCACAGCTGCTGTCCAATATGCCCACGACGGATCTGGCAGCCAGAGAGTAAGGAGAGAACGAAACAAAGATGAAGTCAAGAGTGATGACTGAGCCTACAGGCATCTCTGGTGCCGTTCCTTCACATGTCGTCCAAACGCCTGAAAGCCAGCTACACTGAATAGGGTATAAACTGAAACCTTTCTCGATGCAGCTCCAGACAGTCCTCAGGATGAAAGTCAGCAGGATTGTGAGACTTAACTGAAGCTCTCACTTTTCTTTTTCGAGCCTGGGGGATAGAGATGTTCTGCGGAGACCGAGGAGACAGTAAATAGAATTATAAGAGCTTGAAGAATTCCTATGAAAAATAGAGGCTTTGTTATAACAAGCCAAAACAAGCAAGCCAATGACGGTAGTGAAGAATGACTCTATTATAATAAATAATACATAGATACGACCCAGCCATCCAAGTCTCATAGAAAGAAATGTTTACACAGTCCAATAGTAATGCAGTATAGCGAACGCATTACTATTGCGTTTTAATGTGGAAAATCTGTGTATGCTAATGAATATTCTTAAACAATAAGCTATACTGGAGTGGAATATTATTTAGAGACTAGACTAAAGAGACGCTCCATGTTTTTAGGCACATTAGCATATCATGTTACGACATGCCTTGAAAGCTTGACTGTGTTAGCAGAGAAAAGGAGACGCTCATGAGCTCGGGAAAAAGTCTAATCGTATGTCGTAAAAATCCCACATCGAGCGGGCTATGTGTAATAACCCCAAGTTAATTAATACATGTGGACTTGCTTAAAGGGGACCTTTTATGCAAGATTCCCTTTTTAGTCATTTTTAGACATGGTTTCCAGTGTGTGTGTGTGTGTGTGTGTGTGTGTGTGTGTGTGTGTGTATAAACAAGAAATGTTAACAGAAAAAAAAAATCTACACACATATTTCCTGTTTTTGTCCTTTGTATTGGTCAGAGTTTTAACAAGCCAGTTACATTCCACCAATGTGATGTCATATAAGAAGATGCTCTATATCCTGGCTTGCTGCTCCACTCTACTGTTCTCTGGAAGGGTGTGGCTCAGCAGTAATCCATTTACATAGACACTAAAACGGTGCGTTCGGAGGTGGAGTGAAATAAAGGGAGCTTGAGGTATGAGCAATACATTCTCTCACTTGAGTTAATTCTGAGACCCGTGTTAATTTTGTTCAGGAAATGGACGATTGAGTTTGATATACTACTACAGAATGGATCTTGCATTCTGCTTGCGACCGGTCCTGCAAATGAGATGTATGCAAATGTTTTTTTTTCCTTCTGCATGATGACTGAATTGAACCAAGCTTAAACACACACGGAGCAGAGTTTAAAGTCCAACACGTACACCCATCAGCTATAATATTAAAACCAGTCAAATTAAAAACATCTAGGTTTTGGGTTACTTTTGTGCCATCAGGGTAGTTCTGGCTCCACAGGACCTCTGGGTGTGTCCTGTGGTGTATGGCACCAGGACGTTGGCAGGGGAGACTTTGGGTGCTGTGGGTTGTATTGTGAGGTGGAGCACATCCCAGCTCAATGAGTTTGGGAGCTGAGGAGTATGGAGGCCAGGTCAGTGGCCTTGGGCTCACTGCCTGTTGGACAGGCTGTGGTGCACAGGGTGCTCTGGTGACTCATTAGTGTGGCCAGCATTTACTTTTTGTTTTTGGTGATTTGTGCAGAATTGGCTATTCTGTGGGATCAGAGCAGATGGGCAGGCCTCCGGTGTCTGCAGGCATGCGAGAGACTTGGGTGACCATGATCTTGTCACCAGTTTACTGGTGTATAGTTGGTGTTACAATGATTGTCAATTCACCTCATGGTGGTGGTGTTATTCCTGATCGGTATACAGTATATACAGCCATATGCCATGAGTAAACAACCAGTCAAAGGTTTTGCTGGTGGACATTTGAATCTCATTCCTGCTTGCTCCTAAAAAGATTTAGTCCAACCAGTGACCAATCCAGCATGTTCCAGTATTGTTTTACACCTTGCAGACAAACTGAGCTGGTCATCACAAATGACGTAACCCACCATCAACAGGACCTGACTAGGACAAAAGTTTGGCATCACTTTCTACTTCCATGGTTCCTGATGCAATAATCTCCTTTGAACAGTTAATGCTGAGATGTAACTTCTACTTCTGCTCTGTAAAGCCTTCATAATGGCTCTAATCTGAGGTGCTGTTTGTTAATTGGTGATTTCTGAGGCTGGTAACTCTAAA
>JAQMYJ010000038.1:11133427-11160844 GCA_030014305.1 Clarias laeviceps
CCCCGATTAATCGAGTACTCGTTTCTCAAACCTGTGGATTACTCGAAATGAAATATGAACAAAAATGCCCATCCCTATTCCGTACCCGAGTACACTTGTAGAGCTACTTTTTTAACTATTCAAGTGAACTTTCAAATGTTAAAATTAATAAATTCCTTCAAAATTATACCACGGTTTCTGCAGAAAATGCAAAACGCTTCCATCTTCTGCGTTTTGCACGATTATTCTACTTTTAAGTTCATTAGCAGCTGGTGCAATAGAAGATTTTTGTATTTTGTAAGATATGAATTTTTTTTTTTAAACCTTACAAAATAAACACTAATTACACAGAATTTCAATGCATATTAGATACTTATATGTAATATAAAGAATAAACATTATTGCTATGGAAAATCGCACTGCCGATGGATGGATGGAATAGATGGAATGGATGGAATGGATGGATGAATGAATGACAGCAGGCATATAATCGGGATGGGATGGATGGATGGATAATCCCAAAGGAAATTCCAAATTATCGATATTAGAGAAAAAAATTCAACTGCAACCCTATCACCTGCCTTCCTAATTAAACAGCCATCACTGCGCAAGTCAGACGACTGATGCATATACAGGAATTTTATAAGAGACAAACGCTGGCGCTGATGCCATGGAATCTACTTCCATATCCAGGTATATCTGATATTTGATTCGAGACGCCTAGCACTGTACTCTGTAGCTGTTGGAGTGTTCATATCACACAAACGCACTGAATTTTAAGGTCAAGTGTACTCTGGGCCAGAGTCTATAGTGTGAAAGCATCCTTATACCCATTCTTCAGATCTACATCATACTATAATAGCGAGCTCTATTCCTGCACACATGCTGTCCAACTGAAAGCTACTTTGCTGATGCATGGTGATGCATATCGAAGGACACCAGAAAAAACATTATTTGTTTGAGATTTACCTAGATCATCAATAGCAGCCACAATCCAAATGCAGCTCTTTTGCTTGACAAAGTTTGCAGCTATGAGGTTTGTGATCGAAGAAAAAACGAAAACAACCACAGTGGAATATGAAGAAGAGAAAGTTTAAAGCGGTCATCTGCCCAGGTAAAAGATGAGGAACCTGAACATTAATAGGGAGGAACGTTGAACATGTTTCAAGTGTAATATGACGAAAAAACAGTCATTTTAAACGTCATGCCACAGACCGGTCAGGAACGTGTGTCGTTCTGTATAAATATTTATTTCTTAAATTTAATATATTGTGATGTATAATAATTTGAATATATGAACGTGTCCAAACTGTATATGATATAAGATTGATATAAGATTTTGTTCATATTGGTTATTCCTAAACTGTCCTGTGTTAATTTTTTAGATTAAAATGAATTCGCTAGATCTCAGTTTCTACATGGTTTATCAACATGAGCGTGATCACGTTTGACAGAAGCGGGCCGTATTGCTTAGAATGACATCATATGATGCAACTTCAAATCGAGCTAGAATGAACAGCAACCATTGTCTGGTAAACAAAACAAGAATCTAGGATTTGACTATGCAGTACTGCAGACTGCTGCGCTTGCTAGACCTTTTCAGTGCTTTTCCGCCGCAGCCTCTTATTAAAACAATGTGATTAAAGTTGCCGATGCGAAGTTGTCCTTAGAGATCACTTTGTGAGGGGAAAAAAAAGAAAGAAAAAAAAACAATTATAGGAGCTTCTTTTGTTTTGTGGACGAACAAAAGGACGATTGTGCAAAGATTTTATCCTTTTCTGATTTAATTTATAAATCGCTAGGTTTTGAATGGTTGATCCCAGCTCAAACTGATTTTTTCCAACCTGTATAATCACTAGTGAATCAGGCGGATAAGACTGTGGGTTGATTATTTGAGGATCTGAGGATCCGGGTTCAAGCCACTGCGTGCACTAGTTAGAAAAATTGGAGGGTCGTGTCAGGAAGGGCATCCGGCGTTAAACCCGTGCCAAGTTTGCTGCGCGGATTGGATGGTCCGCTGTTGCGACCCCTTGGCGGGAGCAGCCGAAAGAAAATTAAATATAATCACTTCGGCCCTGAAATAGCAGCCATCTTATCCATCATCACTTCACAGCAAGGACACCAACCTTGAGACAGACTTGTATAGACTCATACATCACCAACAGATCAGAGACCCAGGCATATTTCCACTTTTCTACGTTTGTCCATCTGCAGCCTGGTTGAGGCGTTCGCTATAGCGGAAATATGAAACTTGTAAATAATACCTTGCACTCCTTATCGCAGGTGTCGGCTCCAGAGCGCTGGGAGTCACAGAGCAAACGCAATTCCCTTTGAGGGAGCCTGCATGTCGCAACCTTAACGAGCGCAGCTTATTACAAACCACATGAACCTGGGTGACGTGACGGCACCAGCGCGCCGTTCCTTCACCTAAACACATTACCGCAACGGAAAGGAGAGCTTCGCTTTCATGTTGACGCGGATGGCTAATGAGAATTTATGCTTCGGCTCTGGCTACGGCGCTGGCTCCGCTTCAGCGGAGGAAAAGCGGGACATTTTTCCTGATTACTTACGCCAAGAGAAAAATACTTACTATAAAAAGCTTGCATAAATATGAGCGAGAATCATAATGCATTATCCTCTAGATTTGCTCCGTATGCATGTGTCCAAAAGAGTCCCTGCGGACGTCGACGCTGGACTGCATCACTTTTTAATTTTTTAACCATTAGCTAAATGGTTTTGATTCACAAATCGCCTTTTCGTTTGGCTGTTCGATTAATAAAAAGGCTTTTTTTTTGTTATGTTTCTTTTAGGAGGAAAAGAAATATCGCTACCTTAGGAGAAATAATTTTTTTTCAGATATAATAAAAATTTTAAATCAATGCACTGAGCTTATGGTAGTTACGTTGGCTATTCGGTATGGATATTTAATAATAAAAATGGGGCTCAGAGGGCTAAGGCACTGAGTTACTGATCGGAAGATCGGTGGTTCAATCCCCAGCTCCACCTGGTTGCCAGTGTTGGGCCCTTGAGCAAGGCCCTTAGCCCTGTCTACTCCAGGGACCCTTGAGCAAGGCCCTTAACCCGGTCTGCTCCAGTGGGGCTGTATCATGGCTGACCCTGCGCTCTGACCCCAGTTACGCTGGGATATGCAAAGAAGATATTTCACTATGCTGTAATGTATATGTGACAAATAAAGACTTAACTTAAACTTAAATGTCAAAGTCAAGAAATAAAAATATAATTATAATAATAATGATAAAGTAAAGTAATGCAATAAAAATCTCTCGTTTATGGCATTCATCATCGCTTCCTTATACATATTTCACATATTTTACTATGTATGTTTTGTGAATTACTCCATCAGTCTCGGTGTTTCTACTCGTTCTTTACTCGCCTTCCCTCCTCTAACCACGCTCATCCCAACCTCCCGTTTTTAATAAAGCAGCCGGGGTTATCTAAGGGAGTTCTGTTCACTTCAATCTCCGCTTGTATTGCAAAAGTCAAAGCAGCTCGTTCCACCCTGGGTATGGTCGTATACTGCTGTTCGACATCTCCCTCTTGTACACGTCTACTACGCTCGGCTTTTCCTACAGCTCCACATCTGCTCCTTCTCACAGCGAATGAAAGAATAACGAGGCTGAGCTGTGCGACTCTGACCGGGGCCAAAGCTGATGGGATGCTTTCGACTCCCCTTTCTTCACACTAGGTTCACAGCAGGTGAGGCTAAGGGACCGAGGATTATTTCAGTTTGGAATTAGGCCTGCTAATTGGGAACCGAAATACATCATGATCGAAAAACAATTCATGCTAAAAAAAATTGCACGTGTTTCCAAAAGTGCACACGGGATATGGAAATTGGAAAAACGTGCCGTACGCATGAGTGAATTTGGCGGAAGACAATAAAGCAGGGTTTATCTCAAGAAACGAGTCTGCTGCTGTGGGAAGTGTACAGGACCTTTAATCCTCCACAGGTGGTCGGCTAAAACCTCTTGAGGCAAGTAGATTTGTATCATCATCATCCCATCCATAAATAAGCAGACGGATATGAAATACGTTGCATTCATCTTCACATCGTGACACGAAAGAGCTATAGGAAGTGTATGACAAGAGCAGGATAATTACACACGGCCATGCCATAGCTACACAGAACAACGGGATCAATCCCGTGCATAAAACAGGCTGAGCAAACTGACTGAGGAAAAATCCCATGACACCGTAAGCTATTGTAACCAACAACATGTGTGTAACAGTATACAGCGGGGTTTCTGTAAACGCTAAAGTACGTCTCAAGGACCCTTTTAACTGGAAAATAAATTTTACCCCCTCTCAGAAGTGAAGTCTTTTTATGAGCAAAATACAATTACTTAAATACAGTACATGTATAAAAGGAATTCATAGTATATGTTAAGATTTGTAACGAATATGAAGTAATTTAATATTCAATATAAAAGCTTTGAATTATTTTTTTTTTTTTGTTAGAAGCCCTGTTAAGCAATTGGTGCATTTCATGTCATAGCCCCTTAAAATTCAGCATCAGTGAAAAACCTGTTGGAGATACATTACTGTGCGAAAGTCTTGACCAATTGATTTCTTCAAATTTTGCTTCCAAAGAGCCAGACATTCTTGTATTTTTAATGTAGCCTTTAGAAAAAGTTCTCCAGGCTTCTTGAAGAACTTTTTTCTGTCTCATTTTCAATCCAGTTCCAGTTTCAGAGAAATGCACAGTGACTCAAGCATATAAACTTAAGGCATGAACCAGTGAGAAACAGGTGCAGATGATGACAGATGATCAGTCCGGTGATTAGTATACTGAAAAGCGTATAGTATATTTCCACTTTTCTACCTTTGTCGTCGGTGATGCTGAATGCTAAGCGGTTGGAACTGACGAGAGGGGAAATGAAGGGGCTGCTGAGGTTGTTAAATGAACAACTAATTTTTTAATTGGATCTTTAGGAAATCTGCATCCTGCTGCGGTAAAACATTTATTTAATTTTCTTTAATTTAATCGACATCATTTGATTTAATTTAATATAAAGAAATGAGCTCAAGACTTTTGCACAGCACTGTAAGTAATCGAAACATCTACTGTCCCTTTGTGATAAGCATACTCAAGATGACATCGCAATATGTCTATATACAGTATGTCTATAATAATCAGACTGATAACATCCTCACATACACTCTTTCTTGCTTTGCATCTTCCTTTTTTACATCATGTCTCTCAACATAGAGGACACAGTACACAATCGGGACCATCCCCATTTCTCTGTATTTACTCCGGTATAGATTATTTCTAGCATGACCACTGCTGGGAATGAGATTAGAGGTAACAACCAAAGCAGCAGGACTACGATCACCTCAGAGCTGAGACACATACTGTAATACCGAGTGAATATAGTGTTACGCAGCAAGACACAAATAGCAGAGTGTAGGATCTAAATCAATTAGGTTTTATTCAGGGCATCATACTTTGTAGGTCAGAAAAAAATACAGATAATACAGACCTATCTGTGTTGCTTCTCTAGTAAATCTGATTGCCGTAATACCAACCACTAGAACGCAAACACTCACAGGAAAAATACTATGTTTGACCATGTAAAAATCTATTTATCTATAGCTTTAATTGCTGGTTTAATTGCTGGGTGAATTAGGAGCTCTTATCACACCCCCACCACCACCTTGTTTCCACACTGATCGTTAATCTAGACATGTTGTCTTTCTCAGTGTACTAGGGCTGATAGAATAGAGATGAAAATCACAACCAATTATATTTATTCCTACAGGTGTAACAATCCAGCAATCTGGATCAGCCGTATCCTCATCAGAGGCTACTAAATTCTGTCACCTCATACAAAATAACAAACGGCTGCTTCATGCATCAAAATTACATTAAAAAGTGTGGAAGCCTGATATTTCAGACCTATTCATCACAGGCATATTTTCTACAAGGGGTGTTCAAGTCAAACCGGGACTTTTGCTTGTGCATTTGAAAACAACCTTTATTTCTGTACATAACTGCAATAATGCACTTATGCCAGCGTTTCACTAGTGCTGCTTCACATCTGCAATGCTGGCCTCACAGGAACCCCTTTAACGGCCCAAACATGTGGAAATGGCTTGGAGCGAGGTCAGGACTGTACAGAGGATGTGGCAATGACTCCCAGGCCAGTTCCTGTAATGTGCAAGTGGTGTGTGGAAACGACTGTGTGTACAGTGTTCTGTGCACAGACAGATGTGTCTCTTTCGCAAGTTGGCAACAAGTTATCTGTCGATTTTCAAGGATCAGGCGTTCACTGGAATAACGCTCTAAGCCACGGCTAAGAGTCTCATCACTGTACTGTGCTTAAAGTCTTTTGTAAATGTAAATCGGTTTTTACGCATTCATTCAAAAGAGAGGTCATCGCAAGTCCCGGTTTATAAAAAGTTGCTGCAAATAGTTTTATTATGCATGGCACTATGATGGAGTATGAAAAATGGTATACAACATACTGTATAACATGCATGCGGAGAAAGGTCATATTAGGATGAAGATCAAGTAGTAGATGATTAATTGAAATATATTATTAGCGCCAATATTCATGGACTGATTTGCCAGGATTTGTAAAAAAAATTTTGCCTTAATATGGCAGGAGTTTATTGTCTTAAACACTGTTTAGCCTCCTGCATTATAAGTTCAAGCAAAGCTCCTCCACATCCTGCACGTGATACCAGAGGCGCTTGAATAAACTCTAGCTACAGGTCAAGATCTCTCCTTCATGCATCGCTGGCACAAGCATCGGAAGATGTGCGATGAGAAAATGATATGTAAATTCCCGAATGAGACTCAGTGGTGTACAGGAACCCAGTTTAGTGTAGATAAGCAACGTATCCAGATGTGATATGAACATGCATTTTGTAATTTCGACTGCAGGCATGTGCATTTGTTTAATTTTTTTTTTTTTTTTTAAGAAAAAGAAAGGGAAAAAAAATTTAAATCACTGAAATATGTTTAAGAATTGGCCGGTGCTGTGCATTTCAAGTGATCCGGATAAATCCAATGCAATCTGATCTCAAGTTACTCGCTTTCACAGCTTTCATTACACACACACTCAAAGTTAGATGGGAGTAATGCAGAGAAGATTTATAGGGATGGTTATGTCAAATCATAGTGGAATGATCGATTTCATGAAGGATGGGTCGGTTTAGTCATTAATCTTCTGCTGATGGGTTCATGGAAACACGATTAAACGAATGCCACATCCATGTGCAGGGGTAATGATATTGTTTCGGAGTTTGCATAGTTTTATTACATACTAAGTAAAAAAAGAAGGTATACAGAATATAACATGCACACAGGAATAAACCATGCCAGACACGAGGTGCATGGGGTTATGACGTCATAATAACGTTTTCTGAGTTTAGCGGGAGGACGCACGGTGTGTGCATGAGTGTATGGTGTGTGTACCTGTCATCGTAGCAGAAATCAGCACCCAGCGTGTTGACGTACAGGACCAGAGCGACAGCGCTACACACCAAATCTGCAATCATCTCTCCCCAAAACAAGACAAAAAGACACAGCAAGCAGAGCAAACCCAGACGCACAGGGTTAATTAATTAAAGGATCCCCCTCTCTCTCTCTCTCGGTCTCTCTTTCAGTTCAATTTTTTGCGCCTTCCGTTTTCAGGGGGACAAAAAAAAGAAAAGAGAAAGAAATCAGAACAGAAGATGACTCCGCGTCCCCATGGCTGAAGCGCGTAATCCCGGCGTGCTGCTCTTAGCCCATGGTGCGGATGATGAACAGCACGGCGTCGATCGCGAGTGCGCGCAGCGTCTACAACAAGCCGGACTGCTCTCGCGTCTCGCGTCTCGCGCGCTCCTACTGCTGCTCCTCCTCCTCCAGCCGGAGTGGTGTTTGTGTAATGCTGCATGGTGGACGCCGAATAAACGGCGCGACTAAAGCCGCGTGTGGTCGGCGTGAGCAGTGCGCATGCGCCAGGCACCTCCTCCTCCCTCCTCTCTTTCTCTCTCTCTCTTTCTCTCGGGCTGAATTAAAGACAGAAGGCACCGATTTCACCGAGTTACACCAGCAATCATAATTATTAATCACAGTAGTGATCAAAAGACATCAGGAGGCTCATTCGAGTACTTAACTTACAACATTTTTCTTTCTATCTCTCTCTCTCTCTCACACACACACACACACACACACACATACACTCGGCCAAAACATAGTGTGTTAAAAAGATTTTTATGTTATACATATAATACAGAAAATGTAGTTACTTCTGAAGTGTATGCCACATGGGAGGGACCTTCCCTAATAAGTCCAAGTTGCTAACTTTAGCTGCAACATGTGCCTCAAGAATGCCCATTTTTCTGAATTATACTGTTTCGCTTCAAATATTACTCATTTAAAATGCAAATTATTCTTATTTCTTTATAAGCATTGATACTAAAATTGGTATACGCTGCTAGAAGCATATGACCTGTAAAAAAGGTTGCCTAAATTAGTTTTTGGTACAAGCTTACTTAAAAAGCAAGAATTCTGTAGTGTCCGTAACCATTATGTCACATCCGTGCTGCAATATCTTAACAATTTTGCATTTTAGAATAATACACTTTTTCAGGTTTATGTCTTTTCATGTGAAATCTAAATTGGCCAAGTTTCATCTTAATGACTATTTGGATCATTGAAAGATTTGAATTCAAAAAAGTTACAGACACTACATAATGTGGTATGAAATTTTAGGTATTTAGCGAATGTGTTTCTTTTTATCTGATAATAATATAAGACAGCACAGTGGCTTAGTGGTTAGCACTGTCATCTTGCACCTCCAAGTTCTGGTTTGATTCCCGCCTCAGGTCTGTGCGCATGGACTTTGCATGTTCTCCCTGTGCTTGGTGGATTTCCTCCAGGTGCTCTGGTTTACACCCACAGTCCAAAGACATGCAGATTAGGCAAACTGATGTTCCCAAATTGCCCATAGTGTGTGAATGAGTGTGTGTGTGTGTGTGTGTGTGTGTGTGTATTTGTGTATCCTGTGATGGATTGGTACCCAGTCCTAGGTGTACCCTTCCTTGTGCCCCAATTCTCCTGGGATGGGCCCCAGGCCCCCTGTGATCCTGTATAGATGATGAGTGAAGCATTAATTAGTATCTCTAATAAGAAGATTAGTAATCTAATAAGAAGCATTAATTAGTATGAAAAATGGTCTTATATGATCCTATCTGAAAATTTACTTTTTCACCTAGGTGAGACACTTTTCATCTGACTGTAATAATGTATTAATAATAAATCCTGGTGGTGCTCATTGAATGTCAAGTATTTTAACAGATGTGCAAAGTGTTCCTGCATTACTCCATCAATCCATCTGCAGTCCAATTAGGGCCAGTGGTGACCACTATATTTATAAGCATTATTACAACATTGGTAGGACCTCCGGTCAATATTCACAACCCACCAGGCACGGAGAGAACATACAAACTTCATGTGTACGGACCTGAGGCAGGAATCAAAGCCGAACCCCAGGAGGTGCAAGATGACAGAGCTAACCATTAAGCTTTCTGCGTTACTACTTTTGGCCTTTCCTTCATGCTGAGGTGGTATAATGAAGGGATTACATTTTGCACCTAGAAAGATGCATGCTTGCTTTCATGCACTTGCAATAACCATTGTTTCTTTTGCTTTTATGAGGTATGGCGTAAAAAAACCAACAACATTAGGTACATTAAATTAGAATTTCAATGCATTTAATAATAATAATCCCCTGTGATGGATTGGCATCCCGTCCAGGGTGTATCCCACCTCGTGCCCTAAGTCTCCTGGGATAGGCTCCATGACCCTGTGTACAGGATAAAGAGGTACAGTATAGATGATGACGATGATGATAATAATAATCCTTAGGAGAACAAAAGGGCCCTTTACAGACTATGACGACATAGGGCAGATGTCATAGTGCTTGAGGATGAGATTGGAGTGTACACATAAATTTAAGAAAAGACAAACAGCATTGATGTTCATGGAGTTCCATATTCAGGTATAGCTGGCTTTGATATTTGATTCGAGCCATGCCCGAGTACATCACTCTGCTTGAATCAAATACAGTATGAAAGCTAACCAGCACTGTAGTCTCACCCATGCCTGACCATTGTACAGTATGAAGTGTTAATATTATACAAATGTACTGAACTTTGGGATCAAGTGTTGTCCGGTACGGGCCAGAGTGCGTACTGTGAAAATGCCCTTAAACCCATCTGGATCTATCAATGGAACATATGTACAGTATGGGATGCCCGGCCATCACAAGACACCATGCACACACAAGTACATGCTCATTCATACCTAGAGGCAATTTAGCATAGTCCACCTACTAGTATGGTTTGGACATCTGGAAAGCTCAGAGAAGCCCCACACAGAGACGAGCTGAACATGAGGAGCTCTGCACAGACAGAAACAAAAGCTCAGAATCAAACTGAGAACAATGGAGCTATCCACCGAGAACGGTGCTAATTTTTAAGGTTTAATCTAATGATCATGTTATGTCATGTTCATCACTTTTAAAGGTTGTTTATACCGCTTTATCCTGTATACAGGCTCATAGGGAGCCTGAAGCCTATCCCAGGAGACTAAGGGCAATGGGTGCCAATTCATCACTGGGCACACATATACACACACACTCACGCTCATTCACACATTATGGGCTATTTGGGAATGCCAATTAGCCTAATCTGCATGTCTTTAGACTATGGGAGATTACCTAAGCACCTGGAACATCTAGAAAAGCAAATATTTACTGTGCCTTTAAAAGTGGCAGTACGATGGCTTGGTGGTTAGTACTGTGGCCTCACACCTCTAGGGTCTGTGTTCAATTCCTGCCTTGGGTCTGAGTGTATGGAGTTTGCATTCTCTCCCTGTGCTTGGTTTCCATGAATTAAAAGCCATATCACTCCAGCTGAAGGTAATAATGTACTTTAGTAATATTTGTTTTCAAACTTGTAAAGCTGAAATACCTAAACCAAGTTCGTATTTACATTTCAAAATTTTTATGGTTGTAATGTACTGTACATTCCAAGGGATTTAAAAATCCCAAAATGTCTCCTTCAATTGCTAATAGTATATTCATCTATATAAGTTGGGTAAAAAGTAATAAAGTATATGATCTATCATTTTATGTTAATCTAACTTTTAATAAATGGATTTATACGAATTTAGCTTCTTTTAAGATCTGTGAACTCACAACCTGCTGCTTTTTCAAACCGAGATTTGAACTTGTCCAGTACTAAATTACAATGTAAGTGGAATTTTTTTTAATGCACATATAAAATGACGTCATAATTAGTAAGGCATGACCTTGCATACTTAAAAATGTATTCCCACAGACATCAGGTTTTAAATAGAATTTGACTAATCAGTTCTGCAGTCAAATTTTGACGCATTTGTTTTCTTTAGCAGGTGCGTTTTTGATTTGCAAATACGTGAAATGCAGTGAGGTCAAGGCTTTCTATGAGCTACAGCAGTGCAATTCTTGTAGTAGTTTTAAATTGTTTTAAACGTAGTATTTGGGAAAGGATTTATATAAGCCTACTTCATATTTTTTCTGTAATCACTGTCCAAGAAAAACTAAGCAATACATCCAGAAGACGGCCCACCAGAAAGATGACCTTTTCTTTCACAGATTCCAGCTAATCATTTATGATACATCTAAGTTCTCTGCTGTCTTTATCAGGAAAAAATATAGAGTTGAAAAAAGAAGGATGTAAAAGTATGGGGAGGAGAATGAGAAAAAGTGAGAGAATTAATCTTGGAGTTGCTACAGAGACAAAGAATGCGGTACGGTCCAGTGAATATTGATGCATTCCTGTTTCAATAGCCCAAGCCAGACCACTGAAGCTGGCCTCAATGTAGCTATTCACAGGGCAGCAGGACACTATGATGTAATCTATTTGAGCAATTAATTAAAGTGAGCACTGTAACTAGGCCTGATTCCCTGCTTCACTGTAAGTCCCATCAGTATGGATGCCTCCCATAGTGAAATGCCCTTCAGGTCTGCCCTTAATGCATAGGTCTCCTGCAAGAAAAGTGTGTGTTTATTTTGAGTCGGTAAGTGTGACTGTGTGATTTTTGCTCTTTCCAGACTGAAGAGCTAAATTTATAATATAACATAATAATAATAATAATAATATATGTCTCTGAGGACAGCCTCAAATGTATAAGTCTCATGTAAACAAGTAGTTAGCTTAGAATTTTCATTAATATGTGTTCATTTTCACAGTTGTTCAAAGAAAAAGAAAATCTTATTAATCAATCATAATCTTCTTAGGTCTGCAATCCAGCTTGAATTACTGTACAAGATTAATATTGCATGGATAATATAAAATATGGAAAGCCAAAAGGCACTTATTTCAGTGCCTATTACAGCATAGACTAAATTGTGCCAACCTTTACAATATATTATGTTTCAAATTAAATTTGACAGTGAACCAAAATTACTCTCACTCATTGTCTATACTGGGTTGGTAGGGGCCTGGAGCCTATCCCAGGAGACTTAGGGCACAAGGCGGGGTACACCCTGGACAGTGTGCCAATCCATCGGAGGGCACACACACTCACACACTCATTCACACACTACGGCCAATTTGGGAACGCCAATTAGCTTAATCTGCATGTCTTTGCACTGTGGGAGGAAACCGGAGTACCCGGAGGAAACCCACCAAGCACATGCAAACTCCATGCCCACAGAAATGGGGATCAAACCGGACTGGAAATCCAACCCGGACCCTGGAGGTGTAAGGCGACAGTACTAACCACTACAAGACCGTGCCGCCTGAAATAGGATTTAATAAATAATAATATTTTTGCATACAAAAAAGCGTATACAGTTTGTATTTTACTACATTATGCATTTGGACATTTTATGCTGTACAATACTGCACAACATAAAAGGTCTTTTGTTTAACATTGTTCTTTATTTTATTTTACTTACTGTATGTAAATACATGTATAGAATTCACTGGATAGGTCAGAAACACATAATATATTCCCCAGACTAGTCTGGCCATTTGGATGATGTGCTAATATCCCCTGCTGAGTTTTAGCTCCACTACATTTATAGTCTCTGAGTTATGACATTGTTTTCTGTCTTGCTTTTCCCTGGGTGCTGCAGTTGTGGCCACTCTGGACCAGCTTCACACCCGCATGGTTGTTCCAGCTCTGACTGAATTCATGGGTTCAGTCAGGGAAATGCACTGTGACATCTAGTGTTTTTGAGTTAGCCCTTTATTATTTTTGTTATTTCAGAGGCAGATCTACAGTATGAGTAAGTTATGAGTGAGATATTTAATGGTAAGAATGATCTCTCCTTTTATTTCAGCTCTGACATGATCATTAAGGTTTCTCTCCATTTTTCTGGCAGGTCAATCCCGGCACATGTAGGGGAACCTGAATATAGTTTAATGGCTTTTTTTTTTTTCAATCTGTACAACTTCTATTCCATCATGCAATTTCTGTTCCCATTCTGGCTTCCTGTAGCTGCCCACGTCAGATTGAAATCATGGATGCCTAACTAGTGAATAAACAGATGTTCTAAACAGATGCAAATACAGATATATATATTATACACCCATCTGGCATAACATTAAAATCATTGATGGGTGAAATGAGTAACATTGATTATCTCCTTATATTGGCTTATTAACTGTTAGGATATCGTACTGTAGATCCCACAGTCTTGAAGTTGATGTGTTCAAAGCAGGAAAATTGAAATGTGCTGAGTGACTTTGGTAATTTGTTGATAAGATGAGTGGATCAAAGCATCTCCAAGATGGCAGGTCTTGTAGGGTGTTCCTTGTATGCAGTGGCTAGTATTTACAAAAATAGTATAAGGAAGGACAACTAGTCAACCAGAGACTGGGTCATGGGCATCCAAAAGTCACTGATGCATGTTGGGAAGGAAACCTAACTTGTCTGGTCTGATCCCCCAGAAGAACTTCTATAGCAAAAATTGCTGAAAAAGTTAATGCTGTCTAAAACAGAAAGGTGTCAGAATACATGGTGCAACAAAACTTTTTGCATAGGGGCTGTGGAGCTTCTAAGTGGTCGGAGTGCACATGCTGATCCCTGTCTCTTGCCAAAAGCACTCAAAATGCGCATGTGAGCATCAGAACTAGGCCATAAAAAAATTAAATGGCCTGGTCTTATGAATTATGAATTACATTTATTTAAAATGGGAAAAAGATGAAAAGATGGGAAATTGTGAAGAAGGCAAGCCAGCCTGATATCCTGGTCAGTGTTTTGCTGTTTCTTCATATGGATGCAATTTTGACATGTTCCACCTACTTAACCATTATTGCAGACCAATTACACCTTCATGGCAACAGTATTCTTTGAAGACAGTGGCCTTTTTCCACAAGATTATGCTACTTTTACACTGCAAGTATTGTTCAGGAACATTTTGAGGAACATGACAAAGGATTCAAGCTGTTTGTGGAAACAAACAAGTCTGATCCATGGAGACCCTTCCTTGAAATTTAAAAGACTTGAACCATCTGTTGCTACCATCTTGGCGCCCGATACCACAGCACACCTTCAGTGGTAGGTGAATGACTATTGTACGTGAGCTATTTCTTTTAAAGATAAATTGACAAAGAGTTTCACAGGGTTGAGACTATCCAGTAGCTGTGGATTTGGAGTGTAATCTAATGAGGCACAAAAAACGCAAGCAGTCAGATATGGAGCTTGTGGAACGAAAAAGATTTCACCTGTCAACAGAAACATGCAAAGTACAAACCATAAATAATAACTCTAAATTTAATTCAAATTTCAGTTAAGATCAATTAAGCACTTAAATGATGTAGTTGTCAGAGACTGAATTCACAGACCATTATAATAATGTTTTTTTTTTTTGCCATTTCCCAGTTTTCTACCAGGCTGTTCCAAAGTTTCCCGGGATATAGTGGTACCTATTTACTTACTCACTCTTTGTCTATACCGCTTTATCCTGTATGGGTCATGGGGAGCCTGGAGCCACACACATACACACACTCACACACATTCACAAACCATGGACAATTTGGAAACACCAATTAGCCTAATCTGCATGTCTTTGGACTGTTGGAGGAAACCGGAGTACCCAGAGGAAACCCACCAAGCACAGGGAGAGCATGCAAACTCCATGCACACAGAGATGGGAATCGAACCTGGGTGGGAATTGAACCCGGACTCTGGATGTGCAAGACGACAGTGCTGACCACTAAGCACTGTGCCGCCTGGTACCTTTTTAAAGGTACCTTTCTGGTTTAAAATTCATACAGTCTATAGTGAAATATACAGTAGATTGAGTCATTGCATTACACCTCTATTGTCTAGAAAGACAAAGACTAATCAAACTCCATAACATCATTCTCTTAGAGCATGACTTGACTTGACCCAGCATCCCTCAAGACACCAGAAAGACAGTCATAACAATTCTTCTCTTTACTGACACCCAGATGGTGCAATAAACTTCCCTTTGGTGTCTGAAGAACTGCAGCACAGCCTATAAATCCTGAATACAGGATCCATGTCTTCACGAAGCACTTAAATTAAAACTGAAATTTAAACAAATGCACAAACAAACTCAACTTGTACTGTTTTTGCTGTTCTACTAACTAATTGGTTTGATGGTATTCTTAGATCCTGATATTTATACAGTACTACTGTAGCATGAGGGTATGTTTTCGATGGGGACTACAAAGCGCTTCTGTAAGCCTCTCTGGATACGGACGTCTGCCAAATGCTGTAAATGAAACTCGTTTGGACTGATCAGCACTGACTAATCATAAATCTTAGCATCATATTTTAATGCAAGGGTTATGAGTCATTTAGAAGAACAACATACGTTCAAGACCTGTGTCGTGTACAAAATCATTTTGGTCTATTGGCAGAAAAAAAAAAAACGGGATCTTTCTGCTTCGACTTCTTTTGTCCTGGCAAATGGTGAACAGCCGTGAGGGAGGCGACTCTCTCATCTGTCAAATGCATGCAGCCGAAAACAGCTTTCTCAGCAGGTCTGTATCAGATCCATGCTATTAAATACCATTCTCATTTTTTAGCACTGAAGTGGTAATAGAAGAGGACTGGTCACTGATGGATAGATTGAGTGAATAGTTAGAGTAGTGTATTCATCATCATGGGAACGGGAGCAGTGACACACTCATTAATAACACTCACAGCCTCTAGGTTTCTGCAAAGTGGTGTTGCAGTTGCAAATACCGGGCTGCAAAATACAGCAGGTAACAAAAGAGGCTGTGTGGTTAATGCAGTCATGTTGGCTTCTTACAGTTACGCTGAGTAGATTTACGGATTGCATATGCATTTTGGCACTTTATAAACAGACAAGCAATAAACACTTCACACCCTAAACAGTGCACATTGAAGCAGGGAATTAAACTACTTCTACTTTTTTTTTTTTTTTTGGAAATAACACCAGAGTTAGCAGAGTGTCTGGCCCCCTTCCAGAACTACACAGGGAGTACTGAAATTGCCTCACGTTAAAAATGAGGTGACCTTTAAAAGGAAGAGTTTAGGAACCGTGATGATGTTAATGTACAATCCAGCAGCGAGAAATGTTCAAGAGGCAATTTCCCAAGCACATTCATTATTTAAAAGCAAGATGCTTTCTATTTAATTAAAAGACACTATTACAATATGCATATATTTGAATGAAGTAGTTCAGTAGTCGATGTGTTATATTTAGTCCACTCTGAGAGATCTGCTAATCTTCACTCCCTGATAGAGACAGAAATTCAACACATTGCAGACAGAACAACCGATATACTGCAGTATTATTCCAAGAGGCCACATTGGGATCATCTCATCATAACCTATAAAAATGTGTTGAAAAACAGCCATGCTGGAAAATGAACTCTTTGAATAAATTCTCGAAATCCAAGCCAAAATGAAATTTCCCAAAACTGAATTTCATGAGCGACGGATAAATAAGCTGACGATCAATGTCCACTTTCACTCAAAGAGGAGCAGAAGGTTCACAGCCATCCAATCATCAGGGTCTATAATGGAGAAGAAGCGAGTTCCCAGTTTTGGGCCATGTCCATTTCAGTCATTCTCGATTATACGAGCTGAGCCAATGTGTTTCATGCCCATAAAGCTCAAAGAATCAGTATTTTCCGCTTCACTACCTGCACCTGCACACATTTGCTACGCATCAAGAGAGGTCAAGGTTGTTTTCCTGAAAAGGTGGAAAGCCCTGAAAGCTCTGATTACTCACGAGGGAGAGACGACATAAAAATAGTACATGGGAAATGGAAGCAACAAAACAGTCAACTTAGATGTTTTGTATACTTGTATTAGAATTAGGCATTTTTTCCTCAATAGTGTTTAAGACTCTTATTTAAGACTTCAAGTAAAACCCTGACCAAGCCTTAAATAAGAGTCATGAACAGATGTTTCACTCTGCTGCGCAAAGTAATAGACCTGTTAAATAAGCAGTTTTATTACAAACAATTAATCACAGACTCTTTTAGCAGGTCTATTGTACACTGTGTTTAAAGAAAATCTTTTAAAAATATATTTATTGTGCCAGAATCCCTTATGCGCACATATATTTCTTTAACAATTATTTTATTTTCACTTGCAAATTATACATCAGACCTTTATTTTCCTGACATGTTTCACAATTCTAATTTCCCCTCAACATTAATCATATTTGTAATTCATCATGACTTAAAATAAAAATAATAATTTTGTTTTGTTATTTATCATCATTTTTATATGTGTTTCTATTATTTTCATTTTAATTGTAATTCTTGTAAATTCATTTGCACATGAGATTTATTTTTTCACATAAGATTATAAAACAATACATATTTTTTTGCATGGTTGATTTATTATCAGATGATTTTTACACATGACAAATTATCTTTTTTTTACATGCGATTATTTCAGGGTTCACATTCTATAAACATTGCCATCCTAGGCAGGGTTGTTATAGACCTAGAGCTATTCCAGGAACATTTATTGGGCACGAAGTGGAATAACAAGCTGCTTTACACACCCATACACACGTCAGAAATTTAGAAACGTCAATCCACCTACTGTCATATACATCGTATGGGAGGTGGAAACAGGAAGCCAGGGAATGAGCAAAAAAAAACAAAATCTTAAAAATTCTCCTAGAACTTCAAGATAATAATAATAATAATAATAATAATAATAAAAACTTGTACAAATTTGTATGGACTGTGACTTGTGCTATGGATTGAACCAGAGACACCATTCGCTCCAATTCTGTGCCACGTTTGTGTGCAAACTTACTGCTTCCTTCATCAGTTTACATTTTCAACGATTCCTTAGATACATTAGCAATGATAACAAGAATGCTGGAGCCTCCTGTATTAGCCTTGGCAAAAGTATAGGGTTTCATTAATATCCCTGCATGAATAAAACATTATTCTAAATCCAAATGTCTACAATCTCGTTTGCATTTGGAAATTGTTCTTCTCTTTTCTTTAAAAAGAAAAAAAAAACTTTGGTGAGTTTTATCTGGCACACGAAAGAGTTCTCATACAAAAACAAGAGCCCCAAAAGATTCATATACTTAAAGTTTTCTTTCAAGTGTGTATTTGGATAAGATGTTAGAAAAGATTTAGGAGCAGACTGTCATCATTCTGAGCTGCTTCATTCATTCATTCCTTTTCCTTCTTTCCCCTCTGGCTTCCTTCCGCCGGTCGGCTCTCCATTTGTTTATGTACCTCATTGATTCCTGATACTGTTGTGGACTCACATTCTCTGCGATCTCCTGAATATTTTAAGCCTTCTTTCTGTTTATGTTATTCCAATGCAGGATTGTGGTTTGTCTCCCTAATCAGTCATAGACAGGACAGGGTCAATAACTGTCATTAGGAGGCTTGGATGGCGGTCTGAATCAGGCTTAGTTTACATCCAGCCACCGCTGCTTACCTAATTTACATAATGAAATGATGCTGCCGAAGAATTTCCACTGAAAAGAGAAAGCTTGCTGCATTTAATGCTACTGAAGATGAATAGTCCAGTCATACATTGTTAATGTCAGCGTAAAATATGCATTTATTTAAACCATTTGTTTAGTACGTTGGCCGAGAAGTGCAAAACAAAATACCAAAACCGAACACAATAACAAATTAAAAAAACAAATAACAAAATGAAAACAAAATAACAAAACTGAAAAAAAAAATAACAAATTCAAAAACTAAATAACAACAAAAAAAACTAAATAATATAACCAAAACCAAAACAACAAAACAAAAACAAAATACCAAATGAGAAAACACAATGACAATTCAGTCAAACTGGAAAACCAGTTTGAGTGAATTGTTGTTGTGTTTTTTCATTTGGTATTTTGTTTTTGTGTTGTTTTGTTGCATTCATAGGTGTTTTCTGATTTGTTATATTGTATTCGGTTTTGTTATTTTGCTTTTGAATTTGTTATTTTGTGCTCAGTTTTGTTGTTTTGTTTTCATTTTGCTATTTTGTTTTTGAATTTGTTATTTTGTTTTTGTTTTTGTTATTTTGTTTTTGCACTTCTCAGCCACCGTAGTTTAGGCAGTTATATACAGTAAATGCAAATTGGTTTGCAGTAAAGTTAATTTCATCAGTTCATCTTAATGATGGGTTTGAGTGATCTGTTGCTTATCCGCTTGTCTGTTCTGAACACGCTGACTTAATACCTTAGACAGAAGGAACACTTTATTCTTTTTAATGGTTGGTAGAAAATCAAGGGGTGGTGATCAATTACTGATAATACTTAGTCATTTTGTAAAATTAATGCACTTACTTAAAACACAACAATGTGGATAATCTCCAAGATAGTTTTCTCCGACTCCACACGTGCTCTCCTGTGTTGTGAAAAGTTTTGGAGACATTTCTGCAACACTCTATTATTCATATCATATTAAGCAACCCAGTTGAGAGCTAAACCGCCTTGAGGAATTTACACGTTATTGTGTGTTGGTGAGGGTAAGGTCTCATCCTATACCAGTCAGCTCGAAAAAACTGAAAACCGAACAGCCAAAAAAAAAAAGTGATCTGAAATGTTTGCATTATCGATACGCTGCCAAATCCTGAAATAAAAATACAATAAAGGCAACTGAACTGTTTCTGGCTTCGAGCCCTTTAATGAAAGTTCCTGCTGTGAGAGATGCTCCAGCATTGAGTTGCGGTAAGTTTCGTGCCATTTTGAAGCCGAGAAGCGTGTGATGGAAATCCCAGCTGATTCGAGCTAACGCGTCTGGCAGAAAGCTGAATCATCCTTTAAAGCTCAGACACAAGCTCAGGCTTGCCACTCCTCAGAACTCAATACCCACTTACAGCAGACAGCGTGTAGGACAGCCGTTCCTAAAACAACAGCATTTACTCTGAAATTAAAAGAGCTGCCCGAGACCGAGATGTCTAAGAATTCTCTAAGAAAGAGGTATGAAAACATCCCAGGCTGCTCAATTGATCAAATTCTATTCCGACTAATATTGCAGTATCAAAATCGTCCAAATGGTCTCAGCAGTTTTAATCGTTTTATGTGTAAGTGTCATGCATAAAAAGAATGCACACAAATGATATTGACACAAGCAAGTGTTAACTGAGGTTATGGTATAAAAGCCCAGGAGGGAAACCAGAGATGGAAGTAGTCTACAGTATGTACATGAAGACTCTGAGACAGGATATGCGAGAATTCTTTAAAGGGATGGAGATTTAGAAATGGGGAGCATATCCTCTTCGCTTCTACAGCAGGAAGCAGGGCTGAAAGATCAAACGCACACTTGTGTTTTTAGTAGTGCCATAATTTAGTGTACTATTACCGCAAAATACATTTTTAATAAATCAATATCAGAACCGCACAGTTTTCCTAAAGGGTCTTTAACCAAGGTCATAAAATGTTCTGAAATGCTTTAATAAAATATTTTGTTGTAAATAAAAATTACTATTAAAATGATTAAGGCGGCATGGTGGCTTAGTGGTTAAGCATTGCTGCCTTACACATCCAGGTCCTGGGTTTGTTTCCCACGCTAGGTCTGTGTGCATGGAGTTTGCATGTTCTCCCCGTGCTTGGTGGGTTTCCACCGGGTTCTCCAGTTTCCAGTCCAAAGACATGCAAGTAAGCTAACTGGCGTTGCCTGTAGTGTGTGAATGTTGACTGAAATTTATTATTTCATATGAATTAATCATAAAAGTAATAAAAAGGGGTATTTCCTGTCTTAAGTTCCTAATTCACGGCATACTTTATCATCACCTACATATGTGCATAGTCGACACCCAGTACACAATTTCTGTAGTGCACAAGTCAAAAGTTTGTGGACCGACTACAGTCTCAGGAATCTTTTTAACTTTTCCGGCCCAGGAATTCAAAAAAGTCTGCCTTGTGAATAAGCTGTGGCACAGAAAAAAATTACAGTAGGAAAATACATGTACAGTATGTAAAACAAATAAGTGCCCCGTTATCTTTGAGTACGAACGTGATAATTCCAGCCATCTGTAACAGAACGACAGGAAATGTCAGTGTTGTTATAAGGAGTTAAGGACACTTGTGCAAGCTGTTTTAGAAAAATAATCAGTGATGGTGTGGCGTGGCGGTGAAGTTTTATGAGCCCCAAATAAATCATTCTGCAAACAAAAAGCACATGAAGTGTTTTATCCATCTTACAGCACAAGCACTTGCCAAAACCAAAGCATATTTCATTCATGTCCATGATTTCCATCCAAATCTAATTTTTAATAGAGATCTGGCCAAGACAGCAAGAGAAGCATGTTCGTTCCTGGTATCACTTTATAGCAACTATAAACAGTCATTTCCCTCTTTGGTCTGTATTTGTTCTGTATTTTGGTCTGAAGTCTGAAGTTGAAGAGAAAATGCAGATTTATATGTTACTGAGAAGATATTAAGGACAAAGCCAGGGTTAGAAACAAAGAAACAGGTTTCAGTATGTGTTTTTTTAAAATATATATTTTTTAAAGCACTGGAGACACAGGAGACTCCTTTCAAAATGCAGAATAAACATCTCTTCGAAGAAACCCTAAATATGTCAATAATTACACCTTTTTTGTTTGATTATGTTGTAACTGTGTTATAATTTAGCACCTACCTTGCAGATCATCCCCCACAGTAGTCTTTGTATTCATTAAGCTGCTACTATTCAAACTGTAAAGTAATAGAACAAGTACCTTAATATAAAACTATAATTTTGATATACAGTAAGGCTGGACTCCTTTCTGAATCAGGATGTTCTAAAAATTTTAGCACCTTCTGCCCAAACAGAATCAAGAACCTGATAGGGGAATTATAACAGACACCAAATACTCATACTGTCAGACTGCATGTTCATGTTGTTGATTATTAATGTGTGCTCTGTTTTCTATCGCTGTCTTTTTTATTTTATTATTTAACTTTAAGAGAATAAAAGTACTTCTCAACCATGCAGACTTAATTTAAGCTCGGTGGATCTGATGATAGGCATACAAAGTGTACGACACGAATGAGAGAGAGACGGCACCAAACAAAGGCAGCGAGACGGAGAGAAAGAGGTGGTTCGATAGGGTGTACAGGGCTCTGACATTAACAGCAGGTGTTGAATGTAATGATGTGGTGTGGGAGAGGAGCGAACTGTGTGCCCCGAATCTTAAAATCAGTCCGACATGGCTTGAAGAGAGAACACCTAAATTAGTTCTGACATTTTTCTATTTATTTTTTTTTAAGTGTGTGAATTGGAGACAGACAGAAGGAGAGAGACATAGAAAGAGTGCTGCTTTGTCACCTTAATTGCAACAGAGTAAATAGTTGGAAAAGGATTTGATTATAGTGTGCACCGTGCTGCTTAAGGGTGGGGGAAATCGTTCTTTTTTTTTTTTTTTTTTTTTTAGTTTTGGTTTCTTGTGAATCTATCAAGTCAGGTAGAGTGCAGGATTACGGTTGCTGAGGAAGCCATGCTGCATAGCTCCTACGACTGGTGACTTACAAATGACCCTCCATGGAAGCCATTCCGCTCAGAGAATTAGGGTATATGAGAAAATAGCTAGCAATGCTTTCCTCTGTCATAGGAGTTTATTCATTTATTCCAAAAAAAAATAAAAATCCATTGTTTCATATCAGGTGCATGGATTTACATATAGTATTTATCTTAATTCTGGATTCACATAGGATGAACATCGATATTATTTATATACAATATGTGCATGCGTAATTGCAACAACTGCTCTGTAGATTTAGTCATTTATTTTTTTTGTGTACAGGCAGGAGTGTGGAGGCCAGTTTTACTGTCTGAATTCTAATGGGACAGAGCCATGCCCTGCATATTAATGAGATTTCTCTCCCTCTCTTTGTCTCTCTCTCTCGCTGTCTGTCTCTTTCTCCTTCTTCGTCTCCTTTCTTTCATTTTCCTCACTTTCTGACAACAGTGACAATGGCAGTGACAGTAGACTTTATCACTGGTGCACTAAAATACTGTGTGTGTGGCTGAGTGAGTGGTGATATACTGTATGAGTGGGTATATATTTATGAAGATACTGTACATTAATGTATTAGAAAAGCTGAGGAAGGACTTCTGTCTGAAATACCATGCTTCTCTGGAAATTAAGCTTATTACATCTTGAATCATTACTGAAGTACAATGCACCACCATAAAGTGTGCTGAGCCATTAAAAGCCTCTGTTAAAGTGTCTTGGCATTGATTTTACATGGCACTGTAAATGTAAGTGTACTGGAGAGATGGACAATATTCCTCAAAAAGATATCCCCTCATTTGGTGTTTTGATAATGGTTGCAAAAAAGTGACTTTGAACATGTTGTTCAAAAAATCTCCGATAGGTGTGTGGTTGGATTAAGATTTGGTGACTCTGATGGCCATAGCATTGTTGAGTTGTTGAGTCCATGGGTGGGGCCAAGCTGGAAGAGACCCCTCCATACAGTAGTATTTTTATTTGTGGTATTCTAAACTAAAGCAATTATCTTCAAATAAAGTCATTATCGTCTTTATACTAGAAATTGCAAAGGAATATGTCTAAGTCCATCATAAGGCTTTTAAACGGGTCAGTTGTTGAGTATGTGTTCTGTAGAGATGTCCTGGTTAAAGAACTATTTAGAGTGGATTTTAATTAGATGAATGAAACTTTAATTAATCTATTACAGCAGGAATGATTATGCGTTTATGTGCCTACTTTTGGGGAGCTGAAGGTCAATTACACCATCAGCCAGAGCATTAAAACCCAAATCATTAACCTCCATATTATGTAGGCTCCTCCTTGTACAACCAGGATAGATCTTGCCCCAAGGGCATGACTGCACAAGACCTCTGGGGTGTGCTGCAATGTCTTACACCAGGATGTTGACAGTAGATCCTTTGGGTGCTGTGGGTTGCTAGGTGAGCCCTCCATGGATCGGACATGTTTGTTTGGTGCATGTTTGATCAGACATGAGTGTTGTAAAACCTTTCTGACTTTAGCAGTTTGTGCCACATTGGCTTTTCTGTGAGATCAGATTGGACAAGCTAGCCTTTGGTCCCCACAGGCACAGATGAACCTTGGGTGTCCATGAGATATTTGACATATGGTTACTGTGTTTAATCTACAAAAAAGAACTGACTCATAATCTTGGACTGTGCTTCCAGTAGAATACTACAAAACCACACCTTCCTTTAAAACATGATGTGGACTGATGGAGTATTTATGAAACCACATTCCATCTTCTAGACAGATTTCCAGCTTTTTGTGTTTATACAGTACATTGCTGAACTACACAGAAATGGCTTATTGTACCTTTCTTAGCACTTGGTTCATAGCCACTGTCAGGCAGGCTCCCAAAGTGGATTGTTACTTTCAAATACACTTACTTGTTTTGTCAGCACTGCCTACGTGACAGTTAAAAATAGATGCTTAAAGTTGATTCAAACTGAGTGCTTTGGGTTTTTGTGGACTTCATGAAGAGTTATGGTAGCTTTTAAATGCATTTAATAAAAGCAACACACATCGGAAAATGCCAAAACAAAACCAAAAATAAATATAAATATACAGAAATACATCACCCATGCATGCTCGGTTCCGATGAAACAGTGTATATAACTATAAAAAGCAATTATTCTCTTATGTAGTTACTCATCCACTTATCATCTATACGGCATTATCCTGTACTGTATACAGGGTCATGGGGGCCTGGAGCCTATCCCAAGAGACTTAGGGCACGAAGCAGGGTACTCCCTGGACAGGGTGCCAATCCATCGCAGGGCACACACACACACATGGTCAATTTTGGAACGCCAGTTAGCCTAATCTGCATGTCTTTATACTATGGGAGAAATCCCACCAAGCATGGGGAGAACATGCAACTCCATGCAAATAGACTGCAGGCGGGAATTGAACCTGGAACTCAGAGGTGCAAGGCGTCAGTGTTAACCACTAAGCCACCGTGCCACCTTCTTATGTAGTTAGCCTAGGGAAAAAGCCTTAGTGTGAAGTTACGTCACTGTAATGAAGAATAATTCTTTTTCTGAATAACACTGCTTCCCCCAGGGAGCTATTTACAATAAAAACGCACCTGCATGCTGTGCATAGCTAAAATACCATCGCTGAATGGAAACATACATGCTTCTTTTTTCTTTCTTTTCTTTACCCCATGAACTCGTGCATGTTGTACCCAATCAGCAGCAAGTATGTGATGTTTAATAAGGACCTAGCTTTATCTTTTCGAATTTAACAACGATGTGATACTGATTGACGTGTCGGTTTTTGCTGTTGTGTTTGTAGTTTGCTAATGTGTTTTTTTTCAGGGTGCAGACTGACTAAACAGGTTAAACAAGACCATTATAAATGCAAAATAAATACTTACTAACATTATCTTTATAATCATCAACTGTGCATGCTCATGCTTCATAAATACAGTACAGGAAGTCATTTAAGAACTCCAAGATAAACAACTTTGATGTCTTTTTACAGTATCTTGACATGTAATGCCATATACAGTAAATGTATTATCTACAGAGCATCTGTAAGAACAGCAGTGATAGAGTTACTGAAGTAATCCTTTTGGTATAAAGCCTTCCCCCGAAAACCTTTCAGCTGTGAACGGCTGTGTGTTTAACAAAGTTGGCAGCATGGGAGAAAGATACTCAAGATAAGAAAGTGTTGCGCTTCAAGACAGAAAGATTAAATCTCAGGAAATCTCCGGACAGCTATATGATCTGTCAGAAATAACGGCCACCAAAAAGCCTAAGCCCTCAAGCACAGTCAGACTCTTCGGGTGTTGTACTAAAAAGCATGTAATACGTCAAGCCGGTTATAATACTGTCTGGTGGCCAAACAGTCTCCCTGGTCCCTGGTTCAATGCTAAATGTAAGCTCTGGTCTATTTGTCCATTTGAAATGGCTTTTGTGTGGGCAGCAGTTCCGCACAGTAGGTATGTCAGCTAAAGGACATAAACCTAGGAAGGGAGAACATGGGGAAAATATTTGCATTGGTCATACTGATTGATAATATTTTGACAGCCTTCAACAACGTAATGTCTTTTTCCATAACCCAGGGCCAAGACTGCTTCCACTTGGCGCAAGCAAAATACACACAAGCCCACACTGAATCATACATCATAAACAGTTGAAATATGCCTTTTATTTCCAGTTCCTGTTTTGGTCACCATGCAAATTGTGCACCATGTGTGGATATCCATTTTAAACCGTTCGTCTAAATCTGCTAAAAAACATTGTTGCCGAATACTCACTAAAACAAACTGTTCAGGCTTACGACACTGTAAACATAAAGACAATTCTGCCTATCAGTCTGACAAACATGAGACTGTGATGGCAAACGGCAAATAAACAGAAAGAAAATTTGGTTTCGAAGACAATGATGTGACAGCAATGAAAACAAGATGGCATATCATTTTCACTTGGAAGCAATGACATGACAATGGCGGTGTCACGAGTGGGGTGTTTCGGCGGATAGAGCAGGCATAAAGGCAGAGGTGTTTGCAAACTTAAATAGTCTTTTAATGAGGGTTGTTACAGAAATAATAAGGATACAAAAAACAAAGGAACAAACAAACTCAAACAGTACTTAATAACTTAGGATTAAACATGGGCTCTCTGGCAGGACACAGGTTAAGGGACACAGACAGGCTCTAATACCTAGGACACTTTTCACACGCCCTGTGGCGAAACACAGGCTGACTGACACGTAGCAAAGGAAACACTAGAGGAACACACAAACTAGGTATGGAGCTGAGACAGAAACAACCACGACGAGAGACCGAATGAAACGGGGGACTAGAGACTGGAAATTAGAAACTCAACGAGGGGCGAGACGCAAGATGAGAGGCAAGACGAGACAAGAGACAAGAGACCAGAGACAAGAGACGGGAGACAAGACTAGGGCTAAAGACATGGCAGTCAGCTACACATACATCTAGCTAAGCATGTCTTTAGCCCGACATGCACTAAGCTACCCTTACCTAATAG
>JAQMYJ010000038.1:11181905-11204978 GCA_030014305.1 Clarias laeviceps
ATTTATGTAATCCGTGAGCCAGACAGCAGTCATTCCCAATCTGTTAGTGTGTGTGTGTGTGTGTGTGTGTGTGTGTGAAAAACGTCCTACAAGCCCAGCCCCCGATAACCCGCCCCCCTCTGTTGTTCCTGCTGTTATACCCCTATCTCACCTATGCGGTTTGACTATGTGAGGACCGATGCGCGGAAAAATGGAAACCTAATCACAAAAACCCAAAACCCGCAGTGAATAATGATGAACCGTCCTAATGTTGCAACTGCAGTTAAATTTTCATGTCCTGAATTGTTTTATATTCTTTATTATACTTATATTTATATATACTTACGGAATTATTATTATTATTATTTTTTATCCTACATTATATATTATAGTTACATTTAATGTTGTGAAAAGAGTTAGTTCCTGATCATTCACTGAAATTCATCAGCAATTTTCTCTTATTATTATCCCTAATACAGTATATGCAGATGGTCATGTTACATAGTTTTGGTATGTTTAGGACTGTCCAAAGCTGAGACAACTTGCGGAAGAAACGTGTCTGTCTCTGGGAACTGTACATGCAATTGTTCACAAACACCAGTTGCTCATTACAGGAACTCGGCTGAAAGTTATGGCCACATCCACTGATTAGTCCTGACCTCGCTCCAAGCTAGTTCCAAATGTTTGGTACATTAAAGGAGGTCCTGGGAGGCCAGAATTTATGACATGAAGCAAGCTGATCATGGCTCCAGCATACTGAGAAATCTTTCTACCTTGATGATATCCAAGAACTAGTGTAGTAAAATGCTGAAATAAATGCCTTAGTGTTGCAGAGGATTGTATAGAGAAATAACAGGAGTTTTTCTCTCATAATTGTGTTCTGTTATTCGGAACAATCAAAAGTTCCGGTTTGAACACCCCTTGTAATTTCCAGCTGAACAAGTGCATTAATGTAATCCTTGCAGACAGCACTATTGACACAGCTGCTGTTACAGAATGTAATCGCCTCCTGACCAATCAGTGAAGAATTCAACAGTTGTAAAATGCGGGAACCAAATCTTTGCTCGGTGTAATTTGTTTTCAAACGGTGTAAACAGAGAATGTGATGCCTCTTTAATTTTTTTTCCTGTAATCACCAGTGTGTCTAGTCAGCTCCTAAACACAGATGGCTGAAGTATCCAAAGATCCCTTCAGATAGTCACCATGTTTATTTCTTTTGTGCTCCAAGTTTCTAAGCACGGCACTGTGTGTGTCAGCGAAATGTATTTAAAGACATCCTCTAAAGCTACCTTCAAAGCATTGTCAGGGATGCACTGTGTACAGTTAGAGTTTTATTTATTTTTAACTTTTTTTTCCAAAATGGCTGACTGTCATAGAAGATAAAGTGCTGTTTGGATAATTTCCCCTTCACTTCTATTTGGCCATGGTTTATTCATTATACTATCGATGTTTGATAGATTTTTGCCCGTGAAGCTTAAAAGGACAAGCAGGCTAATATTATCTGTGATCAAGGAAGTGTTACTACAAAATTACATTATTAATCATAGGATGACTTGATATGTCAGTTGACTTTGTACTGAACATTACCATCTTGCCTTTTTGGCAGTGCATTAATTGATCAACCCAGTCATATTCTATTAAAGAAGCTGATCTGAAGCTACTGAACATACTGTATGAAATGCTACTTAATTGGATGGTTCTCGTATTTTTTCCAACATGACTTTCAGACGTCATGATGAAAAAGAAAAACTAAGATAAATCTTTGCTATGAAAGATGCTCAAAGCGCAGCTCAGAGACACACAGGAAGACAGCACGAAAGCTTCGAGTTGCTGTTTGTATGCTGAGTGAAAGTTGAGTCTAGAAGACTACAGAGTGCAATTATTTTTGAATTATACAGAATGGAGTTTAAATACGTGTTGACAGGATCGAGCTAGATTTAATTGGCTTTGGCATAAACATCACAACACCATGCCTCACTTAACTCCCTAACTTTTTATTTTAATGTATGAGATTTTTCATGGTTAAAGAGAAAATCTGGATAGAACTGACAAGTCGTGGAAACTTTACATTTACTGTATGAAGGTTGTCTTTACAGTAACAGGGGCATCATTCAGCCATATGTTTTGTATCATGGGTTAATTCCAGCAGAGTGCTTTTCTTCCCCATCATATCCATGAAACGACTTGCGCTGCCATGTAGTTCCATTATTCACACACTTGACTGAATTTCAAGATCACCCATTTTGCCTTATTGTGTATATAGGCTGAATATTTAGATGGCAGTTATAGTAGAATATGTTTAATGCATCACACAGTGCCGTACAGAAATAGTCGGTACCACATCACTGTGTTAAAGTCGGAGCTGTTCATTGTTATGTCAATTTGTAATTCCTTACTGATTGGCCTGCTTTTACGGTGGTTATAAAGGCTGGATCGTTCCTGCCAACTCTCATCAATTTCCTATTAGTCAGATTCTCCTTGATTCACCCATGATCTGTTTCCTTTCCCTGAGCAGAAAGAAGAATATAAAAATAAGCTTTAATCAAAGCACTTATAAGTTTTAAATTTTAATTTCCCAGAAGGTGTTAGTTCATTTTCTAACAGCAGCTCTGACAGTTGTTCCAGTTTCCCTCATTCTAATATGTTATTATTTTTATCCTAACTTTCACACTATATTATACAGTGATGAATGTGATGGATAGTCCACACAAAATGTGTATAATTGCTGATATGGTGAAGCCATCTGTGGGGAAACAAAGTGTCAGCATTTTGTAAGTATCAGAGATAAGTTTTCCAATATGGGAAAGCCGTCAGCATGGACGGCTTTAAGGTTTCTCTGTAACATTGCAAGATGCATTTAAATCGAATTAACTTTATGAGCGAGAAAGTAGCAAAAGATTGAGAGAATGACTGATTACACAAAGCTGCTCTAATTAGTAATAACAGGAACCAACTCACTTTGTGGATGTTCCACACCATTAAACATAACTATACATGGATAAAGCGTATGATGTCATCATTTAATGAATGAAAATTTTAGAATTAGGAAATTGTTGTGGGATTAGAGAAATAAATCATAAAGAACCTGCTGTAGCAAAAAAGAAATAGAATCTTTTGGAAAATAATCATAATGGACAATATCATGTCATCAACAGTTTTCCTTTGACAGCATCCTCGGTCATTGTTCTTTCTTCACTTTTTTAGAACTAAGACAAGGGAACAATGGAACAATATGACAAATGAGCTGGTAACAGGATCACGGGCATCCAAGGCTCACCCATGCCCGCAGGGAGCAGAGGCTAAGCTGTCTGGTTCAATTCTACTGAAAATCCAGTGCAGCAAAATCACTGAAAAAAGTCAATACTTAACATCTCATCCATTTGTGACATATTCAAGTGCAAAGAAGGCACTCTTGCTCATGCTTTCTGGTTTTGTCTCAAGGTAATTGGCTTCTAGTAAGATATGCTTAATTGGCATTCAAATGCTTATGAAACTGAGATAACTCCCCGCTTTGCTTGGTTGCTCTGATGCAACCGATGAATTATCTCACCATATGCAGTTGTCTCTTGTGTTTGGAATGACTGCTGCTAAAAGGATAATTTTGAATTTGCTGCCTCTTTTTAGAGATGGCTGAATGAGATGCTTTCTTTTCAAAACAATCTGGTACATTAAAGAAAAAGCTTTGAAAATGTTCAACAAAATGTGGGGACCTTTTTTGGATATCTCTTATAGACAGTAATTTGTTCACCCCAGCTCTGTTCTTGTTGTGATTATGGCAGTTTTTATGTTTTGTAGTACAGTAGGTAATAGTTTTTTTTTTGGGTGCATTCTTTGTGGTTCCCTTTACATCTTTTACTTTTTTCTTTTTTTTCTCGTTGTGCTTTGTTGAGAGTGGGATGGTTGTGGGTGATCTGTTCTGTGTAGTTTGTGTTGTTTAATCTTGTATTGTGAAATACATACTGTATAAGATAAAAAGGTCTATGCTTTCCAGGATAGAAAGGCACCAGAACAACCAGTGCATCACAGCCCGCCGTACATAGGACCTAGCAGGTAAAGAGCTCAATGTCGTGGACCCAGCCTCCAAATTCCCCAGATCCTAATTCGATTGAACACCCAGAAAAACTAGTTCAATCCCCGAAAAACTAAGAAAGCAGCTAAAGGATTTGCTGTCTCATTGCCAGACTCCACAGCACACCACCGATAAGGGGAACCCAAAACCTAGGTGATTATAATGTTAATGCTTTTAATGCTATGCCTGAATGGTGTATAGCCTCTTATTTTTAAATGAGCTTCTACATACATATATATTTTTCACCATGAACATTACTGAAACTTATTAAAGATTTTATCGCTTTTCAGGTAAAAAGGTTAATGCACATAATCCTAAAAACTTCCTTTAGCTCATCTAGTTACTCATCCAGTTAGATATGTTTTATTCAACAGACACTTTCAACTGACCGGCTCAACTGAGAAAAATTAAATATTCTGGGGCCCTCTGGTGGTTGGGAGGACCTAGCAGTACACAGACTTTTGCAACTTCTAGATGCCTCTGGCTTTAACTAACTCTGTATGACTCCTACGCAACTACCAGACAAGCAGTTAAGTTCAATATACACATGTATAATAAACTCTTCACTATGCTTGTATAACTCAACTTAATAACTAGAAAGCATGCATAAGCAAGTGGTTTAAAAGTCCTTTAGTTCTCCAGCTTATGTATTTTCTGTAATGCACACTAATAATTACAAATGCATTCTGAAAATCTAGGGCGGTTATTAACAAATCAGAGAAGTGATCGCACTGCATGTGGCCGGAGTATATGCCGAGCTAAATGATGGTGCTACTCATCACTCCGGTTTTATCTGGCTTTATCTAGATTTATCTGGCGGCGCATATGGAGCCATTCTCTATAAGTGTGAGAGGAAGGCGCGGCTGATAGATCTCTTCCCCAGGATTAGAGCTTCCGAGGTAAACACTGTAGGTTTCCAACAGTGCAGCACCGATGTAAGACAGATTCAGCATCTGTGCTAATCCCTTTATTTACCCAACTCGCTTCTGGGACCATAAACCCTGAACAGAAAGAACAGGAACACCGATTTGAGCAATCCATTAGCCCAAAAGCACTAAAAAGACTAGTTAATATTCTATGAGACAAAATACGATTTTTCTAAGTAATAAGAGGGTAACCTCGTCTTCAGATTACACATTAGTCAGGAAAATGTCTTAGTCTTATCCTTTTAGATCTTTAGACCCATCCTTATTTTCCTAGAAGGACTTACTGTATGTAAAAAAAAATTAAAAAATCCCTATAATAATTTAGGGAGTAATGGAAAAGCGGTCTCAGACTAACCGCTCCTTTAGCTTTTCATCAACCCTTATGGCTATACTTCACTAAAGTTGTCTGACAGTCTGTCTGAAAAAAGAAAGCCCGTGACCTGGATATTTGTGCAACAAAGAAGCTTACTGAAAGCTAAGCACCACATTAACAGCCTGCTTACCAGCTGTATTCCTAGTCATAATACAGATATGGAATTAAATGTTTTATGCATCCTAGGATTTTGTTCAAGTTGTATAGATTTCTCAAAAATAATTTGACACAGAATTTTTATTTATCAGTATTTATGAGAAGTGTTAGTCACCGAGGCCAGTAACAATAAAAATATGTTTTGATATACTACAGTAAGACAACAGCATGATAGCAGAGGTTGCTGTCGTGGATAAAGGCCAGCCCAAGCACGCCTGGCAACGGAGACAACAGGAAAAACCACCGTAGCCAAACCACTGAGTTTTTCCATTACAACCGTGCTAATATTGCTCAGCATTTTCTCGTCCTGGACTACTCATGCACATCTATGCTGAACAGCTGAACAGTCTTAGCATCGAAATTATAATGAACAGTGAAGGTTGGCTAAAGTAGACTAAGAGATTCTTTTATATATATATATATATATATATATAGATATATATATATATATATAGACATACATACATTAACATTTTTTTACACTAGGTTTTACTTCTTTCGTCGTTAGCCACATACACTTCCCGTTTTTGTAATCGGAAAGTGAATCACAGAAGAGAAATCGGAAAAGTAAACATTTAGTTTTGTCTGAACACATTAAAATACACTATATTAAAATTTAATTAAAATTATACCTCTTCAGTGCTGTTATTTCAGCAATGAAAATATGAACTAATCCCAGTAAGAATATTCAGTTTAGCTTTTCTCATTAACATCTATTAGTGCGGGTGTTTGTTTATATTGAGCAATTAGCTTATTAGAGGCTTTTTTAAAAAGTAGATTAAATTTTAGATTAAATTTATTCCAGGACAAAACTGTTCATAACATCGCTTTTATTCAACATTTTTATTTCACTTATGGTTCAGGTTAAACTACAGGCAGATATCTAAGTACTGCTAAAGATTAGTTAAATTCTGTCCAGGTAGTTTTTTTATGATGCTGTGACATAACTTCTACTCAATGTTTTTATTTTAGAGCATAACACTGGGCACTCAGTTCAGGTATTGTACTGTACATGCCCTCATCTTGGATATGTTTGCTCTAACGACTCATGTTTTATCTCATAGTGTTGCTACTGTTTTTATTAGCACCACGATTTCGGAAGATACGAGAAGAACTGATTTTAAACTACCCACAGGATGAATAAACATACATTGATCTGTCCATTTATCTTTGAAGGTTCAGTTTTCAAAGTCTACTTGCTGAAAGTGCTTTTGTAACTGTTTTTGAATGTGGATTTAACAGGTAGCTTTCCAGTACTGTGGACTGACACATATTGTTTAACATCCCAGTGCTGTTATGTTCTATTATCACCACTCGTGGAATGCCTCTTGTCCAATCAGATTAGGAACTAAACAGTTGTATAATATTAATCAATGAGTTCAATTTCATGATTTAATGAGTGATGAGAAAAACCTTCTTTCAGTTCTGTTTACTTCATCAAAACCTTTAATGTAAATAACATCCTAAAGTCGAGTCAGCATGGAAAAAAATCAACACTCTCCCTGGCTTTGGTTTTAAACTCATGTCATGTTGAGTTGGTGTAATAGGACACAACCGCTCTGTTTTGACATGCATTTTCAGCACTTGTATAACATTAGTCCTACTCCATCTTTTGATCTTGCAGCTGGATAACACACTGTGAGAACCAGTGAGTACAAAAGCGCCCTAAATTTAAGTTTTTTCCATGTGCCTTGGTGTAATACGTAGCTCTAATGGAAGTGTACAGTCTGGCATTGTTTTAGCGTTTACTCATTGTACAGCATACAAATAGAGCCACACAGCCTAAGCCTTTAGATCAAACGCTGCAGTAATTTAGAATCACATGTAATTTTCTTTTTTTTGGGGACTGAATGGTTTCAGTCTAAGATTAGTATAATTAGGTCCTGGATTATGGTGAAGTTTGTGATTAAAGCATCTTTGTGATTGGTGAATTGACCAGAATTTCTTGTGTTGGTCTAATAATTTTTTGATTATTAAATAATTAGTAATATAAGTACTATGTGGAAAATAAAATATGACAGGGTGGAGTGTTATAGGAAATTTATTAACATTGGAGTTGTGTGGTGACATCAAACATGTTCATTAGCAACGTGAAGCTTCATTTACTAAAGTATTTTATTTCTGTTATATTACAGCAATATGCCAATGCTAATAATTTTAATTAATTAAAAGGGTGACGTAATGCTATTCCATTATTTCTAGTTGAGTGTAATGTACAGTAACTGAGAAGTGCAAAACAAAATAAAAAAAATGTAAAACAAAAAAATAAATTCAAAAGCAAAATAACAAATTCAAAAACAAAACAACAAACCGAAAACAAAATAACAAAAGCGAAAAAAAAAGAAAAAAAATAACAAAACAAAATAACAAACTGAAAACAAAATAACAAACTGAAAACAAAATAACAAAACAAAATAACAAACTGAAAACAAAATAACAGAACTGAAAACAAAATAACAAAACAAAATAACAAACTGAAAACAAAATAACAAAACTGAAAACAAAATAACAAAACAAAATAACAAACCAAAAACAAAACAACAAAATCAAAAACAAAATAACAAAACTGAAAACAAAATAACAAATCAGAAAACATGACGACAGATTTTTCATTTTGTTTCTGTTTTGTTATTTTGCAATTCTCAGCCACTGTAATAATGTTACCAAGAAATGAGGTCAGAAGTTCTCTGTCTCATAGACGTTTCCGTGTTGGAAAACTTTATTCAGCTTTATTCCTGACTTTTACAAATCACTGACACTGGAGACTTTTCAAATGAAAAAAAAAAATCATCATATTGAAAAAATATGCCTACAAAGTACATTACAAGTTGTTGTTACATAAAAAAAATCATTACACAACTGGTTTCATTTGCGTTGGACTTCAGTCCTCTTCATGCCCTTCAGATTTCAACCAAATCACATGACCTTGTCACATGCTATACCTTCATATTTCATTACAATCATCTGTTTTGTGTTTCCCCCTTATCAGTCCTAATATTCCTTTGTCTATGTAAGTTTTCAGTATATTGATTGTTTTGGGATATGATATGACCCCTGATTTTACTTTGTATATTTTGTTTGTCCATTATTTAATAAATTGCCTGCCCTTTACAATCATCTTCTCCATTACATGGCAAACATATTAGAAGAGAAATATTGACTTAAACATTATGCATTGCAGAGGAGACTGCCAGAGCTATCCTGTTATAGAAAAATAATCAACACCATCTGACCATGAGTGCAGACGTTGGAATGCGTAGTCCAAAGATACTCTGACTTCTTCGGCCTGCTAAAAATATCATCCTACCAGTCTCATTGTAAAGGTTCCAGAAATAATATGACAGAAAACAGCAACAGAAAAGCGGTGCAACAGAAAAGTTGCTTATATGGAGTTCCCATGATCTGAAACTATGGACTTTTAAAAAAAATAAATGCTTTTAACAGCACTTCTTCTTATTGTCATTTCACACTCATTAAAAAGTACAACTGCAGGATAATCTCCCATGCTGTATTGTTTTTAATCCCCAAACAATACCAACATTGTAAGAGTTAGTCTGAGGAATTATTGGATCATAGTCCTTTAAAATCCTCTTGATGCTCCAAATGTTAAATGCTTAGATGCCCTAGATAACTATAAAAGGAGTGACTAGTACAATAACGCAGATGTCATCATCTGTATGCGTAATGTGCAGTCAAATTACTACCTTTTTTACTGCATTATTTGGCCCGGAGAACTTACCGAAAAACTAAAAGAATGTTACATCATATTGTTATATTACTTCGATTTATAGTAAGCCATAGATTTCCAGCCTGTCCTTCCAGACATCATGACTCATAAAAAGCAAATGCCAGAATTAATCAAAATGCTCAGTGAAATGTTCATAATGCCACATTGCACAAGTTCAGAGAACAAATGTTGGAACAGTTGTAGACCTTTTTTGAGATTAATTATATTACACTGCAAACAAAATGTTGGAACACTTTATTAGGGTTATTTCCTATAATGATAATACAACTGTTACCTCAAATAAGGAGTTACCTCAAATTTAAATGCTCAGAAGTAGTTAATTATATTTTTATAACAGCCACTCAGACAGTAGTTCTGGCTACAAGTTAACACCTATTATAAAAGCTTTTCGTTTCTACATACTTATGCAAAGGGCTTATACTATAAGGAATAATTTCCGGCTGTGAAGTAGGGGTGCAAAAGGGCATCGCTTTTCCTGGGCAAAACAGTAAAAAAATGTACCCTAGCCAACAATGATTCTTAGAATATAAGCATCAATAATGGCTGTACCTACAGCTGCCCCTTGCACGCCAAACTCACAGACACAGAAAATGTACCTGATTACTTGCATTACGATGAATAGCAACGGCATGGTTACGGTTTCTGATACTTACGGTACTGTACTTACAGTCTTAGGCACATGCTACAGCTAACTGCTGTAGAGCAAGGGTGTCTTAAAACCCTAACCATAACCCTAGCAGTAAATAGGAATTAACGAAACAAAGTCTATGATTGGTGTGATGAAACTTTGCTTAAATATAGTCTCAGGTACAATTTGTGCAGTTTTATAATGAAAATAGCTGCTTTTTTATTGACCATCCTGCAGAACTAGCCACAGTCCTTCTAAGGACTTTGTCGCACCTGCTTCTTTTTGCATGCATCGCATAACCCAGATGCTTTCTTTCTTCTTTCTTTTTCTTTTGGCTGAAAAGTGGTATTTTACATAATTTGTTGCTTTTTTATTAGCCTACTCCTCTTTTCCTGTATGATTTAACTTTTTCTGGAATACTTGTTTGGAAATCAGAAATGTTTTTGTACTGAATAAATAAAGTCATAAAATAAACATGTAGCTTATAACAAAGTTTATACAAAGAAAGCACTTTTGCACATGACTGTGTATCTCAGGAACTGTAGATACTTGGGTTGTTTGCTTTAAATTTGCAAGACTTTGGTGTTTGTAGTTACAGAATGCGGTCAAAAATCACAATTTTAACAAAGGTTAAGGGAGGGTTGGTAAAAAATCATTACAGTGAGTGCTCCATTGATTCATATAAGAAAATCTATTTTTTTTGTCAGGTCCTAAACATTCACTCATAACTCTACAAAGATTTTCTTCATTTAAAATTTTAACAAGGCAGAAGACCCTGCAGTATGGTCTAGATTTGTAGAAGCAAAATTGAATAAGAATCGGAGCAGAGATTTAGAGGTTGTTTTCTGATTCACTGGCTCTCCACTGTAAAATGCAGTTTATTCAATATGAAGCAAGTTTAGGGGCATATTTGAAGAGATTACATATTTTTGATTGTCATGACAATGTGGCATTACCCAGAACTATATTAATGTTTAGAGATGAAACATATAGCATGTACTGTATGCATTTTGTTTTTAATTTGTTGTTTATGCATTTTAAATTCCAACAGAGAGAGAGAGAGAGAGAGAGATAGTAAGGGTAAAGGGAGATATCTGTACCCAGCCAGGTACTGAGCAAATTTATAATCCATGTGGTGAGCACATGTCTACTGTCCATACACCAATTGATTAATTCTCCCTCACTCAATCTGACAGGATCTTATCTCTTTTGACAGAGTTATTCATTTTCCAAAAGAAATCGTCTAGGAATGTTTGAAGAAACTGGAAGATTGTCAATATGACCTGGTGTGCCTGGGGGGATATAGTGCAAAAATGCATAAGCTTAAATCTAATCAACAGAGCAGCTATTATGCAGCACATTGAATGATGATTTAGTGAATATTTGCGAAAAAAAAGAAAAGAAAAAAAAATGGCACATGAACCACATCTACATTGGAAAGAGCAAAATGCATTATCGAACATTATACCTTAGCTTTGTTCAATTCTTGAATCTGATTTGGTGGGTGGGTTTTGATTCTTTTTTTTATAACAGCAGCTTTGACAGTAGTGCCAATTCAAATCAAGGGCGTAAATAAACACACTGATCAAAATAAACATTGCTGTTTTTATAGTAAGACTTACACAGGGACTTTTGCAGACAGAATTTTAGGCTAACAATAAACAGATAACTTCAAGACAGGCTTGTGTGGGAACAACTGTGATAGCTGCTATGAATAAAGTGATAACAGGAACCGACTGTTGTTTCACAACATAAATTATATAATTATAAACATTTGGAAAGTACAATATAACATTCATTGACGAACTACAGCTGTAATCAATTGTGATTTGCCGTTGTATATGAGGAATTAAAGACTTCCGGATATTTTGGATCATACTGTCCAGAGACGATTTTTTCGGGTATCTTGTTGCTGAAGGTGGAAGAAAATCTGATTTCATAATAAGGTTTTACACTGTCCAGAGGTGTCATTTTAATAATTTAAATAGATGAAGAGCCTTCATCTTCACAAAAGACCTAGAGAAAGTGGTTCCAAATGCAAGCATTTAGAGTGAGCTGATTAAACATGATAATGTTGCCCACAGGAGAGTCTGAGGTACAGGCCACACATCTGTTAGACATATTGCCCTCCACAGTCATTATACAGGGATCATCAAAGGAAACTAGGGTGGTGTGGTTTATTTCACACTTTCCTTCTTCCTTGCTTTTGATACCAGACATACTTGAACATTTTTACGCTTCAACCTCGGCATACTTAAAGAGCTGCACAGGAACGCTTCTCAAACTGGACATTAGGAATGAAAACACATTTAGATGCTCTCAGTCTACTTACAGCTCATATAAAATAGAACTTCAGTCACTGAATACTAGCTGTTTCAACAATATTTACTTTATTGGCAACTATAATTTTGATGAGCTTGTCATGCTGGGATTCTTTCACTCAATCAATCTGAGTAAAAGAGGAATAACATATTGAAGCTTATTATATGTGTTCCTCCTGGTTACTATTGTTTCTGGAACCTCAAATGTGAGACATAAACAAGCAGGTAGTTCAGCTCGTGTCCAAGGTAAGTCCTTCAGCAGCTCCTATAATGGATCTCTGTAGGAGATTTATTTCCAGAAGAGGTTTATGCCTCAGCAGCCAGGGTATGTGCGTTTCCAAAAATGTTCCACTCTTTCAAATAGATTTGGCCTCGGAATATGTTGGGATCACAGGCTGGGCTGTGCTGTTGCCTGACCTCATGACAAACATGAAGAAAGAGTGAAGACGGCTGGGTGCGAGTGTTGCTTTAAACCATACGATACACCCCGGCTTAAATCCAATAACATTCATGACCTTGAACTTTGACTCGAAATGCATTACATAATGAAAATTTACTGACATGCAGTTGTAATATTTCATTCATTTCAGTTCACAACTGCATGGTCAGGAACTTTCTATACCAAGACAGGTTTAAAAAAAAAAAAGTTTATTAATCTATAAAGGAGCTCCAAAAATCAGCAATTGTTTTTGGATTTAAACCTGAAGTAGATTCTCGAACAAATACATATTTTTTTTTATCTCTTTTACAGTCGTGTATTCCAAAAAAAAAAAGCAATAGAATATCAATTTAAGAGCAAATGCTGAAATAAATATACAACAGGCAAAAGAAACATTGTCGCTACTTTATAAGCCTCTGTGTTTCTAACTCTTTTGCATTTTTCATGTTTGATAACAAATTATGCAACCTTCTGCTCTGCGCTTTTCTTCTTTCTCATTGAGAGAAAAAGTCTTCATGGAAGCTTTGGAAGCAAAACGCATACTGCCAAAGCCGTGTTGTTTGTTATAATGTTTCCATCATTGATTAATATGTTCATTTACAGGAGTACATTCATCACTTTCGGGCACACTGCCTCCATGTTCCAGAGTTCCAGATCTTAAATTTCATGTTGTGTAATATATTATCTTTTCCTGTCAGCACTTAGACCGAAAAGAAATTTATGTTTCATGTATGATATAAATAATGGCTTGTTTCAAGTATTCATTTTCTTGATTTACTGCTAAATATGAAGTGAAGCAGCGTGGCAGTATTGCAAGAAGAGTTGCTCCCTCACAGCTCCAGGGATCCTGTTCAGTCCTGAGCTGGGATTCCTGTATGATCATGTTCTCCATGTGCCTGTGTGGCTTTTCTCTGGGGTCTCTGTTTTCCTCCCACTTCCCAAAAACATGCTTGTAGGTGGACTCCCCACTCTAAATTACACCAGAATGTGAATGGATTTGATGTATGCGATGAACTGGTATAACATCCAGGTTGTATTTCTGCCTCACACCCAGTGGATAGGAAACAGAATGAAACAGTTAATGAAGGTCACTAAAATTCATAAATCCAAACATTTTTAGGAACAACCCAACCTAACATGCAAAGATGGCTTATATAAACTGGCTAGCAGATTTTAAGTGTTTCACACATACAAATAATAATATAAGGTTTGTTTTTGACTTTAACATTTGGTTATATTCTGTTAAAGGAGATTCCTTAGGATGTTTATAGAATGTGATGTGACATGATGCTGAGGCTGATTTGTTTCTAGACCAGTAGAAACTGTATATTCAGGTGATTACACACAGTGAAACACAACATAGATCTATAAATCCTCATAGGCTCTATGGAGTTGCATGTGAATTGCAGTTGGGGTAATAAATGTGAATTACATTGAATCTAAGTATAAACACGCATTGTCCAAAGTATACTCATTCACTCACTCATCATCTACGGTATACCACTTAATCCTGTATACAGGGAGGGGGGACTGGAGCCTGGAGACTTAGGGCACGAGGCTGGGTACCAATCTGGACAGCGTACCAATCCATCGCAGGGCACACACACTATGGGCAATTTGGGAACACAATTTATCTCAATCTGCATATCTTTGGACCGTTGGAGGAAACCGGAGCATGCGGAGGAAACCCACCTAGCCCAGGAACAACATTCAAACTCTCCCTTGGCGACAGTCCAAACCACAAAGTCACCGTCTCACCCTTCCAAAGTACAAAGTAAAGCAAAAGGAGAAACTAGACATTCATTTAAAACAAAGGTTTAAAACTTTCCTTTTTAGATGTGACACTTTGTGAAGCTAATAGAATGCTATTCAATTTATTTCTATTCAATTTTATTTATAAGAATATTACGGAAATGAGTATGCAATGTGGCGGCACGGTGGTGTAGTGGTTAGCACTGTCGCATTGCTCCTCCAGGTCCGGATTTGATTCCTCCGGGTACTCCGGTTTCCTCCCACAGTCCAAAGTTATGCAGGTTAGGCTAACTGGCGTTCCCAAATTGCCCACAGTGTGTGAATGAGTTTGTAAGTGTGTGTATGTACGTGTGCCCTGCGATGGGTTGGCACCCTGTCCAGGGTTTTCCTTGCCTGGTGCCATAAGTCTCCTGGGATAGGCTCCAGGTACCCGCGATCCTGAATACAAAGTGAGTGAGTAAGTATGCAATGTGTGGAAAAGTATATATAAATCAAAATGATCAGATTGTCCCTAATGGTGTAACGGTGGTAAGGAAAATCTCCCTGAGATGACAATAGTAAGGAACCTTGAGAAGAACCAGACTCAACAGAGACCCTATCCTCATTTGGGTGATATCAGATAGCAGGAATAGATTTGCAGTTAGGTAGCTGGAAGAACTAGAGACTATGGATATGGAAATCATGAGGGAATAAGTATGTCGCATTGCTACAGTAGTTTTATAGAAAAGATGTTCTACAATTGTTGTTCTACAAGCATTAATTACCTTACAAAAGAAATTCCCCTTCACAACATGGGTGTGAATAGAATAGTAAGGTTGGCTATACTGAGAAGAGAGAAGATACATGCCAAAATTCACATTCAAAAAAACAGTCGCAGACACATTTCTAGAACGAAAACACATCTGATAATGTTGTCATCCTAAACATCATATGATATTGCTTAAGTAGCCCACACATTGGATATAATGAACAGACGTCACTACCTACTGTACAACATATAACCTTAAAACACTATAATATATAGCATTATAATAATACTATAATAAAAAAACAAGAAAAATACTATTTAAAACAAAGATTTGTGCTATGATAAGATTGGATTTTTTAAAGATGTTAGCTTTGGATGCAGTAAAAACAAGAAAAGCCAATTTTCTCCATTAAATCCAAGGTCAAGCTGCAGCTTAATCACAAGGTTTCATCAAAGTTTACAGCTCCTCTCTGTGCCCTTCTCTGACATTGCAGTAACAGCTAGACGGCTAATACCACTTAGAAAAATCACTTTGCTCAAACAAAAAATGTGAAATCTTGGACAATCTCACAAAAAACCTAACAAAAGGCAAAATATTTTTAACAAGACTTAACAACTGAATTCTTTTATGGATATTTTTGTAAGGATACTTATAATTAGTTTTCCTACGGAGCTTGTATTTCTTTTTTTCTTATTATCATAAACCTGCTTTTATTTTCTGAAATGATGACCAGTAAATTGCACCAGGTTTGCAAAAAAACATTAAATTGTAGTGTCATTCAGCAATAACTGTTTATGAAGGGCAATCTACTATACAGCTTCTTCCATGCATAATGCACACAAAGATTACACTGATAATTAGTTCCTAAGACAACACTGGTAATTGTCTATACATTTTCCTTCATGCATAAATGACTCATTTTACAGTGCAAGAATAAGGAGGCATAAGAGTCTGGACTGAAATTCCCTAAAACATCGCAAGGCATGATGTTTTGTAAAAAAAAAAGAAAGACTGTTCTTTTCTGATATCAAAAATCTTAAAAAAAAAAAAAAAAAGGATTACACTGACATCAGATTTTTATATGATGTTATACATACTGTAAGTTGTTGTTCGTTTTTTGCACTGCATCCAGTGGCTGAGGTTTGCGCAGTCTTTTGCCAACTGACGTCTTTCTGGCAAAGTGCAGTAAATTCTGGGTGATGGACATGAAACTCTTGAACGAGGACGTCACATACAGAGACCCAGCATCACTCCTCCAGACCCTCCGTGCCCCTCCCATTCAAGTTCACACTTTCTGTTTTTGTAATCTGAGGATTGCACAATAATGTCCAAGGGGTCAGGAGCTTGAGGTTGAGATTGAGGTTATTATAGTTTTTAGACTGGACACATGAAAAGATATGGCAGTGGCTCAGTGATATTGTTGATTTGTTTAAATATTTTGTAGGGACCAGTGTACTGGGGACTTTTAATGTGATTCATATGATACGGAGTAGATAAGAATGCCATCTACAGTATGTATGCAATGACACATCTGCTGAACATGTCTCTCAAGGTGTCATAAATTAGGCATTGGAACCCCGGAGGACGTGCAAGAGAGACCATATGGCATTACACAATGCTTTCTCTGATGCAGAGCAGATTATATGCGCTTCTTAGGTCCAATTTGGTGGAAATTCTGGCAGTTCTATGTTGTTTCTATGTTGAGATGAGGGAATGATGAAATATATACTGGTACTTGACAGTGATTTGGTTTAATCCACTATAATCAATGCAAGGCTGTAGACAGCCCCTTTTATCTCCACCAAAAAAAAAGAGGGAGATGAGGAAGGGTGAATAAACATCTATGCAGTCTTTGCTGGGTATATTAGTCCATAGGCTCGGAAGTTAATTTCTTGGCAGTCATATCTGTAGGCCATACTGCATATTTAGGACGAGTTCTAAAGATATTGTTCAACACGATGTCACATGGATTTACCTTTGTTATATAAGTTGTTGAATAAGTATGATTTATTTGCCACTGAATATATGCTTTGTGATCAGTTTAATAATAAATATCGTTCAAAAATTAAAAATACGTATAACAAAATCACAGAGCATATAAAATAGAAATTGTATCTGAATTGATTATATTGAGGGGCAGCACAGTGGTGTAGTGGTTAGCACTGTCGCCTTGCACTGCCTGGGTCCGGGTTCGATTCCCATCTCTGTGTGTATGGAGTTTCCATGTTCTCCCCGTGCTTGGTGGGGTTCCTCCAGGTACTCCGGTTTCCTCCCACAGTCCAAAGATATGAAGATTAGGCTATATATGATGAGTGAGTGAATGAGTGTGTGAGTAATTATATTGATTGACAAAACCTTTTTGAGCAATATCTTACTTTAATAATCCAGTCTCGACAGAATTTATCATGTTGAGTTAATTATTGATGACATCCTCATTGTGACATATTCACTATAAATGAACAACCAGGCCAAGCCCAATGATATTTGGTGTAGCTTTCTTTGAAAAAGGTTGTTAAGCACAGTAAGCTTGATAAACCAGATGTTTTCCCAGAAAGCAATATTCAGATTATTTTTGCCTAATGTTAATGACTGCAACTTGTTTTTTGGACAAAACGTAAAGCTATAAAGCTGTGGGACCTTTTTTTTTTTTTTACAACATCAGAACATAAGAGCCACATAAGAGTCCTGGGACTGGGAACAGTCTCTTCTATAAACTTCATATGCTGATTCTAATGCTATCCAGAAAGCTCAGTGAGTTACAGGCCATAAAACGACATTTACAGAGTCATCCTACAGAGCCAAGAGTTAACAGATTCAATTGTTTTAAATTCTCTTTAAAGCTTTCCTTTGGACAAGAGAGCCAAAAACTAAATCAAGACTGACACGAATAGCAAAAAAAAGTGTCAGAGAAGTGAAAATTTATGCAGTAAAGGTGATGTCATGACGGTCTATAGCTGCTAGATTTATTTGAATAGATTCCTAGTCGCTAGATACAATATCCTAAATTGTATTTTATATGGGAGAGTGCAACGTGTTATGATTTTTGCATTCAAATGCCAAAAAAACTGTATAAGGCACAACTAATTGGTAAGATGTACACTAGACATATCATTTCCTGGTACCTGTAGTACCATAGACTCTTCTAATGATATGATGAAATGAGCGTGACTAAACTTATTTGACTTTGCATTCCAGACTATGTTGCTTTTTAAAACCTTGAACAAGATCTTTTTGTTTGCTTGGTTTAATTACAAGGGGGCATTTTCCACTTCTCCGTGCATGATTGACAGCCTGGAACTCATGATTGGAGCCCTGAAACCAACCAGGTCTTTATGCTCAATCACAGTGTCTGCTCATCCACAAGTGCATGGGATTTATTCAGCACACATCTGGGTGGTCCAGTCTGGGCGAGAGCAGCATTGGGATGGCATATTCAGCCACTATTTCTTTGTGATGCACCAGCAAAATACCAAAACACAATAACAGACTGTCAATTTACTATATCTACTGTATATGAGGCTTTCCAATGTGTGTGGTCTCATCCTTGAGCGGTTTAATGAGACCGTCTGACTGCCTGTGCTAAATGCGAATGCCCTAGTGTACACATAATGACTGGGTAGAAATCATCACATCAGACAATAGAGAGAGAAAAGGGGCATCCTTCTGGAACACAAGAGTCTCCTTTTATCCTCAAGAGAGATACTGTATGATTCTTCACTCACCGAGACTTCTGGAAGATACTTAAGTCCAATAGTACTAAGTGCATTCGGGCTACATTAGAGAACTGTATACAATTTTTTTTTTGCCAAACTAAGGCATAAATGAACCATTAAATAAGCAAACCAGGAAATGCTGCCTCAAGTAAGAAATCAGAAATCAGAGCAGCAGAAGAAAAAAAAAAATCATGATGCATAAAATGTGTTTTCTTTCCCCTAAACTAACACTAAATGAAACTTTAGTGTTCAGAATGGACAAATAAATATTCATATCTTCACATACATATATCCTATATTTATATGTGTGTATGCATGATACATATGTATATTTGTGTGTGTGTGTGTGTGTGTGTGTGTGTGTGTGTGAATATGGGTTAGCATTTCATCTAGGATGCATTCCCTAGGATATATGACTATTTCTATATTATTATTATTATTATTATTATTATTATATTTTTTGCATATCATTCCTTTTAACCTTCGAAAAAATATCTGTCAAAAAAAACATTAATCAAATAATAACTCACACAGACTAGGGGCTTAACCAGACAAGGGATTAAACATACCAGACTAAACATACAAGACTAAACAAACTAAACATAATAGGAAACAGACTGGTATCAACACATACTAGGGATTAAACAAACAAGGGACTAAACATACTAGACAGACTTGGGTAGGCCTACTAGCTGTTACGCACACTAGCTGCTAAGATGGTTGGTAGCTAAACAGACTAGTAGCCAAAGATCCAAGGGATGAACAGACTAGGTACACATCAGACTAGGTATGAAACAGACTAAGAACTAAACAGGTTAGTGGCTAAACAGACTAAGATCTAAACAGACTAGGAGACTAGACAGACTACGATCTAAGCAAGTTAGTAGTTCAATGGTTAGTAGTTAAACAGACTAAGAACTAAACATATAAGAGAGGAAACACACAAGAGGCTAATCCTCCTAGAGGCTAATCCTACTAGGGCTAATCATGCTAGAGGCTAAGCTTACACTAGGAGACAGAGACAAGGAGACATACAGACAGCAACAGTAACTAAACATACTAGGGTATTACACAGACAAGAATACTCACAGACAAAGAGACAAACTAACAACACCAACTGAACAGTTGTAAAACTTAACTAAACAGCTCCATAGAACAAATGCCAACTAATACAAAACATTAAGCATTAACTATATTGCTTATATCTTTACATGCAGTTTACTGTATTTTTCAACAAAGAAATATAACCATTTTTGGTCATTTTAGTGTTTCAATAAACAAACAAAAAAAAAAGTCAGAAAAAAAAAGTTACAGTAGATATGGATTTGCTATGCAGACTCGTTTGTATTACAACAGACTAATGACAGAAGAATTTTTCCTAATCCCATATTGCTTTTTTGAGGTATTATTTACAGCCGTCTGACCATCATCTTGCAGAGGTCAGATACTTAGATGAAATGTTTTCCTTTGACAAATGTGTAGCGCTTTCAGCAGCCAGTGATCTGCGCGGAATAGGAAAGATCACACCGATCACCTGATACTGTAGCTGGATCTGAGCATATGAGAGCATTTCTTACAAATACCTATATGATTTTTATTGAGTACATGGTAATGGCCATATTTATGTCTTTACCGAACAAAGACCTGCAACTTATGATTGATTTTGCTCATTTTCTATTGCTTGAAAAATTCAGGCTTACATACAGTGTTCTGGCTGGCCTCATGCTTTGAAAACTAATTGACTAGGTAAAAAGGTACACTGCCTGGCCAAATAATAGGTCACACACTCTAAGATTTCATTCAATCACCTTTGGCTTTGATTACAGCACACAATGTGGTGTGAAAATGATTTCTCATGTTCCCAGAAACACTCTTTGACAATTTGAGTTCTGGAATATGCCTGTACCACGAAAATCTCCATAGATGTGATTACCTGGTCACTTTCAGGTACATTCAGTTTATCAGCTTTCATTGCCACATAATGTTGCTGAGCCTAGACCTGACCAATTGAAGCCACCGCATATAATAGTGTAGCACTGCCTCCAGAGGCTTGTACAGTGGGCACAATGCATGATGGGTGCATCGCTTCATCCTTTTCCCTGCTTATTCTGATGTGGAATCGGGCCAATCTGGACTCATCAGACTGCATGACCTTTTTCCAAAGTTTGCTCCAAAGTCCAATCTTTATGCTCCCTAACAAATTCAAGCCTTTTTCTCATTAGTCTCACTAACATGTGGTTTTCTTATGGCCACACAGATGTTTGGTCCCAATCCTGTGAGTTCTCATCACATTGTGTGTGTACGGAAATGTGCTTACTTTCACTATTAAACACAGCTATTGCTTTTACTTTTGACTTTTTTTTTTTTTACCATGCAACTTCAAATGTTTAAGTGATCCCCATTTCTTTTTTCACATTTTTTTCACAAAGTTGACGGTTTAGCACAATCCTTCCAGGTTGTGATAATGTGTTGAAGGATTCTTAACCCAATTTCAGTAACTTCAAATAACGTTTTTTGGCCAGGCAGTGTATGTGTGTCTGTTAAGCCAGCTAGATAAGTGATGTACTACAGAAAAAGTTTAAATAAGTTTATGAATTCTTACTGTATAAAGAAAGAAAAGAGGGGGGAAAAAAGAAACTCCTGATAAATGTTGTGTTTTTGACCTCAACAAAAAATATCCAACCCATAAACAAACATTTTGGCTCTCAGCTGTCGTGTTCTCTCCATGCATTACAAGTAAAAATATTATTTGAGTCTGGCTTCTGTCTTTATTTTTCCCGCATATGGTTAACTGTGAGGTGTCTGTATATAGTAAACAGGAGAGTTTTTTTTTTTTATGAAGCAGTAAAGTGGTACAGTATGCAGGGTAAAGGGTACAGTATAGAGAAATCTAATAGGAGTGCCTCTGAGCCAAGAGCTCGAAGATTGTTGAGTCCAAAATACTTTAGAAAATTGGGCTCTCTTCCCTGAACAGCAGTAATTATAAACAGAGCTCGCTGGCCTTTCTGACTCCACTAAAGATGCAATATCTTACAAAGAAATAAACACTTTGTGACATATTTCTTGCCCTTTTCATGTGAAGTTGACTAAAACCGTGGACATGCGTACAATGTTTATGATATAACAACTTCCTCTCCTCTGTTTTCTACTTCTTATCTCTTTTTCTTCTCTCACTCTGCCATCTCTGTGACTGGTGACTAAAAGGGCAAAGACATTCGTCTAACGATTACACGCTGTAAGAATTTCACAAAACTTTGCAAAATATCTGCTTTCTCTTATCACACAACCAAGTGGAGTAATCACTATATTCAAAACTAAAACACTGCCTGATGTTGGACAGTAACTTCACGTCCAGATAATTTAAGATAAGTGCATAAGTTGGGTTTTAAATGTACTGTATATAAATTAGAGATAAAGTTGATAACAATATGAAGATGAAAGGAAAGCACAGGGAGAAGGGCACACACACACACACACACACATTATGTTTGTCTTACTATCCTTGCACAGATGTTTCACTGCTAAATATTATTGCAGCTAATTAATAACTAACCTTAACCTCAATAATTATTATTATCACAAAATTATTACTTTAAATTTTTTTTCCTTTTTAAAATAAATACTACAGTGATAGTGAAAGAATTTTTCCTCATTGGAAAATATTTTTAATATCCTTACAATATTAAAAAATATGCCTCGCCCTATTTTTAGTCAAATATTGTTTCCAAATATGCGAGGGGAATTCAAGTAAAACAGGAACTTGTAATGAAATTTCTTATAAATTATGGCATAAAACTAACTGATATTTACAGGGGACTTCAATTACAGTACGGTGATGAGATTTTTCCATCCATTCATATAAGAACCTCTCCAGGGACCGTGGAGGCCATTGTATTTATTCCCATTTTGTACGACCGTGGTAGGACCTCTGGTCAACATTTACTCACTACGGGCAATTTAGGAATGCCAGTTAGCCTAATCTGCATGTGTTTGGACTGTGGGAAACCGACTGGAAGAAACCCACCAAGCATGGGGAGAACATGCAAACTTCATGCACACAGACCCGACGTGGGAACCCTGGACCTGCAGGTACTGTACAGGTGAAACTCGAAAAATTAGAATATCTAAGGAGGCTCTCCCTTTCTTATGGAGGATGTCAATGATGGTTTTCTGCACAACTGTCAGGTCAGCAGTCTTTCCCATGATTGTGCTTCCTACTG
>JAQMYJ010000038.1:11205078-11218099 GCA_030014305.1 Clarias laeviceps
TTGCTTTGCATGTAATGAGTCTATCTCATATATTAGTTTCACCTTTTAAGTTGCATTACTGAAATAAATGAACTTTTACACGATATTCTAATTTTTCGAGTTTCACCGACAGTGTTAACCGCTAACAACCACTAACCATTGACAGTCCCAGCCGAGGTTGCTCGGAGCCCACTGCAGTTTTTCTTTTGATCATTCAGCAAGTGGAACGCCCGGTTCTTAAAAATGTACAGAGAGCTTTTTGCCAGCTTGCAGAAGTGAAAAAACTGTCTGTGGGAACTGTACACACGATCATTCACGAACACGTACATTACAGGGACTAGGTTGAGAATTATTGCCACATCCCCATCAATCCAGACCTTGCACCAAGCCATTTCCACATGTTTGTGCCATTAAAGGAGTTCCTGGAAGGCCGTGGATCCAGTGTGTGAAAACGTTCTACCTTGATGTTATCCAAGCACTAGTGAAACGCTGAGATAAGTGCATTAGTGTAGTGTAGCAGGGGAGAAATCAAGGCAGTTTTTACTCTCATAACTGTGTCCCGTTATTCTACACAAGTCAAAAGTCCCGGCATGACTTGAACACCGCTCGTAAACTGCTACCATTTAAGTGTAAACGTCTCAAAGCTCATAACAATAAAAGTGTGATCTAACACTCTGCTTTATGTTATGTTTCTGGCAGACATGAGGGCCCCTGCGTAAAGGGTGAGACAATGGAAAGAGTGAGGAAAATGTACATGTGCTAAACATATCATTCGTTATATCACTTCGCTTAGGCTCTCTTGAACTGCCATTAATCTCTCTAATTCAATATACTGTAAATAACAGTAAAGGCAGTCCTGGTGTTGTGTTGGTGTGTACATGGGTGACTTGACAGATTAGAAACATAATAAAATAAAATCTTAATCTTCTAATTATGAATATGCCTGGTGGCATAGAAAAACATTTTCTACTTTTACTACAACTGAAATGATTTCTCTTTTGCATGTATCTAAACCACATTGTTAATTCAGTTCCTACTAACAGTATAAAGGTTAAAGAAATGCATTTAAAGATTTCTCTGAAAGACAGCAAGTCACACTTAAAATTTTTTAATAAATTAGCATTTAATTTCATATGCAATAAATAAGACACAGAAATGTTAAACAGAGCATATATATATATATATGATAGTCTATACATGAATTTAAAAGTGATTAAAAGTGATTAAAAGCTCACAAGTTGTTGTTGGTGAAATATTGTTTATGTTTTCTTACACAAGAAGAATTAAAATATGTTATTGTCAGAAATATACTCATTGCTCTTTGGAAGAATCCAGACACATTTGTTCAACAGCTTTCGTCCACACACCACCACACACCATACACTGGTGGCTAAAAGCATTGAGATAAAAGTGAAATTCAATGTTTTAAAGACGTTCTCAAATTTTTTAAATAATGAGATTTAAAATAATAGGAATAATTTGTTATGTTATGCGATGAAATTGCTATACAACAATCAATATTTATTATGAAGGCGTTTATTCTTCAAAACCTGCTGGATTTGCCTGGGCCTACAGTAGAGTCAAAAAGACATAGTGGTTACACCTCGGGACTGTGTGCGTGGAGTTATGCATGTTCTTCCGTGTACTCCGGTTTCCTCCCACAGTCCAAATACATGAAGATTAGTTTAAATGGCATTCCCAAATTACCCGTAGTGTGCGCCCTGCGATGGATTGGCTCCCGGTCCAGGGTGTACCATACCTGATGCCTTAAGTCTCCTGGGACAGGCTCCAGGAGTATCTATCATGGTACATGCATTTTCTTTCCACACCCAACTCGCATTAATGTTTTCATATTGAAAATTAAATTTCATTTCCTACTGTATCACTGCATCTCACTAGATTTGCACACGGTTACTCTAAAGATACGATTGATTTGATATCTGTCAAATTATACCAGTTACTGTATGTTGAGTTTAATCATATAATGACGTTTAAACATTTTCCTCTATTATATGGATTATATGAATTCAGCACACCTTCCCGGTGAAAAAGGGTTCACATATTGAAAAAAAAGCTTGACATTTAGCTTGTGTAATAAATCCATATCAACAAAGAGTACACATTTGAAAGTGAAATACCATTTTCCGCCTGGTTAATATTCATTTCTTCAGGTGGATCTTTTCCCACTTGTCAATGACACTGTTGATGTAGAAAAACCTCATTAATTCTGCTAAACAACAAATCTTAAAAGCGCATTAAATACACACGACAGATGCTCAACAGTTCTACTCAGATGGCCTAATGCCTCTAACAGGAAATCTATGTCTTGCATCATAGTATTTAATAGTATGACATAATACATCTCAGTTAATGAAATAAACACAGAATTAATACATTTAGCTTCCAATGCATTATTCATTGTTTAAAATGTTTAAACAAAACATGACTTACCAGCCTTAAATTACAAATGTCTCAATGGTGTTTGAAAGTAATATTTAAATTTGCCAAATAGCTATCGTTTCTCTACAAACTCAATATCTTTCAACCGCGACTCTTCATCATTTCCTGAATCCATCAGCAGCTGATCCTTGCAGAATATTAAAGACCTTTCAACCTCCATTAGCAAGAATGATAAGTTGCTCATAAAATGAGAACCGAGAGCTGTAGAACGACTTGAATCCACCAGCGTCAACGACCCAGGTAGCTTTACAGTTTAACAGAGGAGACTATCCTGTAGACTGAGCAGCTGAAAATACATTTAGAGTCAATCCTGATTTTCGAGGACAGAGACCAAATCTATACCTGGTTTCCCATGAGGGTTATAAATCAATCATTACCTTATTGCAAATCTTATAAGAAAAAAACACAACACGACTAGTCTTTTACATTTATGATTTTTAAAATTGCTTTTCAGGTGAATGCTTGTTTCTCCATTAGTGTGCACACAGAAGGGGGTTGACTTCTAAACTTAATTTCTCAAAAAACTGATTGTAAGTAATAAACCATTTTTAAAAAATCATAGACAGAAGTAAGTATAATACATAATATTTACTTATTTGTAGAGTTTGTCCGTTACATGTATTACGTTTGAATATTACTTAGTAGATTTGTTATTCCTACGTATATGAAGTGGCTGCGCTTTGCCAAAATATCTATGTACATTTTACATAGCTGTATTTTTACAGCACTCTGCTTTTTTTATTTTCTAATAACAGATTTATCAGCTCATTTCTGTATGGTGCTGACAGAATGGAAGCTAAAAGTAATGGAGGAGAGGATGTGGAAATGGGAAGGATTTCACCTGTGCCTGGCTTTATAGTGAGGGGCCAAAGCACATAAAATGGTTTTATTCATTATAAAAAAATCTTTACAATATTTTTAGCCAGACCTCAGAAAATGATTGAAATAACACCTGTAATTCATATCTACACACAAAATGTCTGCTGAAGTAATGGCAGCCAGAGCATTTTGCTTTTGGTTCTCTATAGCCGTTTTTAAGTCTTCAGGTCCTGCAGGGTTTTAAAAGACTTGTGAGAAAGCAAGCCAAATAAAAGATAAAAAGATAATGTTTTCTCTTGCCCTGGTTATGCAAGAGACCGATTTAAAGGGTCTCTCATGCAGATGTTGGCGCCTAATGGAAAAAAATTGTGTTTTATCTTAAACAGTCACCTATGGCTTCAGGAAAAAAGGAGTCACAGAATGTTTTGCTTCATGTAATGCTTCTTTGTTGGCCTAAACAAAATACTAAAGCATCGTTAGTCATGAAATGTAATGTAATTTAATGTATTGAATTTTTCCTTAGCAGCCTGTCAGTATGCATTGCTCCTGGTTTAAAGGGTATGTGAAATATCTGGGGGCCTTATAAGTGGTATCTTGTGGCAAAGCTAACAATACAATGAAAACCATATGTTCTGTAGAGAGTCCCGTAGTGAAGGGCGCTTACATACGTAATTATTATTTTCATGTTAAATGCGTACAAGTAGATCTTATGTTATTCCATGTAGGATTGAAAAAAATATGAGTATATTTTTAAAGCCACTTAGTGTAACGGTAATGCTAAGTATATGCTAATCTGAATTGGACCTGGCTGAGGGTTTTGAGCTTTTCATCGCCAGCAGGGAGAAATCTGCATTTTTATCAGAAGATCTGACAAGGCAATCTAAGCCCAAGTGTTTGGAAATCAGGCTGAAAATGAGGCGTGTAATTAGCATGCTCTGCATGTTTGGATAAAATCTGGTGAAAGCTTTCTCAACTTCAGATTTTTTTTTTTTTTTTTAATGCAGAATAGCAGAATAGCTATTTGAGCATAAAATGTGCATTCTAATATGACACTAATGTATTCATCATCACAAAGAGATCATTATCTGACCAGTCTTCCTAAAATAAATTCAATCTTTAAAATATGTTTTATTTTTCATGTCACGATGAATTTAGCTACAAAAATAAAATGTGTTGTTAATCACCCTTAAACCCAGTTTCAAGCATAAAAAAACAACACGCTCATAGGCATGTTTACACAGTATGTGTTAGACCTGCAAGGCAAAGTGGAATGCCAGGTTATAAACCTATTGCAGTGCAAACATTGTTTAACCTTTGATACATTTAAGCAAAGTAATTAATTTCACAATCAGTGGTTTAGTACTGAATTTGTGAAGATTGCTGATTAGGTTGCAGATACTGTACAGCAAATTGTTTCATGATAAAGGTCTGCCACCTAGTGGAACATTGGTGTGGATACAACTTGGACTTGTTTTTCTCTGGCAAACTGAAACTATACATAGACACGAATGAAAATAGGTGTAGAATGTTGGACCAGAATTACAAAAGTTTCTTTAAGCCTGCTTTGGTAAATCTGGTTCTACAGGAAATCATCGAACAGGGACACACTGCTTTTGGAGGGAAATAATTCAGTCTAGCCTCCTTTACAGCATTGTCATTATACTGTACCTTTTCCCCATTCTGAATACATTTTCATTAGACTTTTCTAATGAAAAAGCATTTCTAAAGGTCTTAGGACCTTAGATTGTGAACAATAACGGGACACAGTTATAAGAATAAAATTTGCGCCTGGGAGGTGGGAGAATTCCAAAGAACTTAAAAGGAAACACATGCAGACCTGAAACGAAAATGTGAAACTCCACACAGACAATAAACTAAGCTCCGAATTGAACCAGGGTTTATGGGAACATATATAAGACACATATATGTGTCCTTTGACTGCTTCAAGGACCAAATTCGAGCAATCCACAAAGTCACAAACAATTATCATTTAAATAGGTTGAAGTTAAATGATAATTGTTTGTGACTTTGTGGATTGCATGGTTTTCAAATACTTTTTACTCTCAGTGTACAGTATATTTAGAATTAATTGTGCTCTGTGATTCTAAAGCTACTTAGAGAAGTACTATTAATTCATATGTTCTTGCTTGTCAATTGTATATGCATGCGAAAAAATTATCATATACAAAAATGACAAGGAAAAAACTGCTGAGGAAAATAACCACCTATGCTGTTATATATGCATATGCATATATTGTTAATATGAGATAAAAACAAATGACCCCAGACTTTACATACAGTACATTCAGACAGGCAGATGGCATTTAATAGCCAGACTCCAACTGGTATCTTGAACTTTCTTCAACTTTTGTTCCTGTGCAGTCTGGCCAGTTGATATGTTCTCACTCTCAAGTTATCTCTGCTTTTCCTGTCTGCTTGCTGAAATGGCTCTCCTAAGCACAGGTTTACAGACAGCCTGCCATTGCTGGCTTTTTCAGCTGAAAGTCAGGGATACAATACAGAATAGTGACTTAAGAGTTTACACCCAATCAAGCTGGATCACAGTTCTGACAAAGACAGGTAAAGTTGAAAATGTTTAAGCAATTAAACTGTGTTTGTAAAAAACTTCAACACGGCTACTTTATGTATATAACCCTGCATTTACATAACACCCTAAAAGTAAAGTATGAGTTAATTATTATACAAAAGCTAACAAATGTGAGTATGAGGTCACCATAACTAACCTTCTCCAACTTCTATAGCACACACATACATACATACATACATATATATAGTTAAGACACTGCATTGCAACTTTTTAATGTAATGTAATGTATTTTTTTAATTTAAGCATAAGAAATTATATTTTTTCTTCACCTTCTCAATAGAGTTACTGATAAGCTTGTTTTGTGTTACAAAATATCTAAGGCTTTGGATAACATCAAAGAATGAGTTGATTATCATTTTTGATTGCGAATATGTTTGCTAAACCACTGTAACTATTACAAACAATTGGTTTGAAAGGGCTGGCTAATGTTAAATAAAGCACTGTGAATTATCCAGCTCTTCGCAACACAGGAAAGAGATCTGAAGAGATCTGAGTGCATCCTGTTAGCCGTCTGTCCTGTTACCGCATGGTGGTGATAATGTTCCAGGCTGCACGAATCAGGGATAAAACCGTGATTATTGCCAGCATGGAACAATGTGTTGTGACATTTGCAATCACAAAGACATTTACGGGAGACTTCAAGCATAGTAATGTTACTCTTAACTACAGTAAAGCATTTAAACAGTGAAAACGTTTTTGAACGTGAATGATGACCCCAGGCCAAGGTGGCTTGGAGGCCACTGCAGTCGCTCCTGTGAACATTCATTGAGTGGAATGCATGATCCTTGAAAATTGAAGGATAACTTGTCGCCAACTTGTAAAAGAGATGCATCTATCTGTGGGAAAAGTACACATTTTCTACCCCATGGTGTCAACAAACATGTACAATGAATAATGGTTAGGTTCTATAATGCTCAAATTGCAGAACAATGTAAACCTTGACAGATTTTGGTGACAGAACTTGTCACCAACTTAAAAGAAACAAATCTGCGGAAGAGACAAATCTGTCTGTGGGATTGGTACACATTTTCTACCCCATGGTTAATACTGGTTTGTCTAATTCTACACTAATGGGAATCATCTATGAATTAAAGCGTGAAATAAGCGTGGTATGTTTTTCCAGTAGGAATATATACATATATAATAATATATAATCATATTTCCCCACAGCATTGAGGGATGCAAGGACAGTATTCATCTCATCCTTTTCCTCTGCTGTGACTTTATAGTAGAGTTTTTCAACCTGCCCACACTCACCTACACTTATCACAGTAGCACAGGTGTGAAGGCAGGTGCTTTATGTCCAGAAAGCCTGATAATCTCAGAACCATTTCATGATTACTTCTGGATTGATCCCAGCTGTCCTGGCAGCAGACAGAGGCTCAAGCTTTCTAATCTTCACACTAGGGTTTCGCTTCATAAACACCACAAACCAGGTGTATCCAGCCTTATCTTTTCTTCTAGAGGAAAAACACTTGGATGCCATTTACTTTGGCATATTTAAAGACAAGAGACTTAACTTCCTGAAAAATAAACTCTACCATTGTGTGCATTATAATTTACCCACTGGTTCTGTTTATTACAAAAGATAACTATGAACTTAGTCAATTATTATGAACCTGTCATAACTCAAACTACTCCCTGTTTTTATCAGTGGCCTGTTTTCATTCTCTCCTCACTCCATTTCATACTTAATTCCTTTTCTTACTTTCCCTTTCCAGTATACGTTACCTCTCTGACTATTGTCCATACCATACAATCCTGGCATGAATGTGGTTTGAGGAATGTGCCCTACTTCAATGTAAAACTGTTTAAACTGATTTGGTTATTTTTGTATTTTTTTTACTGGACTTTTACTTGACCACCTATTTTGCATCGCAAGGTCAAAACAACACAGTCCAGCCAATAAACATAAAACAAAAGAAGAACTTGATCTTAGTTGTCTATGCAGTCTACTAATTGTACTGTAAGGGTGTAATCATAATCTTATTTAAAATGTGCAAATCTTATTCCAACAACCTCATAGCCACAGAGCAGGGAAAGGCTCAAACCCCCCTTTATCACAGATCACTGGAGCCCCTTGAGGGGGCATTGACCCCAGTATGAGAATCCTGGGTGTACTGTATACTATGAACAGATCCAGGGGGCATCAATGTGATGTTCAGTCTCATCAGTTGTGGCCAACTTGAAAATGGAAGACTTTGTAGAGAAAGGCCTTGCAGTGCCCCAACCCCTCTTCACAGGTAGTACTAACTGTGCTATCCAGGAGTTTACTGACCACATCAACTCCTGACAAGATCAGGGGCATCCAATCTTCTCCAGAAAGGGTCTCTGTGCACACATGGTTTCATTCCAATCAAGCAGAAACCACACTTGATTCCACCTGTTCAATTAGTCGTAAACCAGAGCACAAACAGGCCCTTTCTGGAAAAGTTTGGACACCACTGCCTTAGATGATCACATTACTGACCATTATATGGACAAAAGTAGTTGAACAAACCTGTTAAGTATGGAAGAACTTGCCTGGCCCACACAGAGCCCTGACCTCAACCCTACCAAGCACTTAAGGGATAAACTGGAAGAGAGATTGAGAGCCAGGACTTCTCGTCCAACATCAGGGCGTCACCTCATAAATGCTCTACTGAATGAATGGGCATGAATTCCCACAGTAACATCTTGTGGACAGCCTTTCAAGAAGAGTGGAAGCTGTTATATCTGCAAAAGGGGGGAACAACTCCATATTGAAGTACAGTATGCGCCAAAATATACAGTACTCAAATAAAAAGACGAACATGATTACCTTGTTGTCATCTGTGAGTTTATTTCTCCTGAAAGAAACTAACATAAACATTATTAGCCTGATGATTTATTACGGTATGCATAATGTAAGTATTCAAAGTGTGTGCACCACCTCACTGTATATAGTGTTCATCCCGTCAAGCAGGTTCTCAACTCGGATTCCCAGAACAAAGGTTGCTGCAGACTTGTGCAAAAGAAGGTGATTTGCTTGCGTAATGCAGGAACAGTTTATGGCCTATCTTCACAGGATCACCCCCTTCCCTACAAGTAGGCACCAGGTGGTTTAAGATCAGGGGAATTTTACGAGTATGGGAAGGAATTGCACCTTTTTGAAACCACTTCTGTATGAGCGGAAATAATAATCAACTATGAATACTTTTTCCTCCATCAAGAGACCCATTTCCAACAACAAATGCACAACACAATTTACTTATCACTACTGGGAACATGTGTATCTGGAGCTATAGTATACCCGTTGACAAATGCAAATGTGCGTCTGAGATGGCGAGTTTCAGTACTGTATATTTTGGGGCATACAGTATATGTATTTGGATACAAGGGGGCACGGTGGCCTCTGGGTCTGGGTGCATGGAATTTGCATGTTCTCCCCGTGCTTGGTGGGTCTCCTCCGGGTACTCTGGTTACCCTACACAGTTTAAAAACATGCAGATTAGGATAAATGGCATTAGTGTGTAAATGAGCATGTGAGTGTAGGTATATGTGCGTGCTCTGTGATGGATTGGTACCCTGTCCAAGGTGCACCTTGCCACGTGTCCTAAATCTCCTGGAATAGGCCACATTATCTCCAGGCCCTCCGTAACCCTGTACACGGGATAAAGCTGTATAGATGATGAGTGAATGAGAGCGAGTATTTGGACTTAATATCATTGAAGGTTTTGCTAAATACTTTTGTCCATAAAATTGTAAGTTGGGATTCCAGTTCCTATGTGAGATCAGATGGTCTGGACTCTTTTTAGGATAAGAGACAATGTAGTGTCAGGTGACAAGGATTGGTTGAAGAAAGTTCTAAGTGGTACACAGGTACCAGAAATGGATCTTTAATATCATCAAGAACAAAAGAGAAGAAAGAGAAGAAGACCAATTTTGGCTTTGAGTTCCATCTTATCCTTCTAAAACTGCTGAAGACGGCTTTAAATAAACCACACTAACTTGCAACAACAACAACAAAAAATCACACCTTTTGGGACTTTAGAGGCTCTATTATATTTTTAAAAGGAAGTAGAAAATACCATCACTTCCTCGTGCATGTGCGCTGCAGAGTTGCCATAACAACGTACGATGCACGCGCGACGTGAGCGCCTCCCTCCTCAGCTGACAAAAATCAAACAAAGCGTTTAGAGAGAGAGAAAAGTGAAGTGTTTCGACCAAACAGGTTGAATTAATGGAATAAAACACATGGAATAAGGTTTCCAAATGTTGTATGGCTATCTATCATCACTTTCATATTTGAAAAGGTTCTGGAAATGTTGTATCTGTCTGCCGAGGAGTGAACAGGTGTTACCGGAGCGGAACTTTTTTCTCAGGAAGATGAGCTAACACGGCTTAAAACTTCACAAGTAACACAAGGTAAGGGAGTTTTTATTTTTTACCATTTAAATTACTTATTTAGCTCTAAACATATAAACAGTATTGATCCACCGCGTCCTTAGCATGTTTTGGTTCAACAGGAAGTGTGTAAATGGGTCCCTGTCACCAAACTTCCCCAGGGCATCGGCGGTGTCCCAAATTACTCTATACGCCTTTCCTATGTGGACTACGTTAAGTGGAGGAAGTACTGAATCGTACCCCCTATGTAGAGCACTAGGTGGTCAAAAGGCAATAATTTGGGATTCAGCCCGTCGCAGTGTTTGTGATGGAATCTCACAATCATAAAGGGGGAAAAAAAAGAAAGGAATTTCCTTTGTTTCTTCAGTTGATACTGAATTGTCATATCACTACTATTTTTCTACATTTGCACATATGTTTCACTGTCTCTTTAAAAGCTCACTTTAACGTCGTCAGTTCATGTTTTTTTTGTCACCTGTGTTTGTGGGCATTTGTTCAAAAGTAGTTAAGCACGTTTTGTATTAAAAATAAGAGTTTCTTTGTTTGCTGATCAGATAAGATGTAAATGAGTAGCTTATGTACTTATGGTTTAAATGCAGGAGCTTTTTTTACACACAGACAGACAGGTTTTGTAGGTGAGAGGAAGGAATGAATGAATGGATCATTTAAAAGTCCACAAGCTACTCATGGTGTAAACACTACTGTACATCTACCCAGTAAACCAGGATGAGGACAAGAAGACAAGCACATGGACCTGTGCATGGGCTCTTACATGTACCAAAATGTTTGTGATCTCCCTTCCCCCAAGAGCTATTTATTTATTTATTTGTTTTTTTGTTTGTTTTTGTTAGACTGATTGACTTCTTTACAGTAGATTAGGAAAAAAACAGCCGTGTTCAACCTCCCTAGTGAGCAAGTACGAAAAGAATTAACTAAATTCACATGTGTTGTAACTCTGTCTAATCCAAGTGTTTGCTTTGCAAATGAGTTCTTTAGCATTTAGTCTGATGAGGTTGTTTTAGGTTTGTTTGGTGGCCTGGATTTTTGTGTAATGTAACTGTCAAGTCAGTTTTGTATAAAAAATGTGTGTTTTAAAAAAAAAAAAAAAAAAAAAAAAAAGCTATGCGGTAATAAAGGGAGTTTTTTATAAAGTATTTGTATTATTTTGCGTGACTTAATAATGTCCTCTTTAAATGTGTCATTGTGCACCCAGGTCAGCATGGTGGTGTAGCATTGGGGCTCCTCGGTTCAAATCTAAGCCGTGAGTCTGTGTAGGATTTTATCCTACATGTAATTTTCTCAGGGCTCTCCAATTACCATTGTGTTAAAACCATACCAGATGGACTGGCTATGTTAAAGAACCTCTTGGTGCTAATAACTGCAGAAATGTGCATGGACTGCCCACCTAGTCTCGTCTTGTACCTGGTGTTTCTGCTTAGTCTAGGGTCAACGGTGAACTAAAGATAAGTGATTGAATGATTATACATCCTGAGAGCAGCACCTATTGCACATTAGCTAGTGGTGAACTATGTATTAATATTTTGTGCTTGTTTACTTTTACCATATTATGCTTTTGTTTTAATCCAGCCGTTGTGAAAGTGTAACATTTATTATTAATTACATGTATGCATAGTCAAACTTGACAACATAAATAGGACTAGTTGGGACTGGTGTTTTTTAAAATGTTATTTATTATTATTATTTTTTTTTAAATCCAGTCTGGTTGTAATCTAAATTTTTCTGAAGGTCAAACAAAAAGATAAAGGTTTCATGGAAAAGAGAAACTGTAACTTTCTACTGCGAGCACTGAGACAACCACAGTTCTTACTAACAGCCTGTGTAACCAAAAACGGCCTTCCATAAATCAGCCTTAGCAGGGCGGATTCTCAGGTGGTTTAAGGTGGTGCTTTTTTTATTGTCTTGCAAACATTTGCGCTACTGCTGACCCTTTAGTGAATTGAGCATGACCGAACATTTATACCAAGTAGAAGTTTGTGTACAAGCGAGTAACTTTGGGTGTGTGCACTGCATTGTATTACGTTCCTTTTGTTCTGTGGCACATGCAATCGAATATCATGAGTGAAAAGAATGACGTGTCACTGATTATGTTAGTCTTGGTTATACAGGTTCACTGTGGAAAAAGCTGAAACCATTAGTTTGCCAAGAGTTTATCACTTTCCAGTATGAGTGATAAGCTTCTAAGCCTGGAAAAGTAGATGATTTTGGGCTGAGGCTAAAAGAAACAACCGACATTTCTCATTTCAGGCTGTGTTTGAAACATGTTTCTTTGTGGTTTTGATTATTCCTAGTATACAGAATCCTGCCTTTAGTGCATCAGTGTTTAGTTTTTTTTAACCATTAACTTTCTGACTGTTGGCCTCCACCTCTTAAATATTTCATTTTCACATTTAGAAGAAGAACAACTTTTTATTGTAAAGGGCAGAAAAGATTTGTGAATAAAAATATCCTTCTGATGCAAAAGTATTACACATAAACATAAGATTATTATAATAAAACGTTTTTATTACGTAATTACGATTTACACATATTGCCGCCGATGGTCATACCTTTCAGATTTTATCGGCTGTACAGCCATTAATATCCAAGCATTTACGGATACCTGACTATTGCACCCACATGTGGTGCTTTCTCAAACTCTTACCACAAAGTTTAAAACAAACAATTGTATAGTATATCTCTGTACTAGTGATGTGAAGTTTGAATCATTTTAGTGACTCGGTTCTTTGAATCTCGTTCATCAAAATGAACAAATCTTTTTTTTTTTTTTTT
>JAQMYJ010000038.1:11302353-11322397 GCA_030014305.1 Clarias laeviceps
GCCAGGCAGGAGGTCTAGAGGAAGACCAAAGATGAGATTTATGGATGCAGTGAGAGAGGACATGAAGTTAGTTGGTGCGAGAGAAGAGGATGCAGAGGATAGGGTTGGATGTAGGCAAATGATTCGCTGAACTTGAACAGCCAAAAGACAAAGAAGATGGAATTGAAAAAAAAATTTGTGCAAAATGATAAAAATGACTTTTTTTTCCTGGTGTGGAAAAACAGCAGCATAAGAGCTTTCAGTCTTATTTCTCTAGCCCAGCATATTATTCCAAAGGTGAACTTCACTTTCTGAAAGCACTTCTACAGACAAAAGTCAAAAAGTCAGAGGTCTAAAAGAAGAGAGTAGGATGAAATAAAAAAACCAGTAAACCATGATAATACAGGGTCAGCCTTCACAAGAGAGTTCCATTATTCTGCCTGAGTGATTATGTACCTGCTTCGGTCCCATCTAAACCTGTGTGGTCTGGGTTCAGGGCAAGGTTTCCCGTGTCTGTGCTAGTTTTTCCTTGCCAAACTATTAGGTTCTCCTGTCTCAAACGCTGGTGAATAATGCAGTGTTCTCCTCTTCCCGGCATTTAAATGGGCGCTCTCATGGCGAGCTCATTCACCGCTTGACAACTCAGCGATGCTACTCTTTAAAAGCTTTGTTTGAGAGCTACAAGACACCCTCTGGCACACAAAGCCAGATTAAGGTCTTGAGGTATTGACAATGATATTATGTGCTGTCAAGCCTCACCTCATCCATCACAGTGTTTTAATAGCTCTGACAATGCTTTGTTTCCTGTGCATGCCTACAAGGATGCATACTCCCCTTTGCCCCTGAAGTGGTTCTTTGGCGGTGTCTTGTAAGTTGCTCTTCTAGCATCTATAATTGACAACTGACATATTCTGGTCTAGAAAAAACAACTATGGACATCTTTTTACAAAAATACAATTAGCAAAAGTATGAGTCAGTTGTGTCAGTATGTAATACGTGTCTAAGAACATGGCATTTTTATTAATTTAAAATAAGAAAAAACAAGATTTTTGAATTTTGAGGTATTTAAAAACAAAAAATGTAAATGTTAAATATCAAGCATATTTCATATTTAAGATTATGTTTTATTTCTAGGTCTTGTTTAAAAAGTAAGTAAATTTGTCATATTAAGCATGTTATCTGCTTTGCATAGAAGTCCAGATTTTTCTCACACCTAATATCTTTTACTGAAGCATGTGTTCAGAAAATGCTTGGATAAATTTGATCATGTGCACAAATGCACAAACTCGCCGCAAAATGGTGGCATTTTGGGGGGGGAGTCAAATGGCCACGACTTATTACGGTGTGGGAACAGGATATTATGTTGTGGCCCCAACTTACTGTAATTCCACGTGGAAACGATGAGTTTAACAGATGGCCATGGGATAAAAGCAAAACGTGACATACCAAAAATGAGGGGTGTTCAAGTCAAACTGGGACTTGATGCACAGTAAGTTGGAGAAATTTGAATGGTGCAAACATTTTAAAGAAGGCCCTAGGTCGATGAATTACAATTCTCGTTGAGGTGGCTCAGATCCACTGAACATCCATATGAACATTCAGCAAGTGGAAAGCCTGATCCTTAAAAACTGATGGATAACTTGTTGCTAACTTGTGAGAGACGCATTAGTGTAGCAGAGGATTATATATAAGGAAATAAAGGTTTAAAGTTAAAATTTATGTAACCATTTGAAGATTATGTTAATATTATAATTTATATTATGTTGTGTTAAGTTAGAAGAGAATGCGAGAGAGTATCAGGAGGAAACCCACCAAGAACATGCAAACTCCATGCACACAGACCTGAGATTCAAACGCCCATCCCTGGAGATGCAAAGAGACAGTTCTAACCACTAAGCCACCATCAAACTCTTGTGGTTATTTTACTATTAACTGCACACAGTGTTTTCTTTTTTTATTATTATACAGTATATTGCATTAGTGCAATAGATATTAAATGACAAATAGTCAAATGAAATAAGAAAACATTTTTTTCAAATAAAATAACAATTTTTCATATTTACCAGCAGATAATTTTTTTTTTTTTTTTTAGAATTTTAGAAAAACCTAGGTAAAACTAAACTAGGTAAAATTTCAAAAGTTCTACAATTTGGCGTTCCCAAATTAGTCACCAATGGCCTCCACGGTCCCTAGTTGGACTACAGAGATTCCTAGATGGATGAATAAATGGATGATGGGTTTCTCTTTTTAGCAAGCCTTTAAATAGCGGCGATCTTTTTTACCAACAATTATTTTGGTTATCAATGTTTCCTTCTAGATACCTGTACAACACTGATTCATAAAAATTTTAAGTATAATATGAAATGCCACAAGCTGCTTTTTATACAGGAAAAAAAAGCATTTCTATGAAGAGCTCTTTAGCCAGACCAGCATCCCGTATTTCTTTCAGTTCTCCTCAATAGTCATGCCGTCTTTTGCATTGTCCTGCTGAGAGTTTAAGCTTCATTGATCAGTGAGGCCAAACTATCCTCTCTTTTGTAGGATTGCTATTGAGCTGACCGGGAGAGTTTCACACATAATGGAAGAACATGGGAATGGAGCAATTTTTAGTTGAAATCTTGCAGAGTCCCCAGTAAGTGTAAAGAGAGAAAAAAAAGTTAATTAGCCATAGAACCAGTGGATCTGCTTTGAGTTATCGTGTGGTAAACATCCAAAAAACTTCAGGATGACTAGAAACAGGCACTCTATAATGGCGAAACCAGCCTGTTGCATACTGATGACTTGTATGCTGATATATTCTGCAGTCAAATGAGACTAAGCATGCTTTTTAAAATGATTAAGCAAAGTGTAAGAACTTGTGTTAAAATAATGAATAATTCATATCTGGTCAAGCACATCTTGTTTCTGGCACTGAAAGTATGATGATTTCTTAGCGCTATGATGAACACTGGCTGCATATTTCCAGTGTTTAGACACACATCAGTTTTTTTTCCTGACTGTTTACACATTCATAAGACCTGATAACTGCCAAAATTCACTGGTCTGAAAACAACAACTGTTTACTAGTAACCCCATGGTTAAACATGACCCACATCATTTTCATAGAGTTTTTCTCAAATATGTTTTGTTTAATCAACCACAAATCTCATGAAAAATCAAGTCGAGCCTGAGATGTCAGGCATCGAAGGTCATGGGAGGCCTGGAGCCTGTCCCTCGGGACTCGGGCCACTAGGCGGGGTACAGTACATCCTGGATGGAGTGCCAGTCCATCACAAGGCCCAAGCATACCTAGACTTACACACTACAGGTAATTTTGAAACACCATTTAGCATTATTTGCATGTCTTTGGACAGTGGGAGGAAACCAGAGTACCCAGAAGAAACACACCAATCCCAGGGAGAACATGTAACCTTCACACACAAAGGCAAGACTGGAACCCTCCACCCTGGAGGTCCGAGGCCACAGTTCTAACCACTACACCAACATGCCGCCTTTATAGAATAAGGATAAATATATAAGAATAAATAAGAATAAATATAAGCCTATATGAAAATAAATATAGAAATAACATACCTGTATCTTTATTCTTTTTTCATAGCTTAAAGGCATTTCTGTATCTTCCTTTTAACTGTCTCTTTTTTAGATATTTGCTGTAAGCATAAGAATAAATAATGAGTATAATTTTCCATGCATTATTAAAATGTAATTACCTGTTTTACGTTTCTTATAGACCTAAAACCTGAATTGTCAGGCATCGAAGTGCAAGCCCTGGATGATGGAGAAGGGAAGTAAAATTTTCAAATCAATAGAGCAACATTTATCTTTTTTTGTGTGACTGTTGTGCTTTCACGACCGTACCACCACAATACTGTACTGCACCATGTTGGATGAGAAGAACCTCTATTAAAACTGTTTGCATGTGTGCGACAATAACTAGTCTGTCTAATTGGTTGGCCATGTAAATGCAGCCACTGTAAAGTTCCACAGAAATAGGCACAGTGCATATGACATATATGAGCAAGCATTGCATCAAGCTACAACCCCAGAAAGAAAGAGCACATATGGAGCTACTCACTGAAACCTAGTTAATTCTGCTATAAAGGCCTGACTCTCTGTGTTTCCCTGTATATCCTCCAAACCCCTTTTCATCAACCCCCCATTCCAACCCAGTGCCACCCAATAGTGAAGTAAAAACACATTGCAATTAAATCCACCCTCTCCTCCTTATATTTCTCTTTCTACTTCTTCAATCATCCACCCTCCCTTTGTTTTTATTTTTGCGAAAGCTCCAAGTTGCCTCTGGAGAATAGCCCAAGGTTCTGCATTTCTTATTATTTGTTGTTATTTCAACTTTCTGGATGGCGAAATTTATTTAGACTGACAATCTATGACCATCTAGGCATGCCTTTCTCTATAATTTATGTTTATACTGTTTCTACATGGGTCACACTCGAACCATTGCTGGTATCTGCAAACACTTCCTGCTCATGGAGAATTGGGAGTTTTATAATAAAAAAGTATTCCCACTACAAAACTGGTGCACTGTATATAATGGGATAGCCCAAGAGAAACTGTATGCCACCTTGCAATTTCTCACAAATAACTTAAAGTTTTGTGCAGGCAAAAGAACTGAAAGTTATTATGATTTTTTTATGTGTGGTAGCCTGGGAAAACCGTTCACATAGGCACATTATGTCCTGTTCTTCTATATAAAGTTTTGAAATCTACAGGCTGAAATAAAATTGTTTTTTCTTTTGTCTGTATCACACTCACAAGAAACATTCTGGCTATTTGAATTTCAGTTTAACCAAAGATACCATGTTGAACAAATAAAATAAACCTTTATGAAATTTTTATTTGACTTAAGATGTAATATTGTTGCATGAAAGCAAGCTAGCATGCCCTTTGACAAGGATGGAAGTGGTCCTAATGGCCTGCAATGCAAATGCAGTTAAAATACTACTGCTTTAATTAAATGTAATAAAATACTCCTGCTTTAATGGCAGTTTAAGGTTTTGAGGTGTGTCATGTCTGCAACCCACTCTTGGGAGGTGCACAGTTTTTCTAATGCATATGTTATACAGTACGTCACACTAGATGCTGATGCTGTTGTGTTAAAGCCATGGGTGAACCAGTGCGCAACCCATGATTCGTGAATGCTATTAAATGTTAATAAAAAAGAATCAATGAATCAATGAAATGTTATACAATTCTATATCCATATAAATACCCACTGACTCACTGATTCTCTAAATCACTTCTCCTGTACAGAGTCATGGGAGGCCTGGAGCCTGTCCCAGGGGACTTGGGCCACTAGGCGGGGTACAGTACATCCTGGATGGGGTGCCAGTCCATCACAAGGCCCAAGCATACCTAGACTTACACACTACAGGTAATTTGGAAACACCATTTAGCATTATTTGCATGTCTTTGGACAGTGGGAGGAAACCAGAGTACCCAGAGGAAACACACCAATCCCAGGGAGAACATGTAAACTTCACACACAAAGGCAAGACTGGAACCCTCCACCCTGAATGTCCGAGGCCACAGTTCTAACCACTACACCAACATGCCGCCTTTATAGAATAAGGATAAATATATAAGAATGAATAAGAATAAATATAAGCCTATATGAAAATAAATATAGAAATAACATACCTGTATCTTTATTCTTTTTTTCATAGCCTAAAGGCATTTCTGTATCTTCCTTTTAACTGTCTCTTTTCAGGTCTTTGCTGTAAGTATAAGAATAAATAATGAGTATAATTTTTCATGCATTATTGAAATGTAATTACCTGTTTTACGTTTATTATAGACCTAAAACCTGAATTTTAGGCGTTTTGAAGGTGCAGGTATTTAGCCACATTGACATTTGGATGATTCCCTATACAAATAAATGGTAATGCTTTGCTCAAATCAGCTTGCTCATAAAAAATGCCTGCTTATACAGTGCCCTCTGAAGCAACTCTGAACTAAGAGACTTGTTCAAGTGCAACACTAGAATCAAACCATTTGGCTAACAGTCATAAAAGTTAGATATTAAAATACTATTCAGGAAGGAAAATCATATCAACTTCTATTTAATCAGATACAGTCATAATGCCGTGTAATATTTGCCTGAAGCCAGTGATGCCTCATGTTATAACCCTAAAGTCTGGTCATCTAACTGGGTGAGAATCTATTCATAGTTTAAAACAGTGGATTGATTTCCACTCCTGTCCAATGCAGTACAATCAGAGTGACATACCATGAAGCATTTGTTGGATCTTCATAAAGCTTACATGCCTCCAAACCCACACACCCCCGCAAGGCTGCAATGACAAACATCCTGCACTCCCAAGTGTGAAAAATAAGACTCCATGTATGACTAAGCTTCATATATAGTTCTGGTAAGAATAAGAAAATCTAAAAATAGATTTCTGCATTCTTTCCTAGACTGTAATAAGATCAACTGGAAAGATAGCTTTAGTCTCCCATGTCTCATGTGTTCTACTGAGCACAAGGGCTCACACATATCTCGGTTGCTCTAGAGGTAATAACAAAATGTTACATTCCCAAGATGAAAAATATGTGGCAAGTTCATTTAAGTATACCCTAGAAGAACATTTCTTTGGTTAAAGGTTCTTCTATGATATTTCTTGGAAGTTAAAGGAGATACTCGTAGGTGTTTCATTTATCAAATTTATCAATAAATCCACATTAGGACATTTCTACTATTTTATTTACCTCCTGAGACCAGAACACTTCTCATCTGTACATTGCAGTTTCTCCTAACTTTTATTTACACCTGACAGCAAATACATAATCAATGTCAACAAACAGGAAGACGTTATTGTATTATATATAACAGTCGTCTAAGGATCATACAAAGACATACAGACAGTGTATGCCATGTCCTCATATGAGGGAATTCAGATCTCAGGAAGTTAAAAGGAATTGCATCAGACATGATTTCACAAGATTAAAGAAGTCATACCTGAGCCAAGAACTACACTTTACATCAGATTGATTTGAATGTGTAATTTTCTCATTACAAAGGAAAATGCTTCACAGCTGTACCACCTGAGAAGCTTTATATATATTTTTTACTTTTTATTATGCAATTTATATACTTAAGTTCTTTTTTAAGAGTTGCCCAATAGTTGGGTTTTATTGTGCAGTAATAGCTGTACAAAAAAATAATAACTTTAAACAATGTTCATTTTTTAAAATGTAAATACTTTATGTATATGAATCTTTATAACGCATATTACTATAGTATAATGTCATTGGATTAAAACTTGCCCAAAGAAAGATAACTTACCTACTCTGGATCATAAGTAGACACATGTTGTTAACACCCTAAAATACATTACCAACTATATTATTCCATCAATTCTGACTACAATAAAAAAATACCCAGAAATATATTTGTAAATGCATGTACATACAGTAGCATATGAAAATTAATATTTTTAACCAAGTGTATAAATTAGTTTATCAGTCATATTACACACTGCTGTACTTTGCTCCAAGGAATTACGTTAGCATACAGTATAAAACAAGTTAGTGTACTTTATTACGGACTGAACACTTATATCAAAAACACATTAGTGTATTTCCTTTAAAACAATGTTATATAATATGTCTGTAGAATTACATAAAACATTACATAAAGTTACAACAAGAGCACTTCGTGTCCTTGCCTATAATTTAAAAATCATTGCTTAGTCTTTGATGTATTATAAATTATCTTTATTGTACAACATATTATTACAGGTGCTAGTTCGAAGCCATTCACGTCTTTTGCCTGATCTGTGTAAGGACATGTTTAGATTAATGGGCGGAAAGACATTTCTTTCTTCAGTAATTTTTTTTCACAACAATTTCTTTACATTTAGCTTATTACTATCATTTTCTTAATGCTTTTAAAAAGTTCACTCTGGTTGAATATTTTAATAAAGTCCATGCTTATTTAATGCTGCGGATTGGGACAGGCAGTTTAAAGTTCCCTGGTGGACTACTGGTTAGCATCTCGCACTCTGAGAAAACCAATCCCAACTACTGGGGGGGTTGCACAAGCCAATACTTGAAAGCATGGGTAAATGTGAGGGATTGTGTCAGAAAGGGCATCTGGAATAAATCATTTTTTACTAACCCATCATCGACCATTTCCACCATTTTTTTTTTCAACAAAACTTGTGTACTAAAATCAATAGGATTTCCTTGATTTTTTCATTTTTCTTTTGGAGTTCTATAAAACGTTTTACAAGAAGACCTCACTGTACAAATACAGTACTAGCATGTAAAAACTACACCAGTGTTCCCTTCTCCAAGTACTTAAACTAACATATAAAAACACACTAATGTACTTTTCTCCAAACAAGCTAGAATATCAAAAGCACACTAGAGTACTTTACTTTAAGTGCACTTGCATGCAAAAGTACCTTTCTCCAAGTTCTTTATTAATTAGTATTCTTGAAATTCTAGAATGTAAAAAAAACACTAGTCTACTACAAAGATTTTGACTTGCAGGTGAAAAAATACACAAATATTAGCATGAAAGATGAACTAATTGACTTTTCTCCAAGAATCTGATATATTCCCACATACTGTATATTTAAAGAAAAGCACTTTTTTATTTAGAAATTCTAGGATTTGTCTATTTAACTACTTTAAGTTTGAGGTAAATTATTAGTTTGTGTTGCAATAATAGAGAGATGACAGACATGATTATTCCCAATACTTGGGGCCATTGTAAAATATTTATTAGGTTGTAAGCATATTTAAATCTAGGATTTTTATTATTATAAATATTTGAATCCTCTTTCATTTGAATGTTGGTTGAAACTTGATTTACTATGCAGCATTTTAGTCAAAGTGCAAAGTGCTGTTTTCTTTTTAGAGGCATAGAGGTGTAAATCACACACATGTAAGATGCTTAGCCATAAGAAGGGCTTTCTTTCCTTTCAGAGTTGCATTCATTTTGGCCAAGATCTTGCATTGATGATGAGAGAGCCATCACATTATAGGGCTTCTCCAGCACCTCCCAAAGGCTTTCAATGTCAGGGGTTAATGTCAGGGCTATTTGGTGAGCAATTTATGTGTGGAAATGATTCTTTATGCCCCCAGAACCAATCTTTCACAATATGAGCCTGATGAATCTTGGTATTGCTGTCCTGGAATATGGCCGTGTCAGCAGGGGGAAAAAGACATTGATGTGATAACCTGGTCATTCAGAACATTCAGCCAACTTTATTTTATTGCCACAAAATTTTGCTGAGCATGGACATGACCAACCCTATATTATAAAACTGACCCAAGAGGCTTGTACAGTGGGTATTATGCAGGACTGGTGCATCGCTTTATGCACTTACCCTGATGTAGCCATTGCTCTAAAATAGGGTCAGTCTGGACTCATCAGACCAGATGTCCTTTTCCAATTGCTCTAAAATCCAATCTTTATCCTTTTGAAATCCAAATGTCCACATAATAGAACATGCCATTTTCTCCCAAATGCATTCTCCATACTGTATATATTTGTATGATCCTTATTTAAGGACTGTTTTCTTATTAGTCTCAATAACAAGTTCTTTTCAGCTGTTTAGTCCTTTAAGCCTGTGAGTTCTCATCACTTTGTGTGGAAATGCTCTTACTTTCACACAGCTTTTATTTCTACTGTAGAGTTTTTCAAATGTACCTTTACCAAGTGTTCTAATCTCTTTCTACTAATCTCCTTAATTGCTTCCTTTAGTGCCCCCCTTTTCTTTTTGCTGATGTGTTACATAACGTTCTTGGGACCCATGGTGGTCCTGACTAAATCTTGTCCAAAATGAAAAAAAAAAAAAAACTACATTAAAATATGTAAACTGGCTTCACTTGGCTTTGCACTGACGCAAACAAGTTTTAAATGGTTCCCGGATACCAACTCAGTTTGTGCACTCTTACGCCAAAAATGCTTTGTATGCCAAGGCAAAATTTCAGTTTTTAAGGCGAAAATTTGTGAGACGGGGCAATAGTATGTCAAGGTACCACTGTAATTACTGCAGTAATTATCCAATAAAGTTACCCAATATTAACAACTATATTTGAATTTCTTACTATAATTCCATTTATCTGGTTAGCTAAAGTGTTGCAGAGTTGCAGAGTTTGACAACTTGCAAAAATGCAGCTGTCATCCAAATTGCCCATGCCCATAATTATGGATAATTTTATGACTTAATATATTTTAACTGAAGAATTACATAAAAATTCACCCTTGCTATGGATTTTTGTCTGAGGATGCAAACATTTATTTCTGTTGTAAAGGTGTGCATTTTAACCTGGGGTCCATGGGGGATTGACTGACTTTTGGAGGCAGCCCCTAGTGATCATTTGAGGAACTGCATGTTTTGACACTTCTGCATTGGCATAATTTTTCAGAACCAGGTTGCCCATGAAAATATATGGTCACGATGGACAACAATTGTTGATTAACTGGGCACATGTTGCAGTATGAATGCATAAGTAAATAATATCCAGCACGTATTCAGGATGGAATTTATTTATTTTAAAAATGGAGAAAAGGGAAATTTTACAAAATTGAGCTCTGGGGTGTCAGATGTGACTGTGTTGTTGTTGGTCTTTCGGTTGCTCCCGACAAGGGGTCGCCACAGGGGACTATCCAGTTCGCACTACAACTTGACACAGGTTTTACGCCGGATGCCCTTCCTGATGCAACCCTCACATTTTATCCAGGCTAGGGACCGGCACTGCATCCAGTGGCTGGGGTTTGGGCACTGGCTGGGAATCGAACCCGGGCCGTCCGCATGGCAGGCGAAACACCTACCACTGAGCCGGATGTGACTGTGTAGCAATGGCAAATGGTTTACATGGCTCAAGGGTCAAATAGGATGGCCCCCTACACTGGATTTTCCTTAGGGTGCTAGAGAGGCCCCGCCTCTGTCAAAGGCTCATACATATTTGCTTATTTGTATCCAAATTGCGACTTTTCAATTTCCATCATTTTGCCTTTTAATCCAAATACTTATTTAAATATTCTCACATACTGTATACAGGGTATTTTAGTTATTCACTTGATTTCCAAATGTATGCCCTGTGAGATTCTTTATAGATTTATTTAAGAGAAAGCATACAGAGAGATCTTTGTTAAATAAAACACCATAGAGAAAATAAGACTGCATGAAGATGGTGTCATCACTTATTTACTCCATTGCAAATAACAAGAACTGACTTGAGAGTAAGTCATGTATGAAAGAAAGCTCACAAACAAATAATGCGTTTGTGGTTAAAGTGTTGCTACAAAGAGGCTGCTGCATGGATCTCATTAAAGTAAAGAATAAGAAGATTCAGCCTTCAAACCAAGAAAAAAATGCAAGGCTCGGGGGACAGAATCAGCCTGAAGCAGAGACACTAGAGATGTCAGTCATACAGAGATGTCCCATGGTTTCACAGTAGAGATGAAGATGAAATTCTGGCAAAAAAAAAACATGGCAGTGAGAACAGCAATGTGTAAAGGATTCTGGTGAAAAAAAGCTGATATTACAGTGGCAAAGTGTCCTGAGTCAATTACTGTCATATCAGATGATAGGCCCTGGTCATGGGATAATAAATGTCTAGTTTGTAGTTTTGTATTTATTTAATTATTAGCACCAGTATAATTTTTAAATTATTGAATTAGTTTTATAAGAATATAAATACAGTGGCACGGTGACAGAGCAGGTCGCATTTCCATCTCACATCTTCAGGTCTCAATCCTGACTTTTGAGTACTGTCTGTATATAGCTTCAGCTTCCTTTTACCTCCCCCAAACATAAAAGTGGGTACAGTAGATTGATTACACTGAATTGCACCTAGGTGTAAATGAATGTGTGCATGGTAGTCTGGAATACACCAGTGCTCTGTCTAGGGTGTATTTCAGCCTTGCAGTTACTACACCCCAGAGTAGGATAAAGTGCTTACTGAATTCTAGATAAATGAATATATGAAAGACATACAGTAAATAGATATTAAATAGAAAAAAATCCAATAATAATAATAATAATAATAAACACAATGTGTCTTGCATTTTGCTAACAAATCATGATCTTCCATCCTGCATTAATACTTCCTAGTTGTAAGATATTGAGAATCCTGTCAAAAAGATGCTCTCTAGTGATGAATATCTTCATTTTAATTTAGATGCATGGCAAAACATAATTTCAGGTTTCTGCTGCACAGAATTATTGATGCATTCCGACCATAGCAATTCCCTAAGACACAGTGTAGAAAATTGTTTTCTCAGGCACATTGCTCTCAGTGCGGATTATGAAACTGGTACTGTATGCTTATAAAGCGATGATGCTGTTTGCGATCCATGCTTACATGCTTTAGTTGCGGCTAAAAGAATAATCAGATGAAGTTTATCCTTATATAGCAGCAAGGTCAAAGATTGCACTGTGGTTATTTTCATTACTTCACACTGGAACTAATGGGCATGGCATATTAATATATCATTTTAAGGTTTCCTATTACAGTGTGCTTTCCGGCTATTCTGGGAGGCCCTTAATAGCTCACGATTTTTCATCAACTGCAAAACAAAGTAGCAATCACAATTTGCTAGTCTTGATACTAAAGTATGGGTCACTGGAGGAAAATTTATTTCTCATGATTGGAAGTCTTTTCGGGAAGAGAGGTTGTTATTTATGGGAACTTTGGGGAACGAGTAATGATGAACATGCTAAAATACAGACTAAATGGCCATCCCAATGGCATTCCAAATTTCCCTTTAGATAGATTTTCTGGCTTCTGTGTTCAGTTCAGTGTAAAAAAACTGAGAATGTTTATTGTTTCTGACCACCAGACGGATTTTTTTTTTAAAGTCTCCATTTTAAAGATACAGACATATTCTCCAATGGCTTCAGACTTAGCCATTATGGATCAGCAGGGATTGTATCCTGGTTTTATTGTGCAGAAGTTTCCTCTCCATCCAGCACCAGTCACGGTCCCCATGCTCCCGTCGAGAGTATAGGTTTACACCATAAAACACTAATCCCACTTTACATGTCTTCAGTTAAACATTTATATAGATGTGGTTGTCTCCTTTAATTCCTCCAGTCGTTAATGTGTAATAGTCATCCTTCCTTCTCCAACGCATCTGTCATCCTTTTTTTCTCCTGCTGAACTCTTTAGAAAATTTACTAATGATAAGAATAATTATCATTATGAACTTTTAAAATGAAATGAAAATTAACGCTATTCAATTTAACTGCAGTAAATTTTTACAACTAATGGCTTGAGTGGTTAAATTTCAGGTGTTTTCCAGTCTCACATCCAGTGTTCCCAAGACAGGCTTCTGATCTACTGCAACCTTAAAGAAGACATATTGAGCATGGAGATGAATGAATGAATGAATGAATGAATCACTCACAATCAATCAATCAATTAGGCAGTCAGTACCAGTCAAAGTTTGGACACACCTTCTAATTCCATGGATCTTTTCTAGTTTGTATTTCCTTCTACATTGTAAAGCAATGCTGAAGGCGTCCAAAGTATACAATGATCTCCTTTGAACAGTTGACATTGAGATTTGTCTGCTACTTATGCTACTTATGTAAAGCCTTCATAACGGCTCTAATCTGAGGTGTTGTTTGTTAATTGGTGATTCCTGAGGCTGGTATCTCTAAATGAACTTCTCCTCTGCAGCAGATGGTCTTGCTTCCCTGGGATGGTCTTCATGAGAATCAGATTCCTCATGGTGCTTGATGGGTTTTGCAAATGCACTTGATAATATTGTTCTTGCAAGAACTATTCCAAAGCAACTGACCTCCATATCTGAAAAATAACAGCTGACTGTTACTGTTGTTGTTGTTGTTACTTAATTAAATAATTATATATGTGTTATTTCACAGTATTGTTCTAAAATGTGGAGAGAGAAAAAAAATCGCTAAATAAAAAAACATTGAATTAGAAGGTGTGTCCAATATTTCGATGAATTCTATATAAATTAATCAGTCAATAAACCAAATAATGCCTCAATAAATAAATTAGTTAATGAAGGACTTAATAAATGAGGGTTATTTTTGAACAAGCCTTCAGGTGTGACCTTATACTGAGTTCAAAACTGTTCTCCCCAAAAAATCGGAAAGATACACAAGATACACATTCTCCCACAAACAAACACACATGCACACACATTCTCTAAAAATACACACATGGTTATCAAACCAACACACACACACACACACACACACACACACACACACACACACACACACACTCTCTTCAGGGAACACAAAAATGAATATCCTATTCCTGAGCACTCCTCTCAGGCAGAACGTGTGTAGGCTAATGACAACAACAACAACAACAACAACAACATACACGCCTCACTATCCTTATGAGGGCCATCAACATAATTATACAGTAAGAACGATTGATAAATTTTATGCACACACCTACAGTACAAATAAACCTAACCCAAAACCTTACGCATCTTATTAACCAAAAGGAAACCATTTAATATGTTGTTTGTTTTTAAAGCTTGGATTGTTTTTCTATCTCGGTGGGAACCTTTGGCATCTCCAAATATCAGCCAAATTTCTCCACAAATTTAAAAGACATCTGATCCCCACCCAGGATCTAAAAATATATCCCCCACCACTCACACCCTCACACTGACACGCAACTTGTCAAACAGAAAAACACAGCACAAAAATTAACGTACTTCTTCCATGCACTCGTCTCAAGCTGAACCTCTCTAGGTTAATGAGTTCAACAATACTAAACATCCCCTCTCTCTCTCTCTCTCTCTCTCTCTCTCATCCATTTTCTCCCTTACTCTTTCACGCAGCTAAAATTTCATGGGGCACAGAGAGTGTGCCAGTCAGCCCACACACAAACAAGCAACCACACACAAACTAACAGGCACAAGTAATGACACATGGGTATAGTTCCAAAAATGTGTGCGAAAACATTCAGACTTAGTAAAAAGGTTATAATACACTGCCTACAACTTAAAAAGTGCAATCACACCAAAGCACTGAATCATCATTAGCTACAGTGCTTCCTGCCCACGCAAATAATAATCCCTCGTCCAATATTAGCTTCTCCAAGGACCAGAACATTATCATTCTGCTTATTTATCATTACACATAAAGTAACCTAGATTTTCTAATCACTTACTGAATACATTTAATTTAAATTTTAATTGCATTCAGCTATTTTAAAGCAGTTACTGGAAACTAGCAATTATGACTATTGTATTAAGGATGGTTTTATCAAATGGTTTCCATCAAATTTGCTATAGATCCGGGAAGACGTTCGTGAACTTTATTTTCTATCTTAAGCTTCTGTAATTCAGTGATGGCCTTTTAATGTCCCCGAATACTGCTGAGAAGTTAAATCAACCATACACTGGCTTTTAGAGCACTGTTTGTTCTAGTCATTGAAGCCTTGCCTCTTCTCATATGTTTCCAATAAGAACCAATCTATCTCCTCTCAGATCAAATGAGGTCTGTGGGTGAATAAGTTGAATATGAGCTTAAGGGTTGGCCTCTCGGAGAGTGGGCTATCTTCCCATCGACTGCTTATTCAACTGAGACACTCGGCTGTTTTCTGCAAATAAACCTCTCTTTAATTGGATTTTCATGGTTATGGATTTTTACCTGAGGGGAAATCTTCACTAGTGTTGCCTTTATGACCTTCAACTACACCTTTTTTCAGCTCATTGTGTCTCTCTTTCTTTTTTACCATCTAAAATGCATTAATAAATGACATCTATTAGTTGCATAAAACTAATAAATTGCATAATGCATTTTATTATCATGGAGGGTTTATGGATATATGATTCTATTGTACCTTTTTGATGTTGTGCCCAAAAACAAACAAAGCTACTTTGCAATTTGAAGCTACTGTACTAATAAGCTACAATGTAAGAGAAGTAAAAAAAAAAGGGGGACACCACTGAAGCTATTTTGTCAAGCTACAGTAACTAAAAAGTTGCATCCTATTTACACTATATTCTAAAACAAAGTGGTTTTGCTTCTCCTTGGCTGCTTTAACATAACCAGAAGTGACTCTGATTTCTTACTCTAATGTGACAGAGATCAGATTTTTCTTGTTTTTTGAACATACTAATCTGATGTTTTTCAGATCACTCTGGTCCAATATCGGATATACTGTATATTGAATATGTGGTCATGCGACTTTAATAAGAACCGGCAGATCAGAATTTGTGTGACTTTTTGTCTTATGCATGGCAGTCAGTCAGCACCAGCAGCGCAGGAGGAGCATAGGAGCTGCTAGCAACAGCTAAAGTGTGGCACCAGGCTGTCTTCCTTCTTCAAGCATATTTTTCTCAAATCGCACCCATTGTTTAAAATGAAAAAACTAGTTGCACAAGAATTATGTGTTTTATCCCAAATGGAGTGAGCAAAGACTTTTCGATGTGCGCATGAGTGCCATTTCAGAAGAAAGACAAGTCCACAGATAAAAGTCACTTTTAATTTAAGAAAGTGTACCATCATAATATGCAAATCTGATCTGAACAAAAAGATCTGAATTGAACAATGTGGCTTGTAATGTGAACATAGCTTATTTGTGATCCACTTATAGTAAGTTGGTACTATGTCAGTGTTGGGTGTGTATGCATTACAAAGTAACGCATTAGAGTACTTGGATTACTTTTTTGATGTAACGAGTAATCTAACATGTAATCTAATGCGTTAGGTCCAACATTTAAGTACTCAGTTGTTTAGTTATATTTTCAAAAATGTAATTTGTTATTCAGATAATTTATGTAATCTGTGAGCCGGACGACAGTGATTCCATTAGTGTGTGTGTGTGAAAGTCGTCCTACAAGCCCCTTCCCCATGGAACAAACTTCCATGAGTGATGATGGTAGAATAATTATAAAGGTCCTGACTTAAAGGAGATTTAATTTTCTGCAATGTAAAAGTACTCTAACTAGTTACTTTTATCAGAACGTACCGCTGTAATGTAACTGAATACTTTTAATGACAGTAATTTTGTAATGTAATTAGTTATTTTAAAAGGTAATGGCCCCTAACACTGGTCATCAAAAAAACACAAATCCAGAGCAAATCCTGGTTCCGTTTGCTTTTTGAAACAACTTGTTAGCTTGTTAATATTAATAAGCATACACAGCTGCATTAACTGCATTTTAACTGCATTATGAAAAACAATGATGGTTATAATTGACTGTTACTTTATACTAGCTGATGATTTTTTTTTTTAACAGAACAATTGTGATAAGTCACAGGTTCATCATATTGGTTCAAAACTCATTGCAACTAGGCAAGATCGCCCTCATAACCCAGGTAGCAATCTGATTTTGGCCAGATGTCTGTTTTGCGTAGCTATTTTGATCTGCTATATACATCATAGTTCAGCCAGCATTAGTAGAACTGTTATGAAATCTGTTCCTTTGCCAATGCTGCTCCAACAGTGTTGTGTAAAGTGGACTAATATTGCCATCCAAAATAGATGTCAGGCCAAAGTCAGCTTGCTACCAGGGTTGAGGATGATCAGGCCTAATTGCAATAGGCATAGATTTTATAACAGCTCTGCCAATGCTGGACTATGCTTGCCCAAACTTTGCAAGGAAGTGCTCCCTATAACAACTCTACTAATTCTGGCTCAGTGTTGTCCCAGCATTGGACAAGGAGTATCACAGCACCCCTGCCAATTGTAGATGAACATTGGCAAGAGGATTTAAAGATGGCTGAAAGTTTCCAGCCCTGGTGTCAAAATATTGGCGAACAATATGACATTTGCCCAACATTGCCAAAAAGTGGTGGTCCAACAGTATGGTTCCGTTTGCTACCTGGTTGGGTAAAAAACAATGAGCTATTCACTTTCATGTCCTTTCTTACATACGTAGGTTAAATATGTCCCTTGTTACATAGTTTTGAATGTTAACAGAATAGGCTAGACACAAATGTGTTTTAAATCTTTACTATTTATAAATGTTAATAAACTAGGCCATTGATGTTCAAAAGTCAATTCATCCTACAACTGTAGCACAATGACTTGTTATTCTCAAGCATGGCCTCAAATAAATATTCTGCCAGTTTTATGCCCTTTTTCCAGGTTCACCAGGACAGCTGGTTATAGCACATCACCTGATCACATGTTCTATGCCAGATACCCTTACTTACTTACACAACCCTTCCCAATTTATCTGGACTTGTGACTGGGGTTGGTTCCCTGACCAGGAATCAGTCCCCCCACAGCCCAGGCTGCAGTGATAAAAGTGCCGCACGCCAGCCTCTAGCCCACCATATATACAGTACATATAAAATGTTTATGTCTTAATCTATACCACATTCATTTAATAAAAGTTTAAAGAGCCAGATTAAAGATATTCGCAGCAGAAAAACTCATGTGCCATACAAATAATGATTTATTGACATTACAGATTGCTATAAGAACTTCTTCTCCTGAGATTATAGCCAGCACTTGCAGACGACTGCATAATTTATCCCCAGAGCTGCAATGTCAGCAGCTGATGCCCATCTTTTCAAAGCGATTGGAATTACAAAAAGGGCATCAGGTTGCATTTTGGAGCAAATCATTGCCATATGACTTGAAGACATTGGTGTATGTGAGAATGGTAGGAACCTGTAGTGTCAGTGCAGGGATTATACAAGTGAGGCAATATTTCTTTGCATAATAATCTGTGAAAGAATAGATGTTATAGGATTTGGATATGTACATGCACACAAAGGGAGAATGTGCAAGCAATAGAGGTTTAGTCCCTCAGAGTAAAATTTTGGGGTGACCCCCATATTGACTGATAGATTCCATATGTCACTAACCACACAGGCAGGGTTCGTCAGGGTGTGTGTGTGTGTGTGTGTGTGTGTGTGCTTGTGTGTGCATGTGGTCTGTTTGTGTGTGTGATAGAGAGAGAGAGAGAGAGAGCAATATGACTAGGTCATTGTATCTCTTACTGTCAAAAGCAGATGGGTGAGTGCCTTCATCAATTTTGCTCTACTGGGTTTAGAAAATTAGCTGGCTATAATTGGGGCTTAAATACTTGACTGGCTATGAATTTCAGTTTTATCTGCAGCAGAAGAGCTGTTCATGTTCTGACTTCACAGTCAGGTCTAAATGAATGCCTCTGTCAAGAGGCACTGGTGCTTGAATGACAACTTAAGTAAGTGTCCTTTTTATATTATTATGAGGTGTGTGTGTTATAAAAATCTTTCATTAAATACTTTTAAACCTTTTTTTTTTTTTTTGGGATGTTTGATCTAGAACAAATATCAGTCCTGCTGTCACTCATGCATCTTATTAATAAGAAATACTATGAAAAGATCAAATTAATTATAAATAAACAGTCAGATACAACACATTAAAATTAACGAGCACTGCCATACGCAGAAGCCAAAACACTGTTAATTAGGCATTTAGTGAGGGGGTTATTTGTGCAATTGCTGTAATTGCAGGGTGGCCACAGAGCTAATGGGGTCTTGACAGGTCTACAAACACACACCCATTAGTGGCATTGGCATTCAGCTCACTTTTCTGTCATCTTTTTATCTCTGGCTCTGCTATGCAAAGGCAAAAAAGAAAATAAGAGAATAGATATAAAAAGCTAAGGTCAGACGAGAATAAGTAGGGGAGGGAATCGACTATAACATGGGGGAAAAAGTCATTATGGCTCTTGCACACCCACGTTTGTCATACTATGCTTGCCAGGACTTTCCATCAATATAATTATTAATGTAGATATTGAATATTATACAGATGAGAACTGGGTGAAAAGAATGTGTGAAACATATATAAAACACATCAATGAAAAATATGAAATATGTTGTACATTGTACTTTACTCTCCAGGATATTCATACTTCATCATGGACAGCAAGTCAGGTTAAGATTACATTAAGGCAATCGTATACGTATATATTAGACTTAAAAAACTTTATTTCTCCAAATAATCCCCTGCTCCACTACTGCACTTATCCCAGTGTTTCACTAGTACTTGGACACCATCAATGTCCATGTCAGGAACTAACCCGAGGTGACGAGAAGACGTAGCTTAGCGGTTAGCCCTTGTAGCGTGAATGGTAAACCCAAAC
>JAQMYJ010000038.1:11330397-11345832 GCA_030014305.1 Clarias laeviceps
CACAGTTTGGTGATTCTTCTTCTCAAACACAGCTGATTTAACTAATCTGTTAATTACTAGGTTCAGTGGGTGTGTTTTTACGTGTTGGTGAATTACAAACTGTGCTGGTCACTGGCCCTCCAGGACTGTATTTAGAGGCCCCTGCCCTAGACCAACCACATAGGTGCCTAAACTCATTAATGCAATTGTGGCTGAATAACCATTTCCCCGCAGTCACACTCCAAATTGTAGTAATAAGCCTTCCCAGAGGAGTGGAGGACTTTCTGGCAGCTAAAGAAGATTAAATTTGAAGGGGCACTGGTGGCTCAGTGGTAGGTGTTTTGCCTGAGTTCCATTTCCAACCCAAACCCAAGCCACTGGATGCATTGCCGGTCCCAACGCTGGATAAAATGGGAAGGTTACGTCAGGCAGGGCATCTGTGCCAAGCTCGTGCTGACCTATTCAGTGAGTGAAACACCTGACCCTTAATTGTCAAAGAATAACTTGCCACCAACTTGCGGAAGAGATGCATGTGTCTGAGGGAACTCAATCATTCATTAATACCAGTTAAACATTACAGGAACTTGCCATATCTAGTGTGGCAGGCTAGAGGCAGTCTGATCATGGTTCCTGCCTATAGTTGCTTTTTTTTTTTACAGTACTTTGTATGTATGTTACTTGTGCACACAATCTAGTGAATCCATGACATCATAATACAGGTCATGGGCTGGTATTTTAGCAAAACATTGATTTACAGACTTGTTGAATTAATAAAATATACCACTGTTTGGTTAATTGTTTTCGCCTTTATTTACACTCATTTGCCAATACTATATAAAAATATTTGAAAAAAATAAATGAATAAATAAGCTGTTGCTTGGAGGAAGACGTCCTCCAACGTCATCCCTGTAAAAGAAAAGAAATTATATTTTCTATGTATTTCAAGGAAGATACTCTTAATTAATCAATTGATTAGTTAATCTGTTATTAACTACTGTCCTATTTTTGTATATAATATTGGTCTTGATTGTGACATTTTTGTAGTCAAGGTCAGAATCGTTGCACTGAATGAAGCTTGATCAGCGGTTGTAATCAGGCTGCTGGTTTTATGTTGAAAATGAAGGTTGTTGGGAATCAGATGTTTCACAAGAGCTACTTTACAAGGGGGAGAAAAAAAGATGAAAAGAAATGCCAGCATGTGGTCTTTGAAAGACTTGCTGATGGCTAAATGCTGCAGTGCGTCATGTTGTGAGCCAAGAGATCTTTACTACAGACAGCTTTATGCACCTCTGGCCTTGGTGGGCTTAAACAGCATCCTAATTTCTTTTTTTTTTCACCTTTGCCTTTTCACTTATGACCGTCCGATGCATGTCATTGCACTTCCACTCCAGCCTCTTATTTCTGATAACTTTGATAAGTGATTCTTTACAGTCTGGCTTCACTGAATGAGTTACTTGTTTGTCTCATCATGGCTGTCATTATTATTTTTCCTCATTGATCAAGAAGTCACATATTCTCACAGTCATCTCAGCACCGCACTTATTACAATGTCTACATTGCGTCACATATTCAGCCAGTCAATCATTGCGTGGTTATGCACATTAACTTAATGCTTTTACCAGTGACACTTGTCAGGAACAGGCTGCCGTTGTTCACTAAAAGTGAAATGTTAAAAATGGGGAAATAGAGCGTGCCAACTGTTCCATTTAAAATGTCTGAATTGATTTCAGAAGAAGTTTTTAACCATCTGAAAGTATATCCCTGTGGGCTTTGGGGTAGTAAAACTGAAGTAGCTGTTGGTGCTGCTGCCAGTTGTAGCACTTTTTGAGTATCAGCACTCACTCAATTCAAAAACATAAGCATAATGACCTAATACTATAAACTGAGCCTTGATGCTGGATGCAATTTAATTTTAATAACAATACTTTTGGCTAGTGTTCAGATGGTGTTGAACAATCTTGTATAACTGTATTCATACTGGTTATAGCTTTAATTTTTTTTGTGATTGAGGTTTTACATCATTGTAACTTTATCATCCTACTCATCAGATTATCATCTTGAATGCAAATATCTAATCAGCCAATCACATTGCGGCAACTCAATGCATTTAGGCATGTAGACATCAGCTGAAGTTAAACCGAGCATCAGAATGGGGAATAAAGGTGACTTTGAATGTGACATGGTTGCTGGTGCCAGACAGGCTGGTCTGTGTAATTCTGAAACTGCTGATCTACTCGGATCTCTAGGGTTTACAGGGAATGTTCTGAAAAAAAAGAGAAAATATTGAGTGAACAGGAGTTCTATGGGTGAAAATGCCTTGTTGATGCCAGAGGTCAGAGCAGAATGCACAGACTGGTTCAAGCTGATAGAAAGGCAACAGTAATTCAAATAATCTCGTTACAACTGAGAAATGACGAAGAGCATCGCTTAATGCATAACACGTACAACCTTGAAACAAATGGGATACAGCAGCAGAAGACCAAACCGGGTGCCACCCTGTCAGCCAAGAACAGGAAATGGCCTCCACACTCCAACCGCAATTTCAATCCAATATCGTACCTTTGGGATGTGGTGGAATAGAATGGACGATTCGCATCATGGATGTGCAGCTGACAGATCTGCAGCAACTGCATGATGCTATCATATCAATATGGACCAAAATCTCTAAGGAATGTTGTCTCAAATTTTTAAGCAATGTCCAGCACTCCTGTTACTCAAAAAAACAAAACAGTACTAGCAAGATGTCCCTAATAAATTGGCCGGTGAGTGTATAAATGGTTAAAAAAATATGCGCCATTAATTTATTCATTACAATAATAACCGTTAGCAAATCTCTGTGGTGTAAGAGTAATTAAATGCTTGCTGTGCCTGTAAAGGAAAATAATCTACTTTGGGGAAATAACAGAAACCCAGCTTCGCTTCATGTTGCATCACGCCACTGAGTCGTCATATAGGATTATTTTTTCTATAACAGTAATCCCTGTCATGTTTTATTCATTGCATAACTTCTATTTTGGAGGGGTTTAGAAATACTAGAAGTATTTACAAAACAGTAGTGTTCAGTCTGGTTATGTGGTTATCAATTTAGTTTCATTTAATGTTCGGTATAACTCTTGTATTCGCTCACCTGACTTGGATGTAGTGCTTTAGTGGTTCCATAGTGGCTTGGCCTTGCTGTTTTTCACATTAACAGAAGGAGCCCAACACAGCATGTTGTGTAATAACCAAGTCAATCTGTAGCCCCATTTTGAAATTAAAGCTATAAATCCACAATACACACAGTGGATTGCCTTTACGCTATTTAAACTGTGAAGTATGAGGTAAGGCTTTGAGAATAAATTTGAATGTTGCTGTAATAACATAAACATAAATACTGACATTTGTAAATAAATAAATAAATAAATAAATAAATAAATAAATGTTAATACATTAGACATTTTAGGTGCTTTAATTGGGCTGTTTAATTTCCCTAGGATAATTTGCAATAGAACACAGAAGTACAGAAAACCACAGCTCATGCATAATGTCTATAGCTGCATTTACAGTATATGCAGGCAATGTTACAGTGCACAATTTATACCTGAGGCTCTTTTTTGCGTTAGACGAAAGTTCAAGTTACAAAGAACAACAAATAAACAGCTACAGATTAATGCCCTTGGCATGATTAGTGCTGATTAAACCAATTACAGTACACAATATTTGATGCTAATGTCCTTGTGCCCAGAGACCTTATGAAGTGGAAGGAGGCTCATCACCACTAACACTAGTAAAAAGATCTATTGAGCTTTAAGTGTGCTTATAGCTTTCCTAAGGACAGCTCGGATGCTCAAAATTTGATTGTACCACACAATGGTTAATAGTTTGCCCACAATGATGGTGGGCACTCATCACAGAAAGCAGACATTTTTGTTTTTTCACTCAAATGATTGTCACTTTAAAAATAAAAATATCCAGACTAAATTTATATGTGTCTGAACTGGCCCACTTGTGCTTTTACACTCCTACACACACGTAAACTCATCCTTGCTGTGCCAAATCCTTTGCCAATACAACCTACATTGTTAAGGCGCACAGAGAGAGAGAGAGAGAGAGAGAGAGAGAGTGAGAAAAAGCTATTTCCAGGTCTTCTGCAAACTCAATCACCCAACATTTGGCTAATATATTGGCCCTTCTTAATAGGGATGCAACCAAAGATGAATTCATTATTTCAAAAGCATCATCTGCAGATGGAGACTGTTGGTTGGCTGAAGGGTAACATTTAATCCTGTGCTCCACCTGTGGCTCATTATGAAATGTATTTATTGGTGTCTTTGACTGAGAGAGAGAGAGAGAGAGAGAGAGAGAGAGAACACATTTTCAAATTGCCTGTAGTATAACATTGAGTCTGTGAGTATGTGTGCTTATGTTCCATGAGTTGACACACCTGTGGTGTTCCTTGGGATAGGATCCAGCCACCCATGAGCAAACAGAGCTGTACACACCTTCAGTTGAGATCAATTATGAACTAGTGTAGGGGTGCTGAATTAAAATTGAAGGAGGTCTGGTCAATAATATTTTCTTCGAGCTGATGTAAGAATTTCAGAACTCTCTATATACAGTTATTGTAAGGCTATTTAAAATAAGCAATTTAAAATTCCCATAGCATTTCAATTATATTTCCTGTTAATTTCCAGTACCTACAACACATGGACAAGTTGAACTTTGATGGTCTTGTATATCTCCTTGTATTTGTATGGAATACAAGCCACAAATTGAATCAATATTTAGTGAATCTTTATTTGCAAGCTGCTGGGCTGTAAATGAATGTGAAAGGACTTCATCATACCGGGCTCTCAGTTCAGGTTTTTTTTTTTGCTCTAATGACACATGTTTTTCTCATAGTGATGCTTCACATTACTGTTTTTTGATATCGACAAGGTTTCAAAGCATATGAGACAAACAGGTTTTAAACTTCCCTCATATTGATCTGGCCATTCATCTTTGAAGGTTCAGTTTTCATAGTCTACTTTCCTTTTTTTGCCATGCTTTGTTGCGTTTTGTTTCTGTTTCTTCTGCACACTCTCACATTAATTTGGTCTGTTGAGTGATGTGTATAGCCACGCCCACCTTGAAGGAAAAAGTGCTAGATTAGTGGTATATTAATTATTCTCAATTATTAGAAAAAAGCATTAGTGTTTGGATAGAACTGATTCTTGGTCCATATCCGCCATGTAGTGATGCCTGAATTACAGGGATGTAGCTGAGGTTAAGGACCTGACAGAGGGAGAAGTCTTTTTCCATATTTCCCATGCATAGTGGTAGTGGTTCAACAACAACTATAACAACAAAAAGTTTAAAAAAAACCTTTTTGGTTCAGGTCACATTGACTCTGGGATCAAATCCAATTACTGATGAAGATATATATAGTATATTTGGAGCAGTAAAAGAATACACATACAGACTGTGTTGCAATCCAAATTTTTTTGGTGGGCTTGAAATTCTATCCAATATCACTTATCTTTTACATTTATGTGGTCATTATCAGTGCAATGAATTACTCACAGAAGCTGACCTGGGTGTGTTTACACTCACAGATCTGAAGCAGGACAAGTAAGTGTGCCTGTTTCCTGTCTGTTCTGCAGGTGTAATCCCCTCTGTCTCAGAACAATTAAATACTTAACCCCATGTGCTTGACCTGAACCTCGGTCTGCATGATGACTCATTAGCACGGTGGAAAGACTGTACTAGGTCTGCATGCTAATGATGCCACTGCTCAAATACAGAAAGTCTGGATTTTAACAGCTGCCATATGAAAGTAATACTTGCCAGCCATCGATCAAATAATGGAATAAAATAATGCATAAGCATTGTGTTTGCAAGACATTTATTTTAGCTTAAAAAGGGCATCATTTGTAGATTATATTGCCAGTACTCTGAAGTACGTATCTCCTGTGTAAATAAAATGAGATTGTTTTGCATAAATTATTTTTTTCAATTCAAATCTTCTAACCGTTTCATCTGATATGAAGCATGGCAGCCAATCAACTAAAAAAAATTTTTTCTCTTGTGAGTCTTGTTTATCTCATTGTTTATTCCTAATGTTGTTTCAGACCTGAAAGCTGCTGTGTGATCATATCTATTGTTAAAATGTTATGCAAATAAATTAAATAGAATAAATCATATTTTTATTCCAGTGTTAACATTACATTATAATTCTATCAGATCCACTTTAATTTAATTGGCAAAATAATATACAGTGGAACCTTGGATTACGAGCATAATTCGTTCCTGAAGCGGGCTTGTATTTCAAAACACTCGTAAACCAAATGTAATTTTCCCATAAGAAATAATGGAAACTCAAATTATTTATTCCACAGCCCAAAAAAATAAATACATAAAAATAATGAGCTCAAAATATTAAGCAAAAATAAAACAAATTAACCTGCACTTTAAAGTGCAGTTCACACACACACACACACACACACACACACACAGAGAGAGAGAGTATGAACCGGCACGGTGTCAAATTATGTGTGCGCACACACATAACGACAGAGGGAGAAAATGCATTTTTAACCTTCTAAAGAGACTTTCTTTTGCTTTACACGCGCGCACATACGTGTCTTAGAAAAAACAGTACACACACACTGTACACACGCGCTTACAAACACAAAATAAAATATTTTTAAACGACACATGTGGTACACAGTGTTATAGTAAATAGTACACGCGTGCACGGATGTTGATTATACCAGTAAGAGACGAGCACTAAGACCCAGCGGGGGAGACGATTACCCACAATTCCGCAGCACAAGAGAGAGAAAAACCGTTGGTTCAGTTGTGATCATGTGACGCTCGGCATCAAAACAAGAAGCGCATGTGTGATACATGATACTCTGCACTCGTAAACCAAGACTTTTTCAAGTCAAAATTTATTAAAAATCTTTGCTCATCTTACGGAACACGCGCAAACCGCGTTACTCGCAATCCGAGGTTTCATGTATATTGATACACTTTTTTCTCGAAACAGACTACATGGATCACCCAGATTTAAAAAAAAAAAAAAAACTGTAATGGTTTCCTGGTCCAATTCCCACCTCTGGTCTTTGTGCATGGAGTTTGCATGTTCTCTCTGTGCTTGGTAGTTTTCCTTCGGGTTCTTCGGTTCCCTCTCACAGTCCAAAGACATACAGATTAGGTTATTTCGTGTTCCCAAATTGCCCGTAGTGTGTGTACAGTATGTGTGTACCCTGTGATGGATTGGCACCCTGTCCAAGGTGTACCCCACCTCGTGCCTGTATAGGATAAGTGGTATAGAAGATGAGTGAGTGAGATGGTAAAGGTTTATATTATGAGATTTCATATATAATTACAAATAAAAAATTTTACTTTTATTGTCATTGCTCATGTGAAAGAAAAATTTCTGTTAAGCCACAAATTTGTGCTGACTGTTGAGTAAATACAATTTCTTGGGATGAAATTTCTTTTCACAGTTATCAATATCAAGCAATGTAAAATTTTTGCAGTATCAAGCAATATCAAAGCTTAAACAATTTTGCATGTACAGTGCCTTGCAAAAGTATTTACCCCCCTTGGCTTTTTTCATGTTTTGTTGCCTTGCAACCTGGAAATAAAATGGATTGTTTGAAGGTTTGCATCACTCCATTTACAGAACATGCCTACAACTTTGAAGATGTGATTTAAAAAAATTTTTTATTGTGAAGCAAAAAACAAATAGGACAAAAAACAACAGATAGGACAAAATAATAGGAAACTTCAGCGTGCATAACTATTCACCCCCCTACAGTCAGTACTTCGTAGAGCCACCTTTTGCAGCAATTACAGCTGCAAGTCACTTTGGATAATTCTCTATGAGCTTGCCACATCTTGCCACTGGGATTTTTGCCCAACGCTCAAGGCAAAACTGCTCCAGCTCCTTCATGTTGGATGGTTTCCACTCGATGGTGTTCTTGGGGTGATGGGATGTGTTGGGTTTGCACCTGACATAGCGTTTTTCTTGGTGGCCGAAAAGTTCAACTTTAGTCTCATCTGACCAGAGGACCTTCCTCCATACATTTGGGGAGTCAACCACATGTCTTTTGGCACACACAAAACATGCCTTCTTATTTTTAACACTAAGTAATGGCTTTTTTCTGGCCACTCTTCTATAAAGCCCAGCTCTATGGAGTGTACAACTTATTGTGATCCCATGCACAGATACACCCGTCTCTGCTGTGCAACTCTACAGCTCCTTCAGGGTTACCTTTGGTCTCTGTGCTGCATCTCTGATTAATATCCTCCTTGCCCAGTCTGTGAGTTTTGGTGGGTGGCCCCTCTCTTGGCAGGTTTGTTTTGGTACCAAGTTCTTTTCATTTGAAGATGATGGATTTGACGGTGCTCTGGGGGATCATCAAACATTTGGATATTTTTTTTATATCCCAACCCTGACTTGTACTTCTCAACAATTTTGTCCCTGATTTGTTTAGAGAGCCCCTTGGTCTTCATGGTGTGATGCATCTTGCTTAGTGGTGTTGCAGCCTTTGGGGCCTTTCAGAATGGTGTGTTTATACTGACAGATCATGTGACACTTAGATTGCACACAGGTGGTCTTCATTTCACTAATTATGTGACTTCTGAAGGTAATTGGTTGCACTAGAATGTTTCAGGGGCTTCTTAGCAAAGGAGGTGAATACATATACACATGCCAATTTTCAGATTTTTTAAAAATATATTATTTTTATATATACTGTATATGTATATTTTTCATTTTGTGCAGATCTATCACATAAAATTAAGTAAATTAGGATTTAAAAAAAAAACAGATTATAATGTAACAAAACATGAAAAATACCAAGGGGTGAATACTTTAGCAGGGCACTGTAATTTAATGCTTTCAGCAAAATATATGTACACAATCTGAAAGATTCTTTCCGGTAACATTTAAGTCTCATTGTGAGTCCCAGTGATGCTCTGACTTTCCAAGACACTTGGGAGTAACATGAATTTGTATTCATACAGGTGCCTGGCCAAGTGACAATTCGGATTTAAAGAAGAAAATAATTAACAGACTTTGATTGGATAATTACTGCAGTGATTAATATGTTGCAGTTGGCAAAAAATTTTTTTAACTGAAACTGCGAAGTGAGTAGCTTCTCATTTCTGAACTATACAACCACCAAGTATTCTGTAGTCATGAACAATATGTTACAGTCTTTCATAAGAGTTATTATTGTCCTGCATCAAACTTCAAGGGCATAATTTTTTTTTTTATAAATTAAAAAACAGTAGAAATCACTTCTATGTGTAACCCATAAGAACCCACGGTGATGCAGATGTCACAAACCATTAATATGTCCTACAAAGTTCCTTATTTAACTCCATCTTTAACTCATAAAGTCCCTAAGTGGCATCTAATGAACATCCTGGTGCAGTCATGTGACAATCTATGAATTTGTGTACCTATGACATCATTTCCCAAATAGTGGTGTGTCTGGGTAGCACATGTGACAGAACTAGCTCCTTTTATAAAGCTTTTTTTTGTTTCATCCTATTTAACAATTCTAATGCTTTATTACATCTCATAGTTTATGTTTAACCTGTTCTAACTGCATTTCTTAAACAATTTGATATAAAAAAAAAAAAAACTAAAATATTGCTGTGACAGGTCGCATAGGGCTTTTAAGCCTAAAATTTTCAGGGAAAATGAAATGTGAGTTTCAAAATGTTTTCCATATGCTCTATATGGTCTGTGTTATACAATGTATTCCCATAATGTCACTTAAAGGACAAATGAGTCTGGGCGATTATAGGTTAATAATGAAAGTAAGGTCATTTCCATCCACACAATGCAAGGAGTGCTCACAGGATTTGGAATAAACGACCATGTGGCCATAATCAGACTAATTAGAAAACATTTACTATGTAGCTTAAAGATTAGATTTGGAACAATGGAAAAAGGACATGGGTAAGATGTAGGATGGGGCAGTTCATGAAATTATGCACCCATCCTGTATAGCGTCCAGCAAAGGCATGTGGCAATAAACTCAAGTCAGCTGACGACCTGGATGTGCTGAATGTCCAGGTTATCCCACCAATTGATTTTTCTTTTCATGATGGCATGAGCATATTCTAGGATGGCAATGCCAAGATTCATTTGGCTCAAATTGTGATTCTGGAAGCATGAGGAATAATTTTAACACATGGATTTGTCCTGCCAGAGGCCTTAATGTCATTGGGTATCTTTGGGATGTGCTACAGAAGACTTTATGGAGTGGTTTGACTATTCCATCATTAGTTAAAGATTTTGGCCCAAAATTAATGCAACTCTGTATATACCTGGTGATTTGTCAAGGGTGCACCAGAGCATTTCATGGTGAAATCAAGGAAACTTGAGGGTTTACATAAACTTCTGTTGATAACCCACTGGATCAATTTTCAATTAGGGAAAACACACTCCTTTTAATGTACGATAGCTTTCTATTACTCCACCTCTTTCCATATGTGCTGGATTTTCTCTTGGATTTACAATGTATGTCTAGAGTTTATACCTCCAGGTTTACTGACATCATATAAATGAATGGTTTACTTTCCTGGGGCCCTTTAAACACCACTTGATTAGTTTTTAAGTGAAGTTCATAAATGCCTTGTTTAAGGAGTGGGCACCAGTGCTCAAATCGAATCTCTTCACCAGGTGTTTAATATGGACCCTGCCTTATAAACTTAAATGCCCCCGATGTGTCACAGCTGAGTCCACCATTGCATCAGATTGATCAGTGTTGCTCAGTGTATTCGCTTCCTCTGAATCACAGTGTCATTTGGAAAGAAAACTAACAAAGGATGATTACACCTAATTAGACAATGGGAGAGCCAAAAACATCATGTAAGCAAAAGTAAACTATCCAGGTCTTTAAAGTGGTTCTAACTCTGGGGACACTGATGAAAATAAGTGGAGTCTTTTTATTTCTGGTAGCAGAGTTTACACTCATGAGGCTCATAGCAAGTCACTGATAACACACCCTTCATCTAAGTACTTATTCCTCTTAAGGGTTCTTGTGCTGCTAACATTTCTCACTTTCAAAATTTTTAACAGGTTTTTGAAAAAGATCAAGCCAAAGAGAGTTCAAAGTTATGACTATGATTTATGTGCATATGACCTAAACACCACTCTCCGTAAGTTTTCAGTTTCATGTTTCCTGTTTCATGTAGAAGCATGGATTACATACTTCTATGGATTTTATACATACAGTATATAATGTTTAGGGAATTATAGGTATGAATTGTAAACTTTATATTACTAGTTCTAATATATTATATTTTTATTATATTTTTTTCAGTATTCATTTCATTGAATCTCATTCTTAAATTATATAATTCTTATAACTGACATTATTGAACTTTTTTTCTGTTTAAGAAATCTATATTATTACTGCATAACATTGTATTGGGTTATAAACAAGCTCCAGGTACAACTTCTATCTATGTCTTTCCATCAATTTTAACATTGCATCCTTCACCAGTTATCATTTCCCTGGTAATCAGAGGTCTCGCTTCCCTTCTGAATGAAATGCGCCAGAATTCATATCACAAGACAAACCTCGTTATCTGAGCCAGCAATCAGTGACTGAATATTGAACAGACACATGGCTATTACCTCAGGTCATTTAAGCACACCAGGATCTTAATTTGTATTTATGCCTTTTAGAGAAACGTACACTACAGTAGCACTTCCGAGATGTTTTTCCAACACTGCGTAAGAAACAACCTGAGAAAGCCAAGTTCCAAACTTGTTTATTCTTTCCAAAACTTGATTATTGCCTATAATCTTGATTTTAATAGAAGATTACATCTAATTTAACTTCCCAGTATGAACACACTAAGTATGCTAATTAAATTTGGTACGTAGATATAATGCCATTTTAAAAGGAAGACTCACTCTTGCTTCCAGTCACAGAAAAGACCAGCATGAATTCACCTTCACTATGTTTCTTGGCTACACTCCAGTAGTGATAAAACTAATTACCGCCTTAAGCCAGATCCACAGCCTGTGCTGTTTCTACAGCTATTAGCAGCACTCTGTGCCAAAAGAAGCTGCTGACAACATGCAGCTGACACTGGATATAGAAACAAACATGAATCATGATTTAGCTGTCTCATTACAGTCACATGGATATACTGTATACAACTGGGTGACAAACTATCACAGGTGTATGTGGACACTCTACAAGTCTGCGGTACTGTACTGGACGGATTAATACTGTCTTTCCTAAAGGATTTTTCTTGGTGTTGATGGTAGTGGTAGATCTACAGCATGTCACCAAGATAGCAGCACCTGGATGTGGGCCACTGCTATGAAAAGACTGGTAAATGCTACTACTACTCCATCCATCCATCTAGGATGATCTGTAGACCAAGTAGGGACTGTGGAAGCCAATGGTGTCCATTGTATTTATTCCCATTTGTACGACCGTGGTAGGACCTCCGGTTACCACTCACACACACATTCACACACTATGGGGAATTTGGAAACGCCAATTAGCCTAATATGCATGTTTTTGACTGTGGGAGGAAACCGGAGATACCCGGAGGAAACCCATCAAGCACGGGGAGAACATGCAAACGCAAACATTAAAACATGACACAGGAATCTAACCCAGGACCTGGAGGTGCAAGACGATGTGCTAAACACTAAGCCTATGTGCCGCCATACTACTACTACTACTACTAATTCAATTCAATTCAGTGCAATTTTATTTATATAGCGCTTTTAACAATTGACATTGTCGCAAAGCAGCTTTACACACAGAATTATTGGAGTTTGTATGAAATGTGAATGTGTATAAATCAAAATAATTAGGTTTGTCCGTGATGGGCAAGCGAAGAGCGATGGCGACAGTAGCTAAGAAAAACTCCCTAAGATGGCAGTGAGAAGAAACCTTGAGAGGAACCAGACTCAACAGGAAACCCATCCTCATTTGGGTGATAACGGAAAGCAGGGATTGATCTGCAGTAATACTGTGTGTTAGGAGGCTGGAAGTTCAGTATAACAGGAGATGTGTTTAATATGCAGTTAATAAGTTAATATGGAGTCCAGTTTGTTATTGGAGGCTCAGGTAGACTGAAGGAAACTCCAGTCCTGAACTTCAGTCACATATCCTCAGAGAACAGCTGTCAGCATCAACCGAGGCCAGGCCCGTCTTCGTGGAAAAGTGGAACCGTCCCCAGTCACCACATGCCCAGACAGACTACACGGGGCATTCATGCAATGAGATCTCCAACCAGAAGCAGGACACCAGGACAAGTCAGACAGGTCCAAAGGGCAGAGGGGGTTTGGATCACTGGCAGCTCAGGGGTGACATGTATAGCTCGAAAGAGAGACAGGGAGAGTTACAGAGCAAGAGGGAGAGCGAGACAGAGGAAAAGAGAAAGAAGAGGAGAGAGCAGAAGAGAAGGAGAAATATTAATAATAATAATAAGAAGAAGAAGAAGAAAAAGATCTAAATGCATTCTTTCTTTGAATTGGTTTTAGATGTTGTTTTTTTTTTTTCATAAAAGGTCATTGCCAATGTAATAATGTATTTAATAAAGGTCTATAATAAGTGCTGTTTACATGTCTTCCCTCATTGAAAATTGTAGCGTCGGTAAATATTTAGGTGTGCCTTAGGAATTTGGAAACCAGAAGTGGGCCAGATCAGTGTAGTAGAGGTGGGCCAGAACTGGGCCATAATAACTGTGCTATCTGTGCAGCAAATGCCATCCCACATCATAACTGAGTCACTAACTTTTCCTTCCTATATACGTTTTTCAAGCTAAGAACATAATTAATTTAATTCCAAGATCTTATATTTTTAGATTTACAAACATAATATGCAAAAAGAAAGTGTGCCTGTTTGCATGGCAGCGAAAATGAAGTGAATGCATCCTTGGATAGTCACATGATGATATACTGTAGATGCCAGACTCCAGTCCTGGCAGGCAGCTGTACATAGATTTGCTTTTTTTCTTTTTCTGGCACATGGCACACACACAGTGCTGAAGCTGTGCAGCATTAGATTCTGGTGCTGTCAACAGATAACCTGACTCTCACATACAGTACTGTAGACTCAGAATATAGAGAGAATGAGAAACTTTAGAACAATAGATTCATTAGATTCCTTTTTCGATTTTAATAGGAACCAATGAACTGGCCTTTCAGTCCAATTACTGCTCTCAGGCATGGCTTTTTTCCCCCTTATTTTTTGCTGCATGAATATAGATGATGTCTGTTCCCATGACTCACTGGCCACACTTCAGTAAGAATAAACAGACTGTCATGTCTCCAAGTCACTGATCCATAAAAGACAGCTACAGATTTGGAAGATTATGCGTTAAATCTGGCCCATTAGGCATCCTGAATAAAGTCAAGAACATAGGAGAACAATAGGACTTTTCTGCGTCCATTGTTTATGTGGAGCAGGAAGTGTAACAATAGTTATGAATAGGCTTGGAAACAGTATTTATATAAGGAAACAAGACCAAATGGAAACTCTGATTACAGAATTCTAAATATGGGCCTTTAATTAAATGTGGACCTTTCAGGTCTTGGGAATGAATAAATGTGTTAAAATGTCTTTTTAATTTGGACTCCCATGTGGTGCAACAGAAACACTATCCTCCTGTTATCAGGATATTGTGAATCCCCCACAGAGATTCAGGGGTAGTAACCAAGGCAGCGAAATAGTCTGTGGATGGGATGGTGTGCATGGGTACTTCTCTTCCACTCACCGTGACGCTACCCAGTCACCGGTGTCTGTGAGCTTGTGTATGCAGAAGAAGGTGGATAATGTTTTCCTTTGAGTGTGTTAGACTACCATGTGATACAGCGATTTGGAAAGACTTTGCTGGCTGACTTGACATATCTCAGAGGAAGGATATGTTTGTCTTCCCTCTTAATAGCTATTGCATGATAGGAAAGCTGGGTGGATAATGGGGAGGGGAGAAAAGACAAGGGCAAATGACAAATGCTGACCTTCTGAAAATCCTTTCATGTAAATTTACATTACTACAGGGGCGCTCAAATATATCTACACTTCAACAGATGTTATCTATGGCCTTTTGTAAAACTTTAATTTAATTATAGAAGCAATGTGTAGTATTATGTTTCCTCTAAAGATGTCAGTAGTCGCACCATCGTTGATGTTGTCATGTACTGTAACTGTCACACTGTAAACCCTAATGCTCAAAGTAATTAAACATATTGAGTACTGTTAACTTAAATTATTATAATTAGTTCAAATTAATATACCTTGATGAGTATTTAGATCTTTTTGGTATTTATGAGTTTGTAGAAATTACATTTTTTAAGTTAGCTGAACAACAAGCTGATATTTTAAGCCACAGTAACTGTCTCCTTAAAGTCCCACCAACTTAAAATCTTTCAGCCTAGCGATTTTGTGTCTGACATCATCAATGCACATGTAAACTGCCCACGTTGAATTGTTT
>JAQMYJ010000038.1:11354872-11372171 GCA_030014305.1 Clarias laeviceps
TTGGATTTTTACAACATTATTGTTGAAATACACAGTCCTGAAAAAGGGACGTTTCTTTTTTTGCTGAGTATATATGTTTGCATTTGGAGTGGTAATAAGTTGCAGTTCCTATATTCCTACAGGTGGCATGCAGCACAACATCCTGTGTGGAAGGAGCAAATTATTTGCTAAGTTTGTTTAAAATTTTAAAAAGTATATATATATATTTAGAGAGAGAGAAAATCTGATATATATTTATAAAGATACTAACAGAATTGCAATACATATTGATAATATATAACATAACGGAGGTGTAGTGGGTATATAATACATAACGGTGGTGTAGTGCGTAGCACTGTCGCTTTGCACCTCCAGGGTCCGGATACTCCGGTTTCCTTCCACAGTTCAAAGACATGCTGATTAGGCTAATTGGCATTTCCAAATTGCCCATAGTGTGTGTACGTGAGTGTATGTGTGTGCCCTGCGATGGACTGGCACCCTGTCCAGGGTGTACCCCGCCTTGTGCCCTAAGCCTCCTGGGATAGGCTCCAGGCCCCCGCGACCCAGAATGCAGGATAAAGTGGTATAGATGATGAGTGATCTGTTGGCACCGAGATATGGTGATAAAATTGTATTCAATGGTCCCAGGTGATTCCCATCCCTAAAATACTGTATATTAGAGGTAATAGTTATGACAGTCATAACCAGCGCTTAAAAAAGAACTGTAGAGTTATAATTGAAAGTAGTGATAAAGTCATGTAAAAATAAATAAGTTCCTATAATAATTTGATTTCTTTAGGCTATTTAAGTATTTTTTATTAAGTGGCACTCATCCTTAAGGACCAGAGTGCAATAACGCAGAGCATCCATATTGAAATATACATGGATAGCTTTACTGCTAATTATTAAAAACACCATTTACATGTGGATAGAATGCTAAAATGCAGAAATTCTCTATACCACTTATCAGGTACATTGTCGCCTACCCCAGGGAACTCAGGGCACGAGGCAGGGCACACAGCACACACACGCACATTTGGAAATGCATGTGTGCATGTCTTTGGACTGTGGGAGAAAACCTGAGTACCCGTAGAAAACCCACCAAGCACAGACAACATACAAACTAAAACAAATGTTTTTTTTACAAAACTCCACACGCACAGATCAGTGGCAGGAATCAAACCCTCGACCCTGGTGGTGCGAGGACATAGTGCTGACTCCTACTCCACTTTGCCACGGAGACCAAATTATTCTTTCAGAATTATACATATACATGTAAGCTTGACATAATGGCTTAAATATAATGTGATATATGAACCCCCTTGCAAGAATGCTGTACTTGACAGTATTACTGAAAAACGTTTTACCCTGATTGCAAAATATAGTTCAATAAATACTGTTTTTATTTGCCTTTTCTGCCTTTTTTCTGAGGAATTTGTGTTGAGTAACTGGCTAGTCATTTTGAAACCTTATCTCCACTGCCAGGAAGCACTCTGTCATGGACGCTAGTTTGCGTTGCACATGTTGTTTGCTATCAGCAGTCTGAAATCAAGGCTAGGAAATGGCGAGACAATCAAAACAAACACAAGTATCATTCTGCTATGCAATTAACTAGAATAGGGATGGACACAGGATATGAAAGTGAACTTGCACAGGCTTTGCAATATTTGTGTTTTTTTTTTTTTTTTTGGTAAATTCTAATGTAGTATCAACTGCAATGTTTTGATACACTTAACCATGCCTTCTTGTAGACCGAAGCTGTATGATGTATAAAGTTTTTAAACACGGTCTGGTAAGATATTTCATGAGCCACCTGGTCTATTTGACACCCATAAGGCTATACGAATGTGAAATTCAGAACACATGCTTGTACTGATTAGAGAGAAGTGAGACTTTTATAGTCCATAACAGGTTTCCATCATATCATGGAATGCAGTGGTACACTGTGAAGGGTGCTGGTTTATGGAGTGGGAATGAGATCATTATAGAGGGGGTTTGAACAATGAAAACCGAGATACACGCTTATAGGGTCAAAGGTCCCTTGGCCATGTTTCTTCTCCAGCGGTGTAGGTGAAATCTGTGTGACAGTTTATGTAGGAGATGTGTGCTAGGGTGCAAAGGAGGGTGTGACAGGCAGCAGAATAATTTATGCAACTTAAACCAGATTTCACAGACCTTGGCCTTGGAAGTATAGTGTAGTTGCTTTTACATATTGAATAGAGAAGAGTTAAGGTTTTGTTAATGTTGATAATAATAATGGCTAAAGAATATTGAATGATGTAAATTGTGAATAATCCCATTTACGGCTCCATTTTCTTTCCCCAAATTTGGTCTTGGCCAGTTCCAAGCCACCAGCCAACATTACCGATTTGACAGCTACCAACAGGGAGAGTAAAGGCTAACACACCCAAAGGCAAAAGACTATTTAAACGCCTCTGCATACCTAAGTGCACAGACACCCACCATTGACTAGTGTCTCTGTGATTGACAGGGGTCAGAAAGCATGCCATCCCTCTCATCTTGTTCTCTTGGACTCCTGGCCATGGATGGATGACCGTGGCATCTTCAGGATTCACCCTTGTGGTCTCCTGACATGGCAGGCACTTTTCTAAAGAAAATATAAAATTATTTTGTGAGTGCTATTATATATTATTTTGTACTGATCACACTTAGAAAAAGTTATGTGAACCTTTAACCTTTTGCACCTGACATTGCAACGTCTTTCCCCATGATCCCGCTCACTTCTCAGGAACAAAACACATCTCATAACGCAACACTTAATTTCCGAAATCCTGAAAATTTTTACTCTAAACTGTCCAAGTTGTGTTTCACGACTACCACAAGCTATAATGCTAAGCTTCTAAGACAAGGCACCTGTGTGTGACTGTGTATGCATGTTGCTTTGCGATGGACAGGTGTCCCCTCACATCCCTGGGCAGGCTCCAGTTCATCCCTAACCATGACTGTGATAGATCAGTTCCTGAATGAATTAATGTATTTGTAAGAGTTCCACAGTAAACCTCACATTAGCGTTCCAGTATAGACTGGTAAATTGGACCTCTCTGTCCTAATGTACATGGAGTTGAAAGAGAGTTCAGTGTACTGCAGTGAACAGAACCCTGGAGAGCCATCTTCACTACCTGAATGCTTTTTAGCTAATGGCACATAAGGGGGACTCATTGGCAAGCCACAGTCATCATTCAGCTCCTGTGCCCAGGCTCTATTCAAAAGCACTTTGTGTGTGAGCAAAGCTTTGGCTTTTTCATTACAATAACTAGACAACTGTCTAAACGCTACCTTTTTTTGTGTTATGCTGTGCTTTCGTGGCCTTGAATGTGAAATCGGCTGCTTTCCTTTAATGTTAATATCTAATGATAGGTTGGCAGGGAGGAGTGTGGGTAATATGTTTCAGCTTGCTGCGGAAGACATGCTTGAGCCTGTGAGGCACTGTTTTTAAAAAAACAAGTGACTTACTCAACATAATTCAATGCCCTTCAGCACAACAATCGTATTTCACCTGCCGTGAGAGCAAAATTGTTCCTCGCAATAGCAAGCCCTGACATCCCTACAGATTGCGATGAAAGCCAGGCGGCTGCTGAGAGCTGATACTGCCTGTCCTACTGATATAACCCATATTTGACAGAGCTTTAATAATCCATTAGGAGTATGTGCAGGCAGCAGAGTGCCTTTTATTGATGGGTTGTCTTGGGTCATTTGCTCCATAATGTTTGGGTTGTATTGTGTTGTGTTCCTGCAGGCTTTGCTAAATATTAGATGCTTCCCAAGAATGCTTTTGTGTCTTTATGTGTAGAACAGCTGGTCACCCAGAAATTAAATCGACTAGACTGAAAGGAGATAACTGACACAATTTACGTACTTTGCTAATTTGGTAGTTTACGGAATTAATACAGACCAAGTCAAACCAACAAGTATCTGATAAATAACTTCTAAAAAAGTTTTTAATCTCACATGTTGCATTTGTTCCCTTGACTAAAAGTCAGGATTACATTTTGCTGTGCTGTGTTAATACAGGCCTTGTTAACACTTAAACAAATTAGCATCATCATCCAAGAATGCTTTTGTGTCTTAGTGTTTGGAACATGTGCTTACCTGGGAGCGTATCTGGAATATAATGATATAAACCGATCAGCTATAACGTTACAACACAAAATATTATGCCTAGTGTTGTGCATATTCCACTTATGCCACCTGGGCAGCTCTGGACCTTTGAGACATGACTTCATAAGACCCCTGGGGGTTTGCTGTGGACTGTCTGGCACCTGGATATTGGCAGCAGTGGATGGGGATTGAATTTGTTTGTACGGTGCATCCCATGGGTGCTCAATTGGATTTGGATCTGGGAAGTGTGGGGGCTGTGTCTGTAGTCTTGGGCTCTTTCCCCCTCATGGTAGGCTGTGGTGCACTGGGTGTACTGGTGAATTTATGCATTGGCTTTTATGTGTGATGGGGCTGGCCTTGAGTCCCTGTAGTCATGGGTGAACATTTGGTGCCCATGATCTTGTCACCAGTTTCCTGGCATGCCAATTAATGTTAATGGTTTAATGTTGCGTGGTGTTAAGGTTATGGCTGAATGCTGTATGGTTAGTTAGTTTGACTAAGAGACATCATAATTATTCTCTTCTAATGAAACTTCTCATGTAGCATGTTGGGTTTGTGTCTGCAACAAAAACTCTGCTCTTGGTCTGGATGTGGGCTCTGAGACATGGTGTTCTGTTTTTTCCTCGTTTGCCTGATTAGCATTTTGTAAAATCATTTTCTAGCTGTTAAAACTGCCTAGGCAAAGGGAAATCTTTTTTAAAATACATTTAAAAAATATCTGCTTGTTCCAGCACCTTTATGTCTTTATAAATGACATGCTCCATTAAGTAAATTGACACCTACTGTAGTGTAAGGGGAGAAAAAATTTTTTTTGCCTCAGATGACCTGCGTCAGGTTGTAAATTATTTGCTGATGTAGATGAATGGGTCTGCTTGAAATGGGTACAGGTGTGAAATGTCAGTGCCAGACTTAGCAAACGGTGTATGTAGCATGCTTCATTTAGTGTCCTTTGGACCACCTAAACCTCTCATTTTCCTTTCGTTACGTGAGTGTTTTCTTTCAAGCCGAGCCTCTGTGTGTGTGTTAGAATTACAGTGTAAGGTGGCCGATTGTCAGCACTGTTAAAGAAACTATTCAGGAGCTACTATTTTAGTTAGAGTGTTGTACTTTAAGGGGGTTCTCATTATGCCTATGTGTAATTAGCCACATTGTGATTAATAGGCACACATTTTAATGTCAGTCATAGAGATTTATCAAACATCAGGGAGTGTAAAATTTTATTTCACCTGTTCTGATAAATATATTTATATATAAAACCCCAGTTCTAAATGGTTATTTCTAGTATAACTAGAAAAAAAGAGATGAGCTTATAAACATAGAAAATTGTTATTTGCGTATGAATAATGTCTGTTAGCTTTTCAACAAAATTGACTCATGTAAAAGGAAATGTGTATTAGCGTAATGGACGGGGGAGGGGGGCGTAGGGTAGACCGAATGCATAAACAGGAAAATCAGTAGAGCCCTTGAACCCATGTCATTGTGGCAGGTAATAGTGACACTTGGGAGTTTTCAGTCAGTTCAGCTGAAGGGTTTTGTATTTCACAGCGGCGGTCTGAAATGAGTTTCAGCCGTAAACCCTGCCGAGCAAATTAAACTTGGGTCAACAGTACAAATCTCCAGCACCTCACACAATATTGTGCATTCTCATACGGGTATTGCCACTATACACCTTCAGATGCATTTCTTTCTAAGACTTCTAAAGCATCCGTCCTCTTTAAATGGTGTATTGAAATAATAAGAAAGGCTCAGGGTTGGAGCATGAGGCAAAAAATTTTTAATTGCAAATGCACATTCAAGGCCATACTCTAGATTTAACTCATGGAAGTTAATTGATCTGTACAACTACTTGCTTAGATTTATTTGGAAAAGCAAAACAAATTGAAAAGGAGTGAAATTAGGACTGTGCAGTCTAGTGTTGTTTGGTTTGTTGTTTATTTTTTATATATTTGATGTATATTTGTAATTTTTATATACTGTATGACAATTATGTAGAATCCCTAAAATTATTAAGTTGTAATGTTGTCTAATGTTATGTACGATTTACATGAGACTAAATGTATACTAGGAATATTTAGACAAGACAATTAAAAGCTTGTGGCAGATAGTGAAAAAACAAAGATCCTGCATAAAAAATTATGTATTTTAATTTGTTTTAGGTTCTGTTTTCTGTGTTATAGCTCTCTCTACCCGCTCTAAATTGATCTTAATCAATTTCTGCTTTAATGTAAATATGTTGATTCATAGATGATTTATTCCAATTTGAATATTACTTTATATGCTATGTAATATTTAAATTAGTAAATACATGTCTAGCTTTAAAGTATTGATGTTTAAAATTTTAAAATGTTTTTAAAGTAACAATTATGTTTAATTTTGGACAAAATTCTCTAAAGGGTTTAAAAACTAAAAGGAAAAAAAAAATGCTTGGCTACTGTTAAGAAGATTTCAGCCCTTTTTGCAATCACATATTTTATTAAAGTCCTTTAGGCCTTTTTTTATTATTTGTGTTAACTTCACTTAAAACAGCCAGATACAGATACTGACATTTAATTACTCCCTTTATGCTTGTTATGGAAAGGGAGCACTACTGCGCTGTTGATTCTTTGATAACAATTTCCTTAATCATCGAGACAAAACAGAAAACATGACAAACATTACAGCATTTTGCACAGTTATTTAATGTGAAGACTTCAAATTCCATGTTCTGGCATAAAAATGATCCGAAAACCATTACATCAACAGCTAAGTGGCTCAGTCAGAAGAAACTCAGCGACGTGAACTCAATCTCATTAAAGTGCTATCGCATAATGTGAAATATAAATCAACTGAATTTTTTTTATTTTTATTATTATTATTATTAGATGAATGATCTTGAATATCTCCTAATTGATCCATGAAACAGACCAGCAACCAAAATAATTTTTGATTTGAGGTTAAAAGGGCTTGTGTTTCAAACTGTAATGTACTTTTACATTTTTATGTAAAAGTGATTTGCTACAAGCTATTACAGATTACTTATGTATTGTGAAGATCAATTCATGTACAAATCTAGGCAATTTAAAAAGGTCAGGGAGATTTTCTCACAAAACCACGCTGCTGACGTGAGATGTAAACACTGCCTTCCTTCCTGAAGGCTGTTCCTTTCAGTTTCCGTGTGCAGCATGGCTTTCCTCTTTGGCTGAGATGTATAATCTATGTCTGATTCAGGAATGCTTCATAATTGATGTCCTTAAACTGCTTGAAAGGAAAAACTAATTTGGGTGTTTAAATTGTGGTGATACTCACCCTGTCAGTGTGGGATGTTACTGCCACTGGCATGTAAAGTGTGTCCTGATGTTATATAGTTGTAATGGATCAGTGGAGCTCCTGGCTATGATTATTATTATTTTTTTTTTGCTTCATGTGGAAAGGCTCCGTAATGGATTATTTGGTAAAATTTTACAATCCTTAAATACAATTTCTTTCATTTCTTTCTTACAAATAACAGTTTTTTCAGTCATATTTACTTAGCGTAAAGCTTTGTAGTGGGCACAGAAATCACAGACACGAGCACTGGCTATAAGTCTGTCACCACACTTAGTCACTGAATTATGTATTTACACCAAATTTTATGATAATAACTTTTATGATTATTATAACTGAAGTGTTAGTCTGTCCTTTCCTATGAGTGGGTGATGGGAGTCTGGAACAGTATTATAAAGTGAAACACATGATAACTCCATCAGTAATGACTAGTTAGATAGTTCTACATGAGATCTACAATATAAGACTTCATCATTACTGTGCTTTCATAATGAGCTACAAATCCATTATAAGTACTTACTGGATAATTACACAGAATTCATTAGTAGTAGTAACTTACTGTAAGTGTTAATATACTATTACTAATTCATTACCACTTAATGGCTGCAAAATTAGCTGTGAGTTACTTACAAAACTGCCTTACAAAGCCATTATTTCTGTCATTGTTAATGTATTGTAATGCAAGTAATATAATGAGAAAATAAAGATACCCTTTTATATTATAAAAGCTATTGCTTTAGTGCTTGTATGTGTTATTCAGAAGTACTACTTTAGACGCTGTAGTTACATGTGGGAATATTGCATATTATTTTCACTGGGAACCTTATCAGCTTTTACTCATGAAACATCTGCATGGTTTCCATTTTTATGTCAGAAAGCAGGGTTCTCAGCCAAATTTAGTTACTTACAGTATATCCTAAACAGTAAACTGTTGGTGTTTTGACTGTATATTATTCTGATCAGAACATGGCTAATGGCTCTTGAACGTTTAGCACATGTTTGGTTGAAGGTTTTGGCACATTTGGCACAAAAACGATACTAAAACTCAGCATCGTCCTTCCTTATCGATCAGTTCCAGTGCTGGCAGATAAACACATTGGCCCATTGTATCTTTTACAACCGGTTAGTAAAAATAAGATGTGATGATCAGATAAATGCAGGTGTAGTCAAGCTTGTTGATTCTTAAATATGAAAAGGACATCTGTAATGTGAGTAAAAGTTGTAAAACATATAATTTTGTTAAATGAGCAATGAACTTCTTTGGTAAAATGCAGCAACTCGATTAATTAAAACAGTAAACAACTGTAGAACAATTAGTAGAGTAGTAAAACATTCAGTATAACAGTTAGACAGCAAAAAAAGATACCTTCATTTTTGCAGTTTTGAGAAACATTTGTACAAATTGATCATTTGTGCATGTTTTCTCTGAGCCACAAGGGTGTTAAAAAGCAGAATTTCGTTTCTTTGTGATTTTGTTGTGAGTCAAACAGAATGTAGTGGCAGAAAATTACATCAAGTAAAAAAAGTGTTGCACACAAAACCTTTTTAATTACAAAATTTCCCCTCCTCTAGTGGTTTTAGTTTCACTTTGATACTCGTACATGATGACAGCTCCATATCACAGTACAGTCATGAACCGTATAACATCGGTTTGTGCGTCGTTCGGAAACAGGAGAACATAACCAGTCATAGCAAATGCAACAGCGTACCACACTCATCCCCCCATTTGTATCTGTTGTCTTTTTCTACACAAAGTTTTTGTGTCTGTATAGTGTTGAAACTTTCTGCTTTTATTTAAAGTTTTTAAATGCAATTACAATATAGATCATGGCTTCACATTGCACCAGACCAGTGGTAGTGATAGCAGGAGCAACACAAGGTAACACTACTCCCACATACTTTTGCTAAGTATATAACATAGTGTTTACACAAAATCTAATTAGCATAATGTTAATGCTAATTAGCATTTCACAGAATGTGTCACTGACGTTAAATGACTCACACCTGTAGTACATACCTGCATTGGCAATACCAGATTGTAAACATCCTCTGCTTGGCTTCATCGTTCACCAAAAATACATTAAACGCCTTTAGTTCAATAAGGACAATTGTTGTATGTACAAAAATGTTGTATTACCAAATGGTAGTTCTGCTTTACTGATCATGTGGCAAAAAGAAGTGTGGTTGTTTTCATGATGTGCAAGTTCCTCTAAAAGAAGGATATATAGCAGTTTTCAAATTAAATGTTTTGTTATAAAAAAAACCTTCTGTGCCAAAGAAAAATAATTTACAAAATTAGTAAAAATCAGAAAATAGTGTTTATCATGTTTTCAAACTATATTTCATTGTAAAATATATCTTACATTGTATTATAACACTTGGTGCAGTACATTGTGCTCATTGGTCTTATGCAGGATATCAGCTAAGCTGATAATAAGGACCAGCCTTAAAGACCCAACCAGTTTGGTGTTGCTGTGATTTAAACACATGACCTTCTGATTTGTAACTCAACAGGTTAACCACTGAGCCATCACAACTAGCTCAACTAGCATTATGGCTAAAGAGCCAGAGTTTTTCAAAGCAAACAAAACCAAAATGCTTAAAAAGGTCTTGTTGGATATATATATCTTGCAATCCTTTAATGCTACTAACGTCTGCATTAATCTTAAGAAATTCCTTTTGTTCTCATGGAACAACTATTAACTATATCCATATGGATTAGTTCAAAAGTCTGTCACCTTCTCCTTTTCCTTATTTTTATTCATTTTAAAACTTTTTTTTCGGAAGCTCTTATTCCTATCCAAGTAAACCACAAGTCTTTTAATATGCCATTTAATAGAAAGTGGTGTGGAGAGAGGAAACTCTAGAAAAAAACAGATGGGTTATTGCGAGATTAGCTGAATATTGAAATCTCTCAATCTCTCTCTCATTATTTCTCCCCTATCACTCTCCTTCCCATCTTTTATTCACTGATTCTTCTTTTCTTTGTTCTGAATGACAAGCTGAAAAGGAAAAGAGTGTAATCATTTATATCTCAGGCTGCTGTAGCTTTTCATGGACCGTTGCTGAGTGGGAGATATGCCAACAGCCTTGTAAAGTGGTCTGGCAAAAAGGCCCTTTATTCATGGATCCATTAAGGTTTTCTGCTCGTGTGGCTCTTATTAAATGTTCAGACAGCAAGCATTATGTGTGTGCTTTAACACTGCTGCTCACTGACTTATCCCTTATTACATTTTTGGCGTTTATACAATTTACAATGGGAGGGAAGAAACATCATTTCCCAATTACAATTGTTTTGTTATTATGAATGATTCCCTCATATCCTAATGAGTGGTTCTTTCCACAGCCTAGTCTAATTCGTTGCTTTTCTGTTTTTAAAATCTTTATTCAATTTCATTGTAGTCACTTTTCATAACAGATAGAGAAACACTTTCACTTTTTCTGTATCATTGTTTGGTCCTTTTACATAAAATTGGGTAATACACTGTCCGACCAAAAAAAGTGAACACCTGGATTTAACTAAGCAAATAGGGAAGAACCTTACACTGGATAATTACTGCACTGATCAATATGGTTCAGCTGGCAACAAGTTACTTACTGTAGCCCTAACTGATGAAGTGAGTAGTTTATCATTTCTTAAACAACCATGTCAGAAGACATATCCTGCATCAAGAAATGAAAAAAGCTGTTACTCACAGCTATGTTTAATAGTGAGAGTAAGAGCATTTCCACATGCACAATGTGAAGCAAACTTAAGGGATCGGGACTAAACAGCTATGTAACCTTAAGAAAACCACTTATCATTGAGGATAATCTTGCTTCAATTTGCTAGGGAGGATAAAAAATGGACTGTGGACCATTGGAAAAGGTAATATGATCTGATGAGTTCAGTTTTACCCTTTTCCAGAGTGAGTGATGGGCAGGAAGACTGGAGGATGAAGTGATGCACCCATTATGCCTAATGCACAAGCCTATGGTAGCAGTGTTACATCACCAAATATGAAGTCAGCTCAATACCTGAATATACTGAATGATCAGTGGATTTTTCTTCCCTGATTCCAAGATGTTGATGCCCAGCTTAAGCTACAGTATGAAAGACTGGTTTAGGGGGCATGAGACATCATTTACACACACCTTAAACGAGAGCCGCTCTCCCATCATCGATACAACATCTTATCAAAGCCATGCCATAATTACAGCAAAAGGCAGCCCAATGCAATATTAGAGTATATGACTTTTTGCATAGCCGGGCAGTGTAGTTAAAACTGTTCTCCTTGAACATCCTTGGTGTCAGTTATCAGACTTGGCCTGCCTTTGAGTTTGCCTTTGTTCTATCATAATTTTTCTTTCATTATCAATAAGCCAGATGATTATGTTTCCTCATATGTATGAGAAGGAAAAAAATATGTTCTCTGTGTGTGTTATGGAGAATGACTAACACAAGGGAGATTCCTGGATGCTGGATCATTAAGAACAGCTGCTCATAACTCTGCTGACTCAGAGCAGATGAGTGAGGAGTTTGTGTGACGTTTATGTGTTTGGGTTAAGGTCCCCTAAGCATATAAATCATAAAACAATATGATAATTTTTTTTTCTTCTGTTCTGCAACGATAGTTTTCTATTTCTATTTTTTATGATTATGTTTTTGTCCCATTTTGCATGGAAGACTCCTAAAAGAAACCTGAGTCCCTCCAGATGAGTTATTAGTGAATAATGAATACTGATTGTCACCAATCTAGGGATATTATTAACTCAATCTAGGGCCATTGTACCTTGATGTTAGCCATCGCATCAAAAGTACTTAAGTCTTAGCTGAGTATATTCATTTTCCTATAACTTATCTATTGAGTGACACTGAGGTGCTGTGTCTGCTTAAGTATCTGTTAAAACTCCAGCTGGGCCACCATGATTGCCTGCTCTCTGCTATGAGTGATGGCTGTACATTCACATCTCTTTTATTCCTTCCTCCTTCTCAGCATGTGCAAAAGCCTGTCTGTTGGATTGATGTGGCTTATCCTTGAAGAGGTCATGCAGAAAGGCAAAACTGACTTCCAGACCATGGGCATGATGGAGTCAGCTATACAAGTGTTAGGAACACAAAGCAGGAGTGCTGCATAGACATCATTTGATATGACATTGCTCGAACATATTAGTAATTTATTATCTTGTTTGGTACCTTGGGGAAACCCTTCACATAGTGAGAGTGTGACTTTTACTGCTATATATAGTTCCGGAAGCATCAGGTTTTCATTCCTATCTCAACCAGAAGAAATGTTAAGGCAAATGCAACATTAGATGAATAACATACAACTTATTTAGTTAATTAGCTATTATTTATTTTACAAAAATTAAGCCAAAAATAAAATATATGGACATTACTAATGTAAGTCCACAATTACTGCTTTCACAGCATTTAAGGGTACGTTGCAGCCAGGTGATGCTAATCATCAGCCTCCAATTAATTGATCAGCTGGAGTGGAAACCTCTATAAAAGCATAAGTTTTGGCAGTTTGTTGGTCTGGAGCATTCAGGTGTGTGTTAACATAATGCCAAGAGGGAAAGACATAAGCACTGGTCTTAGAGAAGCAATTGTTGCTGAACATCAATCTGGAAAGGGTTATAAAATTTCCCCCAAATTTGCAGTTTCACTCACACAGTGTCAATCTTTGCAGGAGTGGACGTCGCAGTACATTGACCCCAAGGACTGAAGATTGTACTGTATATGCGCTTTTTTCTTTTTTCCCCTGCAAAAAGTAATTTATAAAAACAATGCCACATCAGTTTTATAAGATCTGAATGTATTGTATAGTTGTCAAACTTCATTACTGACAGAATTTCGATCAAAATGAACTTTTGCCTGTTGGTCTGGTCTGGAAGTCAGTTTTGCCTTTCCATACTTTTATTTAATCGTCTTTAGTTGAGAGTTAGAGCTTGGGATTGTTCTTGTGGAATTCACCTTTTTATATCTATGGAGTTACCATGATAACTGAATGCAGGATATTGTCCACTTATTACTCACTGGAAATAGTTTAAGACCATTTTTCCCCAAGTATAAATGAAGGAATAAAACTGATTGACATTCACAGAAGACCTAAAGCACAGTACGGCGATGAGACTTTTAGCCGCAGTAAAATGTGGTGCCTACTGAAGTCATTCCTTTGAATAGTCAGCGAGTGGAGCGCCTTGTCGCCAAACTTGCAGAAGAACCGCATCTGTATGTGGAAACTGTACACATGATCACTGACGAACACCACTTGGACATTTCCACATATTTGGGCAATTAAAGGTGTTCCTGGGAGGCCAGCTATTATTCTGCAAAATCTGAAGTTCCGGTTTGACTTAAACGCCCCTCATACATATGTGGGACAGCTTTCTTTTCCCACATAGTCTGCCAAATTCCTAAATGTAAATGTAAACATGGGTTTTACATGTGGCTTGTTTTTTTATGGACATTGGAGGAAAACAACATAAATGTACAAGTATAGTGAAAATATAGAAAAGGAAAATGGACTGTGTAGGTAAAATTCTGTACATGAAAGATTTCTGCATCGTTATCAAAGGAATAGGGCTATATCACACCTGTTTTCTGCATGATATCCCAATAATATATGAGAAAACATTTTTAAAAGTTATTTTCCATAAACAACTAGGGAAGCAAGAAAATACTTAGACATATACACATTTGGAACAGCGCCTTGCTTTCTATCTTACTACCCAACTCCCATTCAAGAGCTTACATTCACAACCTGAATTGTCTCCAATAAAATTCCACATGAAAGCTCAAACAGTGTCTTTGACAATATTTTACTGTGCTGTAAATCCTCAGACGTGGTTTAACATCAAATGATTGACTCATAAATGGTATGGCAATTTAACTGTAGTCAGGAATACCGAACACTTATGTGTTTCCTTACTCAATCGATATATACAGTATATCACTCATGGAGCCCTTGCACTGGGAATGGCTTTCATTCTGCTATTAACCACGTGCATACACACTGGCATATGGACTGCATTTCACTCTAGAATGGGTGCTTTTATCACACAGGTGACTGAACGTTTGCAGGTTGATCTGCCTTCTGTTTTCTCTTGTTCTATTCTGTTCTCGCCTGATGGACAGGCTGTGTTTGGATGCGACTGTTAATGAGACTGAACTGAATGATCCTCGCAGCCATTGTCCACCTCTCAGCAACAGGCCAACAAACATAGGATGTCAGGGAAAAGCCATTCAGCTGCATCTCTTTGTTGACTGAAAACAAGTTAAATAAACAGAAAGAGGAATGTGAGGGTGTGGAAGGCATGATGGAAATGTTTAATAGCCTAATAGTGTTCACTTCCAATGTGTGAAGAGTAGCGTTGTGTATCGTTTGGCTTTTTTTACACTGCCGGTGTCAAAACGATGGTTATAAAACCATAACGGTGCCTGAACCTATACTTAAAAATGAAAAATGGTGGATAACATTAAAGAATAGCTTACTGAAAAAAAAAATATATACATATTTATATTACTTATATTATTGGTTCATAAATATAACAACTACACTAATTTAGGACCAATACTTAAATAACCATAACTAATTTATTTAGAATTAAATATAATAATTATTGGTATTAAACTAATAATTGAAACCAGTAACAGCAGTAGGTGATATTCTTGTTATGCTACAAAAATATGATCATATTTGTCTTATCTGCCAAAATACAACACCTCTCCTGACTTTGGTAGTGTTGGTGTGACTGCTGTTCAGTAAATCCTAAGCTGTTAAACACAGTACATCCCTCTGCTTTTAACTTAATCCTGTGTGTCATCACATTTCATTAGGTTCGACGTGTTTCCCCCTTTACACGCAATTGTTGAAACGCATTTGTTGCATGTCACGGTATCGGAAACATTTGTTGTGAAATATAATCACACTTCAGAACGTTTAGCTTTAACCATTTAAATTTCAGCGTGTTTAGCTTTGTGAGCTAACGCTACCTGCTGCCATCAGAGCAAGTGTAAATTCCGTGTGCACGCGCTGCATTCACGCGGAGCGTCTCATTTGCCTGAGTTGTGCTTTTAAGTCAGAATGTGAAAACAACATAGACACTCGTGTTACTACAAACATTAGTTGGATTTATATTATTAGAGCCTTCTGACTCACGCTCACATCCATTTTCTCACGTGTGGTGACACCGAAATCTGCGCTCTGATTCGGTTCTAGTACATACCGGTTATATTGGTACCGGTTATATATTGGCACTGGGTTTCGGTACACAACCTCAGTGAAGAGAGAGAAAATGTTTTTGTTGTAATATTTTCACTGGTTAAACTTTTCCTATAAGCAGTTATATCAAGAAAGTAAAAATAGAAAAAAAGGATCCTTGAAAAGGCACATTCTGCTGAACCATCCTTAAACACACCATATTTTTTTATGCCTCAAGGACAATTTGTGATGCTTCTCATAATTAAGAAAAATAGATAGTAGAGTGTGATTGCTCTTTTATCAAGGGTGGATGAATGAGAAATGAGTTCCCTAATGCACCAATGCAAAGTTCTGCTCAGTACCATGTTTTCATGCCTGTAAATCTAGATCAACCCGAAATGGACATATTTTTTTATGTACATTCAGCCTTAGCATTTTGATTTCTCTTTATTATTAAACTTTAAAGTATATTTTCATTTGGTGCATAGAGAAAAACACTAAAATAGCATGTACCTGTAATTTAAATGTGGCTTGGTTCCATCTGATTTCAGGAACTCTTGCAACAGCTAGAGCACCAGGTTTGAGAGCATTGATCTGGTGTAGGAGAAAAGACAGAGAGAAAAACCAAAAAGAAAAGTGAAAGGATCAAGAAAAGATAAAACTAAAGAGTGAAAAGATAAAAAGGAGAGAGAAGAGAAGATTGAAAAGAAAAGAGAAAAGATTAAAAGAGAAAAGTAAAAGGATAAGGATCTTTTCAAAGATAAAAGGATAAGGATCTTTAAAAAAAAGAGAGCACTGAATAGAAAAGTAAAAAGATCAAGAAAAAATAAAACTAAAGAGTGAACAGATAAAAAGAAAAGAGAAGACTGGCAAGAAAAGGGAAAAGATTAAGAAAAGAGAAAACTGAAAAGAGACATAAAATAAAGAAAATATATACCTGTATAAAACAAGAAGTTAAAAAACATTTTAATTTTACAAGAAAAAGGCGGTAAGAGAATAAAAAGCGCGCCTTCATGCTGTGGTAAAAGTCATTCCTCCTTCTTTAGTGGTGTAGAAGTGCCATCACCTTAGTGCTGCGAAGTGCTCGCCTTAACCGAGTTATCCCCACCACAAAGTACTCACAATGACCCCACGTACCAACAGTCCCCTTTAACTCCTGTGTTGGGGCTTCCACCCTTAACAATATATTCGGAGGCTCCATATTGGAGCGCCCCCTCGTAACAATAACACATTTCTATATCTACATACTGTAGATACATGTATCTGTTGTAATATTTCATACAGTTATACTTGTCAGTCCCTTGAGACAAGACTTTTGGAATCAGATAATCATTCAGTAAGGTACTGTACTAAGTCCAGAGTGGAAAGAATTTGAGGTTAAGAATATCACCATTCATTGTTTTTGTACTGAAGTGGCAAGAATTTTCAGTGGACCCTAGGGATGGGATATGATATCATAATACCTACAGTTGGTACCAATTTGATTTGTAATGCAATTTTGTAGCCCAATTTTATAAATATTCAGATTTGATACTTTCTTTTTTTAGATCTTGTTACAATTGTAAACAAACTTAGCAAATAATTTGCTCCTACCACACAGGAAGGACAGCTGTGCTGCCCGCCAATGGAACCTCGGATTACGAGCATAATTCGTTCTGGAAGTGGGCTCGTATTCCAAAACACTCGTAAACCAAATTTAATTTTCCCATAGG
>JAQMYJ010000038.1:11372271-11397462 GCA_030014305.1 Clarias laeviceps
TGGTGTAAGTGAATGAGCGCACACACACACACACACACTCGCCTTTACAGCCCCCCTCCTCTCAGGTTCCCAAACACACACACACACACACACACACACAAACACACATGCACACTCAGAAACTCTGCAAGCACTAAGACCCAGCAGGGGAGACGATAGGTCTGTGTGTTTGTGTGTGTGTGTGTGTATTCAAGCGCAAGACAGAGAAAAACCGTTGGCTCAGTTGTGATGACATGATGCTCGGTGTCAAAACAAGAGTTGGGGCAGTGGTAGCTCAAAAGGTTAAGGCACTGAGTTACTGATCGGAAGATCGGCGGTTTGATCCCCAGCTCCACCGGGTTGCCACTGTTGGGCCCTTGAGCAAGCTATGCTGGGATATGCGAAGAAGCAATTTCCCTCTGGGATTAATAAAGTTCTAAAACAAAACAAACAAGAAGCGCATTCGTGATACTTGGTGCTCATAAACCAAGACAATGCTCGTTTTTCAAGTCAAAATTAATTAAAAATCTTTGCTCGTCTTGCGGAAAACTCGTAAACCGCGTTACTCGTAATCCGAGGTTCCACTGTAGTTTAGAGCGCACCACCTACAGGGTTTTCATTAGTTAGAAGCCATAATCATCAAACTTATTTGTACAGTTTATTTTACTAGTTAAGTTTATTCCTTACGTATATGTTTTTATTTTTTTCGTTAAGGTCACTGGTGGTCGTATAAGCATTTCACTACATATCATACTGTGTATGGCTGTGTATGTGACAAATAAAATTTTAATTTGATTTAAAACAAATAAACACAAAAGACTTGTGTGATATGTAACTGAATTGATTTTCAGTCCCAGGTCTAGTGGACTATACTGTAGTTGCTACCAATTTGTGCTGGATAAATTATTATAGATTGGCTGACATTTTGACTATCATGATTTCACTTAAACTGGTTATGTTCATAATTCTGATATCAGATATCTCTTATTCTATTAACAATGTGTAACCCGCTGAGGAATGAAGGGGTTAAAATTCTTTTGAAGTATGACAGTGTAATGTAAATGCCATGTATTTATACAGTATATACTGTAGGCAAGGGGGCGTAACAAATGACTGAAGTAACACCTGTAATTGGGTTTAGACCTGTGGAGTGTGGCTGCTTTCTGTAGGCTAAAAAAAACCCCACAAGAGTGCTATTGTGTGAAAAAGAATTTTTAGACAATCTAAATGGCCAGGATTAAGATAGATTAAGTAAAGGAGATATTCTGCCAATTGGATACCAGTTTACTAATTTAATATATGCAGATAATTGCACATTGTCATGTTGGCTGTCGTCTGGATTTATGACCGAACCAATCTAAAGTAATCATGTTTAGAAGGCCATGTCTCCTTCCTTTAGATTTAACTTCACTTATGTCAGTGTGTTGTACGATCGGGTGTATGCTGACTCAGAGAGAAAGAGAGAGAGAGAGAGAGAGAGAGAGAGAGAGAAGCCAGGGTCTGTTTTGTGGTTGAGCTGTAATTGAAGCATAGCAGGCAGTACTGCGGTTCAGCGCAGGTCTGTGTGATGGACATGGGAATACTTAACAGCCCTTAAGAAAAGTAAAAAAAAAAAAAATCCATGAAGTACAGAACTTTACCTACACAGAACTGAGCAGCAGCAGCTGCAGCCTGGACCTGCTTCCTGTCTATTCATATAGCATGAGTTCATGGAGTGGCACCTCAGCCTGCACTGCTCTGGTTTGGCCATTACAGTCCATTAGAGTACATTGTACATTACACTGGGCAATTCAACCACAGAGAAAGTAGTGTGCAAATGTATCCCAAATGTCCGAGTAACAGCACTAAGCACTAAAACCTTACCTTATATTAAGCGCTGCTGCATATTTACCCCTTAACCCTTTGCCTCGATATATAGCCATTGGCACAAATGCTATAGAGAAGAGAATTTACTGGTGCCTGTTGGGTTTTTGTATTTTTGAAGCATGAATGTTATTTGCATTCAAAACTTCATAGAGTAATTGAGAATGTATTTGAGCATTACACTCTAAAATGCGTTACATATGAAGGGCTGATTTCAGATTGCCATTGTAGTAAATCATTGAGGTAAAGTACTATAATCTTTAATCAAGTAAAAGTTCATTTGTAAATCAACATTAACCTAAATGTTAAGAATACAGTGTCAAATTATTTATTCAGGTTAACACTGAAAGCAAAAAAAAAAGAAAGGAAAACATTTTATTATATCTTCCCTGGGTTACAGTGATTTTTTATTATTGATGTTAAATTTGGCCTATTTTACTAAAAATCACACTAAGCAGTGTGAGGAAACGTTATCTAAAGCTAACAAACAATAACTTTATTGCTAATTTCTCAAATGCTCTAAAATACTTTCGTGATTACTTACAAACAATATTAATAGTTATAGCTATCTTTCAAAAACAAGCTATCTGATGCTTAAAAGTCAGATGCTAAAGAGGTTTATCTTTGGAAATTTATAATTAAAAGGTCAAAAGTAAATTTTTTTCTGTATTAAAAAAAAGTAATTTAATGATATTTAGCAGAATTGAGTATAGTAACAATAAAATGGGAGGGTTGCGTCAGGAAGGCAATCCGGCATAAAACCTGTGCCAAGTTGTAGTGCGGACTGGGTATTCCGCTGTGGCGACCCCTTGTCGGGAGCAGCCGAAAGACCAACAACAACAACAAAGTAATTATACATTGGAACTTCCCACATTTGCATGAATTACAGATGTACGGTATATGGATTAAAAAAATCTATTATTATTATTGTTGTTGTTGTTATTGTTATAGTTGTTAATATTGTTATCAATATTATCATTATTATTATTATTAATTAATAAATTAGTATTTTTTCAGGGATACTGCGTATTTTGCTTAAGATGCATTTTGTAGGTTTGTTTACCACTTACATCGTACATAACACACGTTTTGAAGATTTTGGATTGAAAAATTGACAACTTTTATAGGTGATTAGTTAAATTAATAAAAATGGTTTCCTTATTTATTTAATTCAATTCAGTTCTATTTTATTTATTTTATGTGGTGTTTTTTAACGGTCATTGTCTCAAAGCAGCTTTACAAAATGGAAAGAAAATTTATGCAAGTGTGTATGAGTGTGAAAAAATGTGTAATAAAAAAAATATTAATGAGATTGTGAGATAGTCCCTGATGAGCAAGCTGACGGCGACGGTGTCAAGGAAAAACTTCCTGAGATGGCAATAGGAAGAAACCTTGAGAGGAACCAGACTCAACATGGAACCCATCCTCATTTGGGTGATAACGGATAACAGAAATTATATAACGACATGGAGAGTACAGAGGGGTGTCTGGATCACTAGAAGCTCAGGAGCAACATGTGGAGATCCAAACACTCATAAATGCCTCAAGAAGTATTTAATCTGTTTTGCTGTGAATTATGGTGTTTTATCTTTTCCTGTTAACCAACCCTATGGTCCAAATGATATAATGTGGTGAACCCTAAAAAGAGACAAAGCTCAAAGAAAAAAACTATAAATAAAAATAGCAGGAGATTTATAAGCTGTTACTATAAATGTTCTTTTTATTCCTGTTTACTAAAAATAAATTTTAACTGCTTTCTTTACTTCATAGGGCAGGCCATCACATCTACCAGATCATTACATCTTCCTCCACACTAAAGCTGGTCAGAGACATTAAATTGGTAAGGTTATGACCTACAATGATTTTTAGTTATTGGTTAATGGAATGGTTTGATTTTGGCTCATGGTTTTCAGTTTGCATCATCTGTTATTGTTGAATATTTTGTTTGTCACATAAAAAGTTTGTAGGTTCTGCCCTTGATCTGAACAAATGTGTTTAGTTATCCACAGATTAATTTAGTCAAACTCTTAAACGTAAGAGTTATTCACAGCAAGTTGTTTGTCAGAGTGTGTAGTCCTTGATAAAGAGGGCTTTCAGGGTCAATTCGCTAAGATTGTATCAGGGTCATTCTTTATAATGGTTATTTTCAGTCCTCCCACGTGTAAGTTGTGTTAATGGCTCATAGCCAGCAGGTTTCCCTGGAGCTGCTGAGTATGAGAGTGTGGTTGGCTAGTTGACATGCCTCTGGTTGGCCAGTCTCTGTGACTCTGTGTCACTGGCAGTTAGAAACAACTGCCCTGCTTTTCAGCATTTATCCCTCTCCTTTGGGAACAAATTACGCTCAGTGTACAAAAAGACCTATTAAGCGAAAGAAAATATTAAGCGACGTCTCGGAGGGCTAGTAATTATCTGCTTATTAGGCCAGCTAAAACAAGTGGAAACATGCGCTGAAATCCTAAAGGTGTGATTTACTTGAGGCACCAACAGCAACCAGTTGCACTAGCTGAACGCAAGTGAGGGTGTAAAGTCAGTCATAAACCATATGTTGAGAGTTTAAAACTAACGATGTGTCAGATTTCAGTTGCACCACAGGTACTTAAGGAACATTGTAGCTAGTAATGCGTAAAGGGATCATAGATCAAACTTTGTCGCACGGAGTGATGGATTTCACCATCACTAGCAAACATGATCTGAGCTGAACAGGAAGTAACACATTTGTGATGGAAGCAGGATGGACGCTTACTGTTTTTTCTTATTGTATTTTTTATGGGCTGTCTGCTGTCTTTAAAACTATATATATATATTAAACAAGATCTAAATGGATTGAACTTTTAAATAAAAATAAAATACAAAGATAAAAAAAAAAATCTACAACTATTTTGTATTAATTTAGGTGTTTTGAATACGTTTTAAATGAAATTATTAAACAACATAGCTTATAGACTGTGATTTTTTATTTTGTCAATTTAGCAGGCTAGGTGGCATAGTGGCTTAGTAGTTAGTGCTGTCGCCGGGTTTGAGTCTCGTCTCTGTGTATGTATGGAGTTTGCTTGTGTTCTCAGTGCTTAGTGTTTTTTCTCTACATACTCAGGTTTACTTGCAGAGTCCAGAGACATGTGGTGTTTTCAACTTGCCTGTAGTGTGTGATTGGGTGTGTGAGCGTGTGTGTTTCTGCCCTGCTGTGCACCCTGCCTTGTTCCCTGAGTTTCCTAGGATAGGCTCCAGGTCTCCCATGACCCTATGCAGGACAAGCAGTTTGGAAGGTTGGATTGATTTCAGTAAGATATATAATCAGTTGTAGGTGATGTACAGCAAATGCAGCAAACTGTCATCGCTGGGTTTAGTTAGTTAATAGTACTACACCTGTCAGGCTTGTTTTCTCAATACTTTATATCTGTCATTGGCTTTATGACTTCTGCAAGTAAGCTGTAGGAAGAAACATACATTAGCACTTGGCATAGTTTCTACTCAAGTCGACATCTCCTCATGTAGCTCTATTTTCTGTAGAGGAAATACAGGAAATTGTGTTTTTCTTTGTCAGAAGGAGGAATGTTTTCTCTTCAAATGCCAAAACCCACGGTGACCGCGCAACCTTGTAGATGTTTTATTAGCAGCGTGTAATGGAACAGAACTGAAGGTTTCCTGCCATGTGGGTTTCTGAATTGCGTTCAAGAATCACTCTGTCCGAATAATCAAATTTTCACGTTGATTTACTTGCATATATTGCTAGAAATAATATTATAAATACTGCCATTTATTTTTTTTCACCCCAGGCCCCTTCCTATTTATACTGTATGTACATAATTTTCTTAAATGAGGTACACATATGTGCTTGTGTGACAGGAAGATACTGGTGGGTTTCAGATATGCTGGGATTTTTGGGCCTCAGGCTTGAATCTGTCAGTGGTGTTATTGTCTTCAAGTCATGCCTGATTAGGGGGTAAATTAGCTCTGCCCTCTGATGGTTTTTAATGGCTGTGAAGTTAATTAAATGCTTTCCTGTCGTATTGGCATGCAAACTAAAAGGAAATGATTTTTACATTGTATATGAAAAATATTGAGTTCAGTTTTGATATGAGCAAATATGAAATAACAGAACCAGTGGGAAAGACACTATGAAAATGTTTTCTGGGTGTCTAATCATCGGCTGGCATTGGGCTTGGTTTTAGTGCTTTTCCATGCTTTTATGTGTTTATTATGATTTTTCTTACTTTGGCTTTCATGATGTTTTGCTTTTTTTCTCTTAAACAAGGCCTAATTACATTAAGAGACAGGGTTTAACCTTTGGCTTTTATACGTATTTTCCTAAATAAACCTAAAAAACTGGGTCATTTATTTAGTCTGCTCTATGTTTTCATTGTACTTGCTTTCACAGAAAGGGTGCGCTTTCATTGTGAATCTTTCCTTTTTGCCTGGTTCGCAAAGCTGTATTCATATATTATTAGTTAATTATCCATCATGTCATTAGTGTGAATGTCGTGTGTTAGAGGAGGGTAAACTCACAGCTGCTGTGCTTTGACTTTCAACCAGTGCTAATTTCATATAGCGCACCAATTATCACCTGGCCACCTCGTTACAACACCTCTTCTGAGTCTCAGTGCGGTTTGCATAAACCACATGAGGTCCGTTACCTCATGGCAAAGGGACAGTTTGCCTTGTGGGGGACCAAAGAACCCCTGTGTCAGTTTATGGTCTGTTTCAATTAAACTGAGCCCAAAGTTTTCCCACAGATTTCAAGTCTCGGTTGTTAGACACATGTTGGCCAGCAGCTGCACGTCCCATCCCTTCTAATCTCAGCTCTTAATCTGACTGCTCAGTTGAGGGCTGAGGGCAGGATGACGTGTCTGATTGCTAGAACTGATTTTAAGGAAGGAAGGGAAGCTTGAAAATAAGGCAGGGCTTATTAAAAAACGAAATTGTTTCAGAATGGGTTCATTTACAGAACAGAAAGTTACGTGAGCTTTTGGTTTAGTGAGTGAGAAGTAGTTTTAGTTGCATTTAATGTTCTTTCTTTTCATTACCAATGTAAACTGGTGTTTCTTTTGTTTCTTCCTCTTTTACTATCTCTTGAAGACCAAAAATCCACTTTATGTTACCAACCTCAAAGGTCCACATCCTGACCAAGACTTTAACATGTCAAAAAACTAAAAGGAACAACTTGTCCCTTTATCCTGGAGTTTATACAGTACACGCTTCACCACGGCAATTAGTATATGTTTATCTGTGCAGTTATAGAAAGTGATCAACATCTTTTGATCAATAATTCAACAGTGCTGTGGTATATAATTATTTTTTTTCCATTGTTGAAGGCATACCTAGAAGTCTTATGTACACTAATTCAATTGTAACTCCAGCAGGAAGGTACAAATACAGAACATGTCTTGGTTTGATTAGGCTTGACATAATGTTTGTGTGCATGTGTGCCGACTACTTCTCAGATGAAGGGTCTCACTTCCCCCTCACTGACTCCTGCATGGAAGAATCACAGACTGTGAAAGGAAAGCTGATTAGATAAGACTCAGGATTAGTGAAGACCACATTTGCGCTCAGTCTTGCTCGACCCTCTGCATGCACTGCTTCTATTCCCGTCTCTCCGAGATGACCCTCCGCTAACCTCTCATTCTTAATATAGGGATGTTGTCCCATCACTGTGTTTCCCAGTAGAGCATACGTATGTTTCTGATCAGGCCAACCAAAACAAAAACCTTCAACAGTCTAATGGGTGTATAGACTGCAAGTGTATGCATTCTACAGATTAATTCACTGTAAACAGTGAAAGCATATGGATCAGGAGGGATCATATGGTTAGAGAAGGGTGGATATGAGGAATTGTACTAATCTACATTGTTTTTATACAGCTGTCTTCTACGCACATTGTTTATGGAGGGTTAATAAATGAATAATGGACTTTGGTGCATGTGATTGGCTCCATCTAGTGGCTATAGATAATACAACCACAGTTTTTCAATTTATTTGCTTTGGTAGCACATTCAAGGTGCTTGTGTACTTATTCTTTTGAGTAAATCACAAATGCTTTGGGACAGTCATGGAAATGATTATGTACACGTCTGCTTCATGTTGATCTAAATGTATTATGCTGCTTCTCTGTTGAGTAGTCTTACCCCCTGAAAACATTGAGACATCACTTCATTGCATAAGTCACTCACTCACTCACTCATCGTCTATACCGCTTTATCCTGTATCAATTGCGGGGGGCCTGGAGCCTATCCCAAAAGACTTAAGGCACATGGCGGAGTACACTCTGGACAGGGTGCCAATCCATCGCAGGGCACACACACACACACACACACACACACACACCTACACACACGCTCATTCTACAGGCACTTAGCTTTTTTGAACATGGGGAGGAAACTGGAGGACTAGGAGGAAACCCACCAAGGACATGCATGCTTCATGCACACAGACCCCAAGGTGGGAATCAAACCCAGACCCTGGAAGTGCAAGGCGACAGTGCATTACATGCAAAATGGTTGAACCAGTTGTCAGAATCTGCCAAGCATATTTTCTATACTATATATTCTATATTTCTGTTAGACAGTTTCTACACCTCTACAATGTGTTCCAGATTGATGAACTGCTCACAGATATAAATCTTGACCAACTATGGGGAATGCTTGAAGCGTTAACTCAACCAATGATCAACCAGTTCTCTAAGATAGCCGGCTGCCATGGATGCAGCATGTGACGACATCACAGCAGATGCCTGCAGAGGCTAGATAAGACATTCTGAAAGATTCTTTCTGAGCTGTAGTGCAAGGAAAGATATCTGTTGTGATGATCTGGATGAGAATCTGTGGCCTGACAGTCAGGAGGTGTAAAAAAAAAAAAATTCATTGAAATTCCACATATTGTGCCTTTCCTAAGTGCGGTTTCCTATGTTTTGTAGGTCTGTTTTTTTCCCTCTGTCCTATGCAGTGCTATAAAACAGTTGTGCATTTTTTTCTGTATTTCAAGGACATTGTCTTTCAACCAATTACAGTGCAAAAAATAAAACATGAATCCTGTTTAATCTCTTGCAATCAGTCTCCCACATACAGTAATGTGAAACTTTGTAGCGCTTGAAACTGATGCAGAAAAGAAAAATGCATCTTTGTGCATTATCAATCATTGTCATCAAATCCTTAATCAGAAAATACTTACAGAGTACATGGTAATGTTGACAACATGGCTAATCATTTTTACTATCTCGTTTGTAGTCACAAGCTTTTGTCACAAGCTTTTGTCTTATGGCACTGACATGTTCATTTAGATAAATATTTACTTTTGAGAGATTAAATAAGGATTTCGTGGTGCTATGTATGTGGTGCTATTTGTACTAATTGAATTGACTGAGAGAAAGTGTAATACTCTTTCTTATGGATTGACAAAAAGGTGGATGGAAAGATAGATATAGTAAGATAGACAGGTAGATAGATACATTGATGTAGAGACATCGATAGATGGACAGGTAAAAAGAGAGCTGGACAGACAGAGAGACGGGCAGACAGATAGACATATAGACACACATAATTATACACATACAACAGATAAATAGACAAACATAGACAGACATAAATACACAGACAGACAGACAGATTGATTGATTGATAGATTGATAGAATGGTTGGTTCATTGACTGACTAAGGTACAGACAGATGTGCAGGCAGATGGACAGACACATCGATTGCTTGTTTTGTGTACAGTCACACAGGGGGATTGGCAGCAGCAACAGATGCATACATGTACAATATATCGACAGACATGTAAGGACAAACAAACAGGTAGTGTAAGTAGATAGGCACAAGTAGTACAAGACAGATTGGTAGATGGATTGATGGATAGACAGGTGTATGGATAAACAGATAGACAGGCAGATAGATAGATAGATAGATAGATAGATAGATCTGCAAACAGGCAGATAAGTAGGCAAATAGATTTAGTAGATATGGTTGATTTTGGGAATCCATTGGAAAATCTAAGCAGTTTTGTGTCCATAGTAGTTGTTGTAAGTACATCAGATCCTCAGTTTATCAGTTATCAGATCCTCAGAGTTTAAATCAGCTAAAGTAAAAAGCTTTCTTTTCTCCTCAGTCTTGCTCTTTTCTTCAGCAGGTGTGTCCGACTGATCACTGTCATGTATCCTGTAAAAAATAATGTAGTGGCACTGCTTGTGGAGTATGCAATAAAGTCGATACTGAAAATATTTGTCAGGATTTGTGCTGTAACTGCTGTAACCGTACAGTGCAGTCTGGGAAATTGGAAAACCCAGTGGCAGTCCATTTGATATCTGTGAGGAGGCTCATTTTTTCTCCAGGGTCGTTTATTCATGTCAGTCACAAGACTGTGCTGGCTGAGTCTAAATCAATAAGACTGCACTGACGTCTTCTCTAGGGTTTTAGTTTTTAAATCCAGCCACTAGGGGGCAGAGGAGGTCTTAAGACTGTTTAGTGTGTCTTATATTACATTGTCTAACACATTGTAGGCTACAAATAATCTGACCGTCCCACCGGAATAGATTCAGGGCTCACATTTATCAGGTAAGCAAGTTGAAAATCTGGTTGTAAATTATAAGCTTGTTAGAGTGGGCACCAACAATTGTAGCTGAGAAGAGATGATACTGCTTGGTTTGGGTTGTTGGAAAAAAGTGCACCATCCAGCAAAAAGTGTGAGACTGGCTGAAGCTTGTCATGGTTTGCTTGTTGATCCTTTAACAGAATGATGGACTGTCATCCTGGTCCTCATTAGTGCCAGCATCTCTGCTTTTAGCATCCATGCTCTCTATGATCAGGCCTTTGGATATTGGCAAGAGTGTAAGAATTGTGCCCTGTGTGTATGTGCGTTCATTAAACGGGTGAGGGTATGAGTGCCTCGCATGTAACAGAATCCCAACGTGATGTGCAGCCACACTTTAACGGGGTAAATATAGCTGCAGCATCCAGTTCACGAGACCCTCCCTGCCCCACTTGATCAGAGGGAGGACGATATTCAATCCTAATATTAATCACCCCTCCATACTGCCACACATAGCCCAAATACCAGGATATATCACATTGCTAACAGCCCAGAAGATAATAGAAAGCTCTCTGTGTTGGATACGTACTATAGCATCTGTCACCTTTACTGCCACTGGTGCCTCTACTAAAATTGTATTTCAGGCATAATTTTCCATCCCACTCATAATTCTACAAAAATCACGTACTGGTGCATCAGCACGCTCACACCTGTACTGCACTAATTAGCTCAGAGCAGTGCAGACCTCAGAATAGACTCATTTTTGCTCTCAAGTTGGAGTTGGAATTGAGGTCACATGGCATCGGTGCTTCAGTCTAGCCATTAGGTCAAGGCTTATGAACACACCCTTGCTGGACAGATTGATTGGCGAGCTTTAAACCATAACTATGTTGATGATGGCGCTGTAAGTCTATTATTATCAGGCCTGGCAGAATAACCATGCCTTTTATGGCCCCATTAAATGTGTTGAGTCTTACAGTCATACATCAAGGTGACATCAAGCGAAGGATCATACTTTCCACATACTGTAGCTTGAAGATAGCTCGACTCACTGTCTGCGTGTAGATTGCGTGCTTATTTTTTTAGCGCGCTAATAACTAGGAGTTATGAAAGTTACAATACAAGCCCATATATTATTAATACAGGTGTCTGCTGTCATCTTGTCTCATTTCCAGAGATCTTAAAGCATATTTACTGGCCTATTAAGTAAGAATCATTAACCAACAGCATCTGTGTTCTTTTTTGTCAATGTACAAATAAAGATTTGAATGTTCTTGTTGCTTTTATTCTCTCAAGCAATCAATCAAGGCAGTGCAATATTCTCATTGTGTACGGACTCATTGCTTATAGTTGCAGGAGTCTGAGCAATATCCGTTCTCATCCTGTACATAAAGGTTATGAGTTGACATAGGATATCGATGTCCACACGTTAGCAGAACTGCTCACTTTGCTAACACTATAGTGCACTATAGCATTGCATTATCAGAAGATCACATTAAGTTATATGTTAGCTTTATCCTGATAAAATCTATGAACTGAACTGTGTGTGTGTGTGTGTGTGTGTGTGTGTGTGTGTGTGATATTAGCCAAAGTAGAATAGGTAGTGGCAAGCTAGCTGAACAAAGTTTTAGCTTACTTAGGCACTATGGTGTACCATAAAATAATAAAAACAGTAGTTTCCAAATGACCATAACCTAAAACCTGGAACTCTTCAGACTAGTGTTGTACTGCTGATGATCATTTTAAATCTACTTATAATTGTAGCAACAGCCTTCAAGTAAAATCATACCAGAGACGATTAATGAAAGCATTGACTAATTTTACTAACTTATAACATCAGCTCTATGCATTGTGTAAAAGTACCATAAGACCAAGATATTCAGTAAAAAAAAAAAAGTAAATAACATATTTTAAGCTTAGGTTTATGTGACAGCCTCTTCAAACTAGCTTAGTGACATCATGATAAATACAGTGTAAACTCAGTCACCAATACAATCACAAAATGAGTCTAGGCCAAGACAATTAGCTAATAAACCTTCAGAAAGTCAAACACATATTCTGCCTTTTTCCTGTTCAATGTAATTTCTTGCTGTCTCAATTTGCTATATACCTTGTGCCAGTGATTTTTGCTGGCCTCATGGACTCTCCAAACTATAAACCGGCACTATAGACGTGTCAGTTTTAGCCTGAAGTGCCATTTTAATTTCTCATATTTATGGTTTTATAATAAAACAAACATCAAGAGTCAATAAAATGCAAGAGTTGCTTACATTAAGTGTTTTTCTTTATTTTTTGGCATGTCCACAGGTCGGTACTTTCTCTCACTGCTGTGTATATTGGTGGTTGTTGTTTTAATACAGTGATGCTTGGCCTGAGGAAGATGGAGAGAGAGAGAGAGAGAGAGAGAGTGGGTGTGTGTGAGTGTGTATTTTAATTAATTAAGGATGCACTCCTGAAGATAAATGCATTACATTTGTGTGCCATGAGGATTATATTTGAAGCTCAAGCTGATGCTTTGGAGGAACAAGGGAAGCCCATAAAGCTGGCATTTGCCATCATAGACATTTCTCACAGATGATGACTTAGAGCAATCTAATTTCGTACAAACTCATCTAAAGCTTGATGGGATTCAGTTCCGCAGATGGGACCACAGATTCCTCTACACGAATGGTAATTTGTGCACCTTTTATACTTTTAGGCAGGACGTACAGTAGCAACTTTTCCATGCATTAACACACAATAGGGGTGCATTAAATAAATATATTATACTAATATCTTAAGTTCAAATGTTACATCAATGTTCATATTTTGAATAGTTGTCAACATCACTTATTTTAACAGATTTATCTATGATGATATCTATGATATGATTTTTCTTTCATATTATTTTCTTTTCCTTTACAGTAAATGCCTGTGCTCTTTCTAAGAAAAATTTGAGTCACATATTGAAGTGTTGCCTTTATTTATATTTCTGAGTAATAGGATTTCATTGTAGTTTTTTTTTTTTTTTTTAATCGCTCAGGATTTAGACTACGGAGTGAATACTGTACAGGAAAATATTTGCATGCAAAAAATGAAAAGCTCATGCAGGCTCCAGTATAACTGCTGCTGATTTTGTGTGTCTGCTTTGTTACTGTATATTCAATTAAAGGTAAAGCAATTGAAAGCATTAATTAAACCAGTGCTTCTTTCAAATACACAAAAAGGAGTGGTATAATCAGTGTTTTCATTACCTCTGTGAAGAATGAATTCTTCCACAGCATTTTTTCTTCAACAGAAAGCACACTATAGAAACATGCCAAGACTTTTTACATGGGATGCTGTGCTTTGTAATCATTATTGCATTTGCATACATGTTCCATCACAGGAATTTACCTGGCAGACACACCATATCCAGTAACGTGAAGCTTACAATAAAAGTTTCTGTTAAAAAATAATGTAAACAGAGCATATAACAGTACTGTGCAAAAGAAGGTACCCTGTGATTTTTAGTACAAACTTTGTTATAGATTTTTTTTAAATTGTATGACTTTATTATTGAGTCAGTACAAAAACATTCCTGATTTTGAAATGTAAGTATGCCAGAGAAGGACACAGCATATTATATGCTGTAAGTGAGAACTTTTTAGACAAAAACAATTTTGGAGCTGCTGGGTTTTGTATGCATAAATGAAGCAGGTAGAAAAGGCAAAGTCCTTAGAAGAACTGTGGAGAATGCAGGATGTGCAGGATGCTCAGTAAAACTTACTGCACAAATTGTACCTGATACTAAAGGGCCCACAAAGCATCGTCACACCAAATATTGACCTTGTTTCATTAAATACTGTTTAATTTACTGTTTTTAATTTTTAAGGCGCCTTGCTCAAATTTTTCACAATAATGTACTGTATAACCATGGATTATATTTTGATTTGGTCTCTTTACCAATAAATGGAGACCACTGGAGTGTCAGTAATGTGATTAGCTGTATTTTCGAGTTCAAGAGAGTTCCTTGAGAGAAAGAAAAAAGAAAGCCTGGTGAGGAAATGGCTGTTCATAGCTGTCATAACAGAAGCTAAGTTGCGATCAAACATAAAGTAGAACCAGTTAAAGCATAAAGGTTATTAAAAAAAGAAAAAAAAAATTAATCATTGGCTAATTACACAACTTGAAGATGTGCTATTGTTGGAAACCAATCAACTTTCAAGTGGAAAGACTAGACAAAACATGAACACCTTTCTTATTTTAACATCCGCTTTCTAATTCACACTTCTTAGCCTAATATTAGTCTAAGTATTTGCATGCCTTTTAATGAATAGTGTATATCGAACACCTTTTGATATTTAGCCATTGATAAAAATGCAGTGGATTTTCAGAAAAAGATTTTTAAAAAAAACAATAGTTTTAAAAAAAATCTTTTTCTGAAAATCCACTGCATTTTTACTTTTAATGCCACCCTTTCAAGTTAAAGCTTATTTTAAAAGCCACTGCTGCCTGACATGTTTTACACTTAATACGACAACTCAAATGTGTTGTGTTCCCATTTTTCGCTACCAGTTCTTCATCACTTTTCGTGCTCACATTTTCATTCCTCACTTTCACTCCAGCTGACTTAACAGCTCAATTTTTTTCAGTAAAACCTAATGATAGCAGTGTTTTTGGCTGCTCTCCTGTGAACACAGATGTCAGCACACACACACACACATACACTCTCTTTTTCCCTCTGTCTCTCTCTCTCTCACACACACACACAAACTCTTACTCTCTCTCTCTCTCTCTCTCTCTCTCTCTCTCTCTGTAGTCACCTGTTTGAGAGTCTATTTATTGTAGATTTTAATAATTTTAATAAACATGTAGAAAGATTTGAGTTGGCACCAGAGGGAAAACAAAAGGCTGCTTTTGATGATTTTGCATGTACGTAGAACTTGGCTATAAATCTGTCTGTATTTCATACAACATTAATGAGAAAAAGGCATTGTAAACAAGGCATTGCTAACATGATCTAGCCAGAGGATAAGGAATGACACGCTGGTGTATTACATGACAAGCTTGGTTGACATGGCTTGATTCTGTACACTTACCCGGCAGCCATTTAATATTTCAGGCATGTGTCTTTAAGATCATTTAAGCTGGTTCTTTTCCACTCCTGGTTACACTTTAGGGTTGCATTTGCTCGTTTCACTGGCAAGCTGACCGAATTGTCTTTGCTAGCGCTATCACTAGCTAATGCAGCTGGATTCCCAAGACAGACTCGCTAGCTAAATATTTAATAGTTTATAGCAGGATGCTTTTAAGAAATGATGTTGACCTAGTTGCTGCATAATTGACAAATGACAAAGTTGAGCAGAAATTAGCAAAATATCCTGTTAGGTGTAGTAATGTTAGCAACATGTTAGCAACAAGAGAGAAAAAGCAATGCGGGAATTATATCTGTGAAAATGTCAATGCAAATAAATATCCACCAATCAGCCACAACATCACCACCACGTGAAGTGTACATTGATCGCCAACTAACTATACACCAGCATGGCAACAGGATCATGGGCACTCATTGTTCACCCATGCCTGTGGGAACCAAAGGCTAACCAATCTGCACCGATTCCAGAGAAAAGCCAATGCAGCAAAATAAGTCAATACTGGCCATGACAGTAAGGTATATATAAAAAAAAAAACATTGCACCACATCCTATTATGCACAAGGCCCAAGGCCGCCGAGACGGTCCTCCAATTCCTCAGATCCCAATCTGATATAGCACCCAAGGGATACACTGGATAAGTCCAATTCATGGACCTCCACCCCACCACCCACAGATCATCTGCCAACGACCTGGCGCCAGACACCACAACACACCACCAGAGACCCTGTCTCTGAGGCCAGAGCCACCTTGGTGGCACAAGGGAAACCCAACACCTAGGTGGTTGTAATGTTAATGGTTTTAATGCTATGGCTGATTGGTGTATTTTAGTATAAAATGTTGAGTCATGTACAGCAGACATGCATTTGCAGGTCAGTCTGTCTCCTATGTTCATGTCCTTAACCTCAGCTGTACATTAACACCAGTCACTTGTCTTTCTTTCTTTCTTTCTTTCTTTCTTTCTTGTTGCCTTCTTTCTTTCTTTCTTTCTTTCTTTCTTTTTCCTTCTTTCTTTCTTTCTTTCTTTCTTGTTTCCTTCTTTCTTTCTTTCTTTCCTTCTTTCTTACTTTTTGAGTAGTTCATGACATAAAGTCTAGACAGGTACACACATGCTCTCAGTGCACCCCAGGCTGAAACAATCCTGTTCTTTTTATATACATTAAAATACAAGTCTTGCACATGCAGCATATATTCCTTTAACAGACCATGGCTTCATGGGTGGGCAGAACATACAGTATATTTAATATACATCAATACACCAGGTCCCTATGTGCTGTCAAAGAGAACGACAGCCTGCGTTTGTCTGTAAACACAGTATATATTTTGTGTGTGGGGGTGTAGATGTGTATGAATGCACATGTGGATCACTTGGTTGTGGAGCAGAAACCAGAAAGCAGGCTTGGTGAAGCAGACGGTGATGGATGAGAGGATTGAGGGATCACGGCAGTACATGCAGGCATTCGTTAAGCATGTAACTGCTGTCAGGATGCTGCCTGAGGGGCTTTTGTCATTGTCAAAGCACTGTGTCACACAACCTAACAGTGCAACCCCAGCAACAACTATTTTGATAGTCAAATAATCTATAAATTATTGAAATGTAATTGACTATGAATTGTACAATTATGACAAGCGCTCATTTAACTACAAGCCTTTAAATTCGGCTTGTTACAGATGTGCTGTTTAAGAATAAAGACAATAAAGCTGGATACCTCATTCAAAATAAAATAAATATATATATCTAAGATAAAAAAATTATATAATTATAATATATAAAATAAGATCTGTTGAACTCTAAAAACAAGGATAAGAAAAGTAGCAGCAATAAACTAGAACAATTACTTAAACTTTAAAGATGGCAGATGGCAATTATGGCAATTAAGTTGAAATACAAGGGCTGTACTTAAAGTAATGAAAAATGGGCAAAACCTTTTTTATTAACTGACATTGCTTGTTCAAATAGCACATTTTACCTCTATACAAAAGTACTACATAATGTGGTCTCCATCACAAGTGACGCATTTGCACCATCATTGAACGCAGCTCTTGAATCCTCTTTGAAAATCCCCTTCGCCGCAGTTGATGGTCTCCCAGTGCATGGTGTGTCTTCAGTTCTGGTTGTACCTTGTTTTTAACCTTCACTCATCTATGCACATTGCTGGTCTGTGGTGTCATCACCATAAACATCCTGTAGCCGTCTGTGGATATTGGAATGCCTGCATCCAATGATGGAAGAACAGGAAGAGGACTTGCTATAAAGGAAGGACACACTTAATAAAAGGTTTTGCTCACTACAGCCTCATTAATAAACCAGAAATGAAGTCTGTGGCCAAGCGGTGTAAGATGCAGGTACCTGTAAAGTGGGAGATTATACACACTTGAGGTAAGTGTAGCTAATCAGTGTTGTTGAGAGCTAGGCAACAATGAAAAGGAGAGCAAATATTAAAGAGGTAAATAAAGAGAGAGAAAGAAAGAGAGAGAAAATGCCGCATGCTGATTGTCTTGTAGCTCCTTGCACAGTGGACTGCACAGGGTATTAAACCATCTTAAGTAAGATTTCAAACTGTAGGGAGCAAAACTGCTCAGTTCGCAGGGAACTACTGTACAAACAGTGAAGGGAACAACTGAACATGGTTCATCACCTCACTGATGACAAGCTAAATTACCCATCAGTCACTGCGCCTGGCTGGAGTGCAAAATGATCTGGCATTAATTTCATGCACCATTCATTATTATCAAGCACACCATACTGTAATATTATTATTACAGCACTTGATAATAACAATACTTTGTAAGTATCTACATATATTTTTAAGCAATACATTAATAATATATAGGTTATTTATCTGCATAATATTTGTCATTTTGGACTGACATTGTCCATATGGTAAATTAATAAATAATTTATTGACAAGTTATACACCTCTCTGTTTTTGTCTCAGTATATTAGACAAAAAATATGCAGTATATTATCAGCATTTTATCAATAATATGTCACTTTCACAATATCAGCAAAAAGGTTTCTGATGTTCTTATCTTACTAGAGAAAGGCCTGAGAGGCTTGAAAGGAAGTGATGTCCGTGTTGGTCAGGTTGCAGGGGTCTTTTTTTTGTCCAAGGAACTTCCTTTAACTGATATTTCCTGCACAGGAAGGAGGAAGCAATAAGAACATTTTGAAGTACCCTATGGAATGGAGCATAGCCAATATGTGAATCACTTAAAAAAAAAGTTCACTGAGGAGAACTGGAAAATATAAAATATAATCTCACAGCAACAGACATGCCATTTAGCCGCACTCTCCTCAAGTATGTGTGTTTTCCTGCTTACCTGATTATGACTCCCTCCACAAACTTGCTCCTGACCATTCTATCTCTATACAAAAGAACAGGAAGAGGACTTACTAAAAAGGACGGACCATGAACCCCACCACCACAAAGTCTTTTTTTTTTTTTTGTCAAGTCCCACACTTTGGCAGTTTTTGACTGTAAAGATGGTGTCATTATGTTAATCTTCATTTCAGTAAACTTCAATTTTTATATGTCAGAACATTAAAAGATATCATAAAAAACACTTTGACAGTTTGGTTTATTCACAATTTAATTAGGTGGCCAATTATTTGGTAATCAATTCTATTTGAAAATGTGTTATAAACAAAAGCATCTAGGTCCTGATAAATATGTAAAGTTGTTTAAGAATTGGTTGAGATTAGAGGACTCAACTGTGATCCAACAAGGCACGGAAAAAAAAAAAGATTTACTTTCAAGCAGACCTGACCGAGCAGTCAGATACGATGGCTTTCCTTGGAACTCTGCCTGGTAGGCTGTCTTGTCAACTTCCACTTGGAGCTCAGCATAGAAGGCCTCTTTTTGTTTTTAGGGGCAGTTGGTTAAGTGTGTTAAAGCTCTGGGTTACTGAGCAGAAGATCTGGAGTTCAAGCTCCAGCTTCACTAGTCTACCACTGTTGGGCCCTTGGGAAAGGCCTGTAACTCTGTCTGCTCCATGGGCACTGTTTCACAACGAACCCTGTGCTCTGACCCCAGCTCCCTAACTCTGATATGTGAAGAAAAGAATTTCACTGTGCAGTAAAGTACAGTATGTGTGACAAACAAAGTTTTTTCTTACTCCTTCTGCTGCCCTGTAGCTCATCTGCCTCTATCCGACTGACATCGTAGCTATAACACTCTCTCCAAACATAGCCAATCCCTTAACCCAAAAAATACTGTGGGTCTCAATTCTAAGCTTGTTTATGCCTTCAGCTAAATCCTTTAAGTTCCCTATGCTATGATGTTGCTGGGCAATCAGGAATTGCGCTCATTTGAGTGCTGTTTTAACAAGCCAGGACTGCAGGAGCATCACCCAGTGAAACCGCTGGGTTTCACCTCCACCAGGCTATCCCAGTGTAGCTGACATTGCTGGATATTGTAGCGGCAACAAATAACACCAGTGTATCTGCTGCATCACACGGACAGTCTTCCTTTCGGTCAATAATATATAAGGGAAGGATGCAGGCGCAGATATGTCTTTAATAGGCACCAGAGCTTGAAAACAGGAAGAAGAACTAAGACTTTGACCATAAACTCGAAGTAGAGTAAAATTCTAATGTTCAGTATTCGTTAACAGAAAAGAGACAAACGTTAGAATCCAGAACTTGAATGCACACACAAATCAAGAAACAAACTTAACACTAGAGCTGTGTAATTTAATTGATTATGCAGTTGAATTGATCGTTAGTTGGTCGATTCAGTAAATTAAATTGTTGGGCCAGTTTTTGATTCAGAATTGATTCACACTTTATTATGCACAAATTATTTATATAAACTTACAAACGTTAAACGTTCTAAAATCGGTTAATTATTTAAAAATATGAGCTTTTGTAGAAAATACAAACAGGTTTCATCTTATAGTTGGACATACTTGGATTTTGCAAAGAATTCACTTCTTTTTTTAGCTTGCAGGATTGTTGCAATATTCCCTCCTACTGGACTGGAGTGTGGAGGAAAAGATTACTGGGCAAAAAAAGGATTATCACTTTTTATGGGAAATGGCATTTACAGTAAACTAACAACAAAAGTTACACAGAATTTCAGTACTTATTACAGGTTGGCCTCGACTTACGGACATTCGAGTTACGAATTTCCGCAGATACAAACGAACCATGGTTCTACTTCTGGGTCAATCACGGAAGTAGCTCACGTATATTGTACAAAAAGTAGACACTGCAGTTCACTAGATACAAATATTAACAATTATATACAAAATTTTCAGTGTGTAGGTGAATGCATAAAACATCTAAAGTAAGGTATGTGTTGGCATGTGGGTTTGCAGGAGAAATGAGTCGGCCTCACTTGTTTCAATAAATCAGTTCAGGAACACGATGATAGAAAATGGCTGTCCTCTAAAGCTGTCCTGATGGTGAATAATCCTAATTTCGGAAAATCCTGAACAAAATTCACAGTCCAGAGTTCACAGTCCAAAACAGTGGAAAACAGCTTTGAGACAAAATGGCATCTGGGATTCCCCTTGTGATTTAAAGGCACAGAGACAACACTGTTATATTTCACATACCATTAAAACCCTGGATTGCCAGCAACTTAGTTTGCGACTAGAACTAGGTTTTGTACTACTGTCTGAGTCTATGGCTCTCTCTCTATCTCTATCTCACTCTCTCTTACTTCAGGATTTTGGGATGTATGTGTGTGTGTGTGTGTGTGTGTCTGTGTCTGTGTCTACACACAATAATCCCCCCGCTCCCCCTTCCTCGTCTCGCCTCACACAGCCTGATTCTTTTCAAAGGTAAAGTGCAGGTTAATTAGTTTTATTTTGTATTCATCATTTTTATATTAATATTTTTGGGTTGTGGAACGAATCATCAGAGTTTTCATTATTTCTATTTGAGACAAAATGCCATCCGGCCTTCTCCTCGCGATTTAAGGGCACAGAGACAACTCTATGATGTCTGAGTATGTGAGATTAATTTCCTTAGACACAGTTATGGGTTTTGGCCACATGATGGCAGTGTGGGGAAAAGGAGCATATATTTAGTCAAGTGGATTGGTATGCTGCACATTGTATGTTCATGTCAAAGGCGTATGAGGCTCACTTTGTCAGACTTAAGAACAAATCCGATTTACGAATGTGCCTCCGGGATGGAACTCGTTCGTAAGTAGGGGACTATCTATGTATACTTTTAGTAGGTGTTAATTAAATAAATATATATATATATACTGTATATATAAATATATATATATATATATATCTGCGTGAAATAAATCACACTGTAAAATGCAGTGCTACTGAATCAAATAGAATTAAAAATAGAAATATTGAAAAATAGAATCATATCAAGATTTTATGATTCGCAGTTCTACTTACCACAGGTGACATAATTCAGGGCAAGTGACTCTTACTGGCTGATAGGATAATCAGTGCTTGAGCATTCACCAGCGCTGATGTTGGATAAGCAGAGGAATTAATTTAATTTCTTTGATCTCGACCTGTGTGTGTGTGTGTGTGTGTGTGTGTGTGTGTGATGTTCTGTTACATGAGCAGCTTACTCTACCCACTCCAGAATGAATTCGGTGTACATAGGCCCTGGCATACTGAAAAATTATAAATAAACTTGACGTGATTTGACTTGATTTTTGAGGGAAAGAAGTTGAACGTCAGTCCTTATTCTGCGTAGTGTGATGTTACTGACTTTAGCACATTACGTAAAAGCGATATTAATTAGATTTCCATACGCTGATGCCATGAGCGGTGACGGAGTAGCATAATGATTAGAGTGTCGTGCCCTTGAACGAGGCCCTTAATTCTTTCATCCTGTGGGGTGTTGTACTAGTGATGGAATAGTGGCCGTGGCACTGGGCTACTGATCAGAAGGTTTAGAGTTCAAGGCCTAACACTGCCAAGCTGCCATTGTTGGAACCTTGATCAAGGCTTAAAACTCTATCTGTTCTCCGCTGTGTTATGGCTGACCCTGTGCTCTGTCTCCAATATCTTGAGAACAAATGAATTTCACCGTACAGTAATGCATGTAGCAAATAAAGGCTTTCTATCATAGCTGACTCTGCTCTGACCAGAGCTTACTAACAAGGCACATTTGAAGGAAAGAAATGCAGTTTTTATCCATTTCTGTTTCTATTTTCCACATATTGGTGAATGTATAGGAAACAATTTCTTCAAGGCACTTTGCAACAGCTTTACAGGTGAATTTATCAGGACAAAAACAGCAGCTTGTCTTGTTACTGAGAAACCATGACGTCATCCGTCATGACGGCTTTCCAGTGTCTGGAAAGTTAAAGGCACAGCTTTACATCTCTGAGAGTTACAAAGCTTAAGGCACTTAAGATTTAAAAATAAACATTTCTTGACGATGAAACTTTCATCGTCTGAAAAACATACACTATACAAGTCCCTGTGTCTGTCTTCGGTAGAAATGATAATGTTGATAATAGAAGAAACACGTTCATTTAAATCTTTAATTTGTCTAGAAGTCAGGACTACAGTCAGAGCTGTCCTGTTATAGAAAAAGCATCAACACTATCTGACCAATCAGATTTAAGAATTTTATATGAGCTTATTGAGGTGACATGTTTAACATTATATGAGAAACTAGAGCAGCTAGAGTTTATTAAGGTTTGGTTTTCTCAGAAACAGTAAAACTTTAAGATTTACGCCTGATCCAGATTTAGGTGACATTATCCGGTGGCATTCTTCACTACCTTGGAGATAACACAAAACCATCCATTGTTTTGTTACTCCTGCCATATTTCACATTTACTTTGCAATTATGTAAAGAAATATGACTTAGTCCTCCTTTTTTGAGAGAAAGGAAACACATTGATTGTGTGTGTGTGTGTTTTATAAAGCTTTTTTCAGTGGACCCCGAACCTACCTGTGTGTGTTGTTGTTTTTTTACTGGTTTTATTATAGTGACTAATTTAGACGAGACTCCAGTGGCTTCCAGACATTCTCTTTCTTTCACCAAAAGGTGGTCTGGCCTAGTCGTTTGTTCGAACTCTCTGAAGTTCAGCCTCTTGTTCTGATGCATTTTAGTGTGACTTCAGAGAGGCAGATAACATACTGCAGATCCTGCTGCGGAACCTTTTTTTAAGAAAGACTAAGCCTCTCTTCAAGAGGAAGTCCATCACATATCCCCTGTGCCATAGAGTCTCATGGGTTTTGTTGCGAGACGTCAGGATGAAAGCCCAGCTTGACATAAGTGTCAATCCTGCAGCTGAACAATAGCAAAGGCATCAATTTATTTATTGAATTTTTTTTATCTGCTGAGTGTGTTTCCGCTGTACTATTTTCCACACTTGAGCGTGGCCTGCTTTTCTTTGCTGCAGCATCACCGCAGGACTTCTCCATCTAGTTGACACATGCTTCGGTCACTAGGATGCATACAGGACAAAAGTGGATGAGTGCCAGGCATCAAGTGTACCACGTGTGTGTGTGTGAGGCGCCTGACTCATCATCATGACCCTGACAGTCGACAGAGAGACGACAGCATGCGAGCATATGTGGAGCCGCAGGCCTTGTGGCGCTGAAACAGTGCTAAATATTATGACGCGTTGCTTGGAAATGGCTGGCTCTGTCCATATCTGCGTTAATAGGGCACGTTTAAATAGGAGATGTGATACATGGCATTAATAGTCCCCCTTTGCAGTCCATGCCACGTTTCCATACGCCCTCCCTTCAAGGCTGGTCTGGGCATGGAAATAGAAACTGCATGCCTCAGACCTGGCGTCCCCCCACCACATTCTTCTGGGTTCAGAATGTAGTGCAGAGGAATAAACCGTCAAGGAAGTGATAAGGAAATAGCTGTACACATATAGTTATCCAGCTAATGGTATTCTACTACTTACCTACCCTACTATGGTTTTTGCCATTTGCAAGAGATGTCACTCACATTTAGCATGCGTAGCTGGATCATTGTTGAAAGAACGTAATTTGTATTAAGCCTAACCAGCAGGTTTTGTTGATTGCACAAATTGCACACATACAGTACAAATGGCCCATCCATTTATTAATTCATCTTCAGTAACGGCACTACCCTACACTAGGTCATGGGATCTCAGGAGCATTGTGAGTGAAGTGGGAATGCACTTGGATGCCAGTTCATAACAGTGCAACATTTACATACTGGGGCATTTTAGAATAGCCAGTTCTTCTACTGACATGGATTTTGGGAGGCGGGGGGAAACCAGAAGATTCTGAAAAAGATCCAAATAGACATGGTGTGAAACATTACACAAAGAATCACCTGAGCTCAGAAGTGAACTTAAAGATTACAGGAATGTAAGTCATCCGTAATATTAAACCACCGCTTTGATATAGTCCTGGTGTTAAAAAAAAGCCATATTTGAACAAGAATTTAATGATCTCATCTTGAAATATTTAGGACCAATCTGCCTACTTCATGTTGTTGAGAATTATAGTGCCGTTGAGAAGTGGTCCTTTACATCAATGACTCTCTGTGGCTTGTTAAAAAGATATATCCAGTTTTTGGTTAAGATAGACTTTCTAACTTTATATGTTTGTTTAAAAAAAACTATCTGTTGCAGTTATTGAAAAAAAAAATACTGTACACTGCAGTCATTGAATGGCAGATTGTAAAGGGTATATTGTGGTATAAACTGTAATTTGTAACAGTTAGTTGTTATTTTAAGACACAGAGGTCAGCCTTTCTGTAATAGTTCTTGCAAGAACAGTATTGTCAAGT
>JAQMYJ010000038.1:11402121-11418162 GCA_030014305.1 Clarias laeviceps
AATTTGACACCGTGCCGGTTCACACACTCTCTCTCGGGACGGGAGGGGCTTCACACACACACACACACACACACACACGCGCACACACACACACACACACTCACACACACACACAGCGCTTGCGCGCATAAACGGAAACACTTATCTGTCAGGATTTATTTTTACTTTTTTAAAAGGTAAATTGCAGGTTAATTTGTTTTATTTTTACTTTATATTTTTTGTTCAGTATTTTTATGTATTTATTTTTTTGGGCTGTGTAACGAATAATTTATAGTTTCCATTATTTCTTATGGGAAAATTAAATTAAATTTGGTTTTGAGCAACAAATTATGCTCGTAATCCAAGGTTCCACTGTAACTCCCAACCGAGGGCGTGTAATGTTCAAGTGGTGTTTGTGAATTAATGTATGTTTAGCTCCCGGAGACATATGCGTCTCATCCACAAGTTGGTTACAAGTTATCTGTTGATTTTCAATGGTCAGGCATTCCATAGACTGAATGTTTACAGGGACGATTGGAGTGGGCTCTGAGCCATCTCAGCCGGCATTGTCATTCACAAATACACTGCCTTTTTAAGTCTTGCTGTGTTCTCCTTAAATCTTTTTGTGTGGCCAAGGGTCTCATCACCATACTGTGCTTGAAGTCTTCTGTATGTCAATCAGTTTTGCTCTTTCACTCACAAGAAATTCCATCGCAAGTCTCGGTTTGACTTACAGTACTTATAGCTTATAGACTTAGTACAGATAGCCCAAGCCTCGACAAAGATCTGAAAATATGTCAATCATGTCAGATCCTATATAGATTGTGTTTTGTGTGATGACACTAGCATATAGTATCAGCCTGATATACCCTTACCTGTATATTGTCTACTTATTTGGTATGAAATGAGGTGAAGCAATGAATAGAGATCTAAACCCATTTACAGAGCTGTAAACCTTGCTATACTAAATGTAAATAAGATGCTTAAATTTTGTTTTAAACATCATTCAACTGCTGTTTGTTTCCTTGATTTAGACTTTATACCTAGGAAAAGAATTCTGAATTGGTCTGTAATTATCTTAAGATGTTGTTTGAATAGGCACAACTTATTTAGCTGCACGATTAAATAGTTGTTTGTTTCAACACACTGCATTGTGATTAATGTGTATCCAATTTCACATTGTATACACTATCAACTATTAAATTTAAACATGGTACACAAGTCTATTTAATTTAAATTTGCTCTGAAGTGTAAAGCAGAAACATCAAAAATTAATTCATAAGTCTGTAAATATAGCTCAGAATGCTAGATAAAAAGCGTTTTATCTGTATCTGCTTTATAATTCTGCTATAAATTTATCAAATTATTAGACAGAGCCTTATAAGGTATGGTGGTATGGTAAATGATGATCTCCATCCGCAGAAGCTCTGCGCCGGTGGCAGGTTTGGCCGGTGATGTCATGCCCCTGTGTGTGTGATCAGGAGGATTTACAGTTGCTGACATCTCATCCTCTAGCTATCTCATACTCTGCACATAGTGCCTTACCGTCTATCCGGATTAGACTGAAGGCAACAGGGAGGGGAAGGGGTCTCACAGCACCCTAGTCCACACCCACCTGCCTTGACACATGCCATGGGTCAGCAGTAAACTTTTTTTTTTTTGTCAAGCTTAAGAATCTTGGCTAAGCATGCTTCACAGATGCCATTGATTGCATGGTGGATCAGGAAGGAAATTCCTCGTAAGCAGCCACATGGTTTCTCACTGGTCAGTCTGTGTGTGTGCTGGATAGATGACTACAATGGACACATTGCACATTTTCTCCTTTCTGTAATGAGACTGAGATTTTGCAGCAGTTAGAAGCGACTTCAGCGTCAGCCAATTTACTGATATACCAAATAATGAGTACTAATTTGTGTCCACACAGTTGGTGGGCGTCTCAGAGGTGATTTACAAAAAGTAATTGCGTGAATAATGCTCTATGCAAAATAGGAGAATGTGCTGAAAGTTTCTACCAGCTGAGGTTAAATCGCGCTTTGAAAATTAAGACTGAAACTGAGAAGCAAAAAATAACGCCCATGAGTCACACTGAAAATCTGTTCATAATATAATACAGTATAAACAAAACAAGACAGAAGAGTATATAGATGAGAGAAGTACTGTATGTATAGTGTATATATATATATTTATATTGCATTATGATATTAGGTAAATATCTTATTAAACTCAATTTAAACCCATTGTTTTCTTAACTACCTAGCACTTTTTTTTTATCAGACATCTGTTAGAAAGGTGAATATTAGGCTTCTCCTTTTTAAACTACTTTCATGGACAGGACAGGACAATTGAACACACTCAGAGGAAAGCGCTATCGGCCATCTTCCTGAGTTCCTATGTGACTCTTATCCACAGCTAATTCAGCTAGTCTTAGACTCCTGACCGTGAATGATATCCATCATCAACATTTGAATTCCTGCCTTTTCTCCTCACCACTCACGACCTCTGAAAATATTTTCTTATAGACTTTGTTTCAATGCTTTCAGCAGTGAAGGTGTGAACATTGACTTTCTCATGCGTTTATTACAGCTGACTTGATACCGTAGGCTGCGGTTGCTTTCACTGAATAAAAACTGCATTTTTGTGCAATCTCTGCAAGTGTGCAGTGTTAAAAAGCTTAACGTGATGGTTCACTGGCGACCAGTTTATTGCCAGGAAGATAGCCAGAGACATAGTTTTCAGAGCGTGACTGCTCCTACAACACTCAGCTAAAAGGCAAAAGTCAGAGGACGTTTTGCCAATAGACAGTCATAGATACAGTAGTTGCAATGGCAAAATGAAAATGAGTCATGGTAATAGACCTCATTAACTCAAGTTCACTCACTCATCTTCTATACCGCTTTAACCTGTTCAGGGTTGCGGGGACCTGGAGCCTATCCCAGGAGGCTTAGGGCACGAGGCAGGGTAAACACTGGACAGGGTGCCAATCCATCGTAGGGCACACACATATACAATACGGGCAATTTTGGAATTCCAATTAGCCTAACGTGCATATCTTTGGACTGTGGGAGGAAACACACCAAGCACGGGGAGAACATGCAAACTCCATCCACACAGAGATGGGAATCGAGCCTGGCCGGGAATCGAACCCGGACCCTGGAGGTACAAGGCCTCCACCACTGTGCTGCCTACCTCAAGTAGATACCTCATGTTGATAAATATTTGTGTATACTTTATGCGAGCCCATTTTCTGTACAAGGTCTAATTATTAGCTGACCTTCATCTTGTACTGTAATTTGACATGGGGAACATAATATGGCTTTCACTGCAAAAAATTTGACAAATCCATTCTAGCAGGTTTGAGGTTTTATAAAAGATGCAAAAAGTATTACAATCTGATAGAGAATATTTTGTGCATGCTTTCTTTGAGTCACAAGGGTATAAAAAGGCACAGAGGCCAATATATGTTGTCAAAAATGTTTTTTTTTAAATTATTTTCCAAAATAATAAAAATCCACCTTATATAAAATTTTGTCAAAATTGATAAACCGGACTGTGGTTGTTTTTGCAAATATGCAAACATGCAGTTTATTATCAATAACATGCTGATTAAGGTTTAATAATAACATTCTGAAATGTTATTATTAACATATAGAATAACAGAATAACATGCTGATAGCAGTTTTATTGAGTTTTTACAATTACAAAGATTGTGAAAGATCATGATTAACATTGAAAATGATACAAAAATTTCAGTTTACAATGTATCATCAGTGTTGTCATGTGAACTTCTACCACTTCGGTAGTGGATGACAATGTCTTGAGCATGAGTGCAGTGGTAACTGTAATGGAGGTGAACTGTAAAGGACATTATCGTTTGCTCATGCACATTTACAAGTCCATCAAACACATTTAGTTCATTCTTAGCAGCTGCTCTTTTTTCCAACTATTCATTTCTCTTAACTGACCATATGACATAGTGATGCTGTTGACTTTCTTTCTTTCTTTTTTACGAAGGTCATTTGCTGTTGTATTGAGCCAAAACCTTACTTTTGTTCAAAGCCTACAAATGGAAGATATATGTAGATAAAAAAAAAAACTACAACCACAACAACGACTAAATTGTTTGGCTAGAGACAAATTTCCATGCCTGAGGGAAATGATTTGCCAGTGTATCTCCTGAGTGGCACAGCGGTGAAGTATTCGTTCACTCTATCATTGGAAGATTCCGAGTTTGATTCCCAGGTGATACTGTAGCCATCCGCAGCCAGACATCCGGAGACCAGATTGGCCATCACTCTCTTGGGGGATGGGGTGTCATACGCACAGTCTCACATCAATCATAGGGACACTAGCTAATCATGGGTGTCTGTAAGCCCACGCAAGCATAAGGGGCAGACAGTGCGTTTCTCCAAGTGTGTTGCACCATCCCCAACGTCGGGCGAGCAAGAGCTCAAAAAGAGGTAGTCAGCTGGCGTCACGTGTCTCAGAGTAAAACGTGATAGTCTTCACCCACCCTGGTTGGTAGTTGTCACCTTGACGGGAGAGTGCCCTTCCAGTGACGGGTGGGAATTGGACAGGAATAAATTAGGGGGAAATTTGGGGAAATATCCATTAAAAAAATAAATAAATAAAAGAAATAATTTGCCAGAGTGACAAGTCTGAAAATGGCTTTTACAGTGAAAATGGCTTTTTTGCAGTGAAACCTTCACAGTGTTTTAAAGACTCAATCTGAGATTTTATTGGAATCTTATACAATGTGACAAGCAATTAAGCTTAAAAGTCTGGTAAAATATTAAAGTCTAAAACAGGCCTAAGGCATAATTTTACTAACCTTTCTCATTATTAAAACTTGGTTCTATTATGTTTTCCAACTGATGAAAATGGGCTTCCACAGATTTAACAGCTGTGACTTCAGAATCTCATTAACCGATTTACATAAACACAGCCCATTTCTTTTGCACCTCTGTGTAGGTCCAGAGAGACCAGAAAAGGGAAAACAACTTTTGTTATCTTCAAGTCACAAGAAAAAAAATAAATGCCTTGCCTTTCCGGACTGCTTTAAAAATGCATAAAGCAACAAAATGTCAATGTGTGGTATTTTACTCATATAAAAGATGAAATCCTCTATAACTCTTTGTTGGTAAATCAGCTCGGTGTGGGTGAGTGGGTGTTTTTTTACTTTTTGCACGTTATTACACATTCAGCCCTTTAATAAATCAGATGCCTAGTCTCTGAGTGATCGGTATGGATGGAGAGTGCTGTAATCCTTCTGGCTGAGGTTCTAATCCCTTCATCAAACCTCCAGGGTACAAAAACTCCTATCTTATCATTTCGTCTCAGGGTCAGTGAGGACAGGAGAGAACCGGAGCGGAAAGGGTGGTGCTGAAACATCATAGCTCATGGATGCCATCATGAAATGAGAACAATCAAGAGGCCCATGATCTTCGATTTGATAGCAGCCGTCAGTGATTTAATGGTTCGTTTAAGTAATTATACAGTGTTATGGATTATTAGTAATATGCAGGTGGTCTTTTGCTAGAAGATATTAAACATTTAATTTACTAATGAGAAGACTATCAAGATTGTAAAATTCAAATTAGGGATTATATTCAGATACCTATAAAAATGGTAACTAAGTACATTCAGTCAATAATATTTGTTTAAGGTGTGCAAAAAGCACTTTAACTGCATTCCTCTGTCTTTGCTTACTTGACAAAAACGTTGAAATTGCCATGGATAGGTGAGCCATCTAGGATATCTGATGATATTTTAATAAAGCAATATAAAAAGAAATAGCTTTGTTATGAATCGCTTGTCTGTTGGGACGTTGTAGGCTTTATTAATGAAAAAAGAAAGGAACTGAAGTTAAAGGCTAAATTACAGACTTGTAAGATTGTGATGCTTTGGGATATTCTGCACAGTTCATGGATGCACAGTAAAAAGCTAAAGGCAGATAATTGCTTTATCGTTGCCGGCGGCAGCAGCTCCTAATATCTTTTCTGCCTTTCTTTTCAATCTTTTTGTGTTTACAGTGCATGGCTCATGCTCTCCAATCAGCCTACCACCTGCTCTTCAGGCACACAAGGAACGTTTCATTTATTTATTTATTTGTTTGTTTGTTTGTTTGTTTATTTATTTATTTATTTATTTTTACTTCATATACTGAAACATATATCAGAATGTTGGGTAACCAAGTGAAAAAAAAATACTGTATTCTTAAATGTCTGCAGGCAATCTGCCAAAAAGAAAAGAATTACAAATTAGTCTTTATATGATCGTCCATCTTGGTTGCTTACGTCTCAATAAGATAGCCATCAACCACAAATACAGGCTTTTTAGAATGTCAAATAAATAGATTCGTAAATAGCTGTCCACACATTTTTTTTTTTTTAAATAAATTACATTCTTGCCTGAACTCGTAACCTGTATAGCTCTTGATTTCATCCCACTCTGCACTCTAACTTATCTTCTACTCTTAATTAGTGCCACAGGTAGTGCTTATAATGCTGGAATGCGGTAACAGATTATAATATTAGACATGTATTAAAATAAACAGTTTGACTACAAAATGAGATATCTCCATTTAGGCAGTTTTGGGAAAACAATTTTATCCAAAGAAGCAAAAAGTATAACAAACTGATATACTGATAAAACTGAATATTTTATAGAGGGGTTATTGAGTCAATGGGGTGTAAATGCACAAATGCCAAACTATTATGTCAATTTACTGTACACCTCCAAATATAACTATATATGCTGATATTTTCTGCACCCCAGTTCCTATGTTTTCATACTGTACACAGTTTAGTCGCGTAGCCTTGTTTCCATGTCAGATGTATGGCTTTTGGTCCGCAATTCTTCCATAAACACCACTTCTGGTCAGACTTCTCCAGACAGTAGATGGGTCCACCTGGGTCCCACTGGTTTTTGCCAGTTCTTTGCTGACTGCACTGCAGAGCATCTTCCAATGTCAAAGAGAAGTAAGCATGATGTGTCTTTCATCTGCTGCAAGTTTCCTTGACAGGCCACTGCGTCTAGGGTCCTCAGCATTGCCCGTTTCTTTGTGCTTCTTTAAAAAAGTTAAGCATTACATCTTGAAACCCCAGTCTGTTTGCCTGGGAGAGACCTTGCTGATGCAGTAAAACTACCAGGCATCTTGTTGCTGTGCTCACTCTTGCCATCGTGTACGACCTGTGACATAACTTCCACCATAACCTCACCTTAATAGCATAGCTTGACTGTTCCTCACCCAGTTGTGAGCCTCATACACAGCTGTTTTTGTTTCAGTTAATGTCAGTATTTAAACTGACATGAAATTCATGATCATTAGCTTGGTATAATTGGTTAATCATACACATGATTCTGATTCAACAAAGTGTACAAGTGTAAGAAGTGATGCTGGTCTGAAGCCAAAGGGTAGTAACACTAAATATTGATTAGATTTAAATGTTAGATTTATGTAATTTTTTTTCTAACTGTTTCCAGTCTCTGCCCAACGATTGGCTAGAAACACACACGTCTGCAAAGGGGTGTTTACTAATGGTTTATTTTGAAGGTGCTACCAGTGAAATTTAAAAAAAACGTTAAAAAATTAGTGAAGGAGAAGGAAATTCATGGATGATCCGCATTGCTTTTCAGCTGGAACATTAATACACACATTTCGGCATCATCTCAATCACTGACCTCGCTTGATCCGAAGACTGGCTGCAATTTTGAAATAAAGTTACCTATAGTAAGCATGAGAGCACATTGAATAAACATAAATATTAGCATTATATTCTTAATTTCAACAACTGGCATAAGTAGTCAGCGCATTCAGTTAATTAAAAAAGAAATCCAAACAGGCCATGCAGAAAATTAACCTTAGTAATGAAGTTATCTGACTGAATAAATACAAGGACCTTTTCCCAAATAAATATTGATCCAGTTTTTTGAATGTAAGCCACCAACTCTAAACACGGCCATTCTGTTTATTGTAAAATGATTTGTGTGCTCGTGTATCTCCTGTCTTATATCTTTCCTTACTTCAGGCACAAAGGCAAATGTGCGGTTGGATTAAATACACACAGCCACAGCAACACACACACAAACAATTCTGCTATCTAGGTGTCTTACTGCACTTCTTCAGTCCTCTCCATTATTTCTCATTATGCTCTGGTCGGTGCTTCTCCACTTTCCTTCTTGCAAGATCGCTACTTCTATCACTTTAATGATAGCAAAATCGCTAAAAGAACACCAGGCACAGAGTGACATTGGCCATAAAGAGCAGTGCGGAGTGGTCTAGTCTGGATAGCTAAATGAGAATGTTCATCTGAAGATAAATATTACATTACAAGGAGAAAGCTGGCATACTGAGATGCCAGTGTGTAATAGGATCAGAGGCACATTGTTCTTGGTATAGAGGGACGCTCTGACTCTGACACTTCATAAAACATCATAGGTGCACCATGATACTTTCATGTTATTGATATTTACAAGCTGCTCCATGAAGTTCCAGTTCAGTGACGTGGCTCAACTACTCTAAATTGCCCAGGAGTGTGTCAATGTGTGTATGATTGCTGCACTGGCTTCCTATTTAGAGTTTATTCTCACCTCATGGGCAGCTTGACAGATCCATCACAAACCTGAATAGAATAATATAATTATTAAAATGAATGAATGAATGAATGATTTACAAGCAGGGTCTATAGAGGATTCAATAAAAATAAGTAATAAAAAAAAATACAATGTAAATACAGTAAATAAAATGTGGGTTTACTAAGCTTGAGCATTATCTCAGTAATGATGATTGTGTGTGCAAATTAATATGACCGAAGGGCAGCTATTAAATTATCTATATCCATTTTGTCCGCCTGTTATACCTTTTATAGATAAAGTAAACAATTGTTAATTTTCCGTTTTTATAATAAGAAGATTTAGTGAAATGATGTTGCTCAAAGTGTTAACATACTATATTATTAGCTCATTAAAGTCAGTTTCAAGTAATCTTTGACTCCTTTATAAAGTTTTACCTCTAAATATCCTTATTTATAAAATGCACACTTATTCCTAAATGCTGATGTTTTATAATCATACATTATTTTTGATTTGGTCTCAATTTTGTCTTTTTGAGATCTGAACTCGCTGCTGCTATGGAGAACACATAGTAACGACCAACCATCTCATTTACATACTGTTTCTCTTCACTCCTTTGCATTTGAAGTCATTACCACAATTCTTCTTCGTAAATCACTCAAACACGCCTACTAACATGATTGCACATGCAAATTAAGACTTGATGATGAGAATCGTGGGTAACTCATGGCCATAGTGACAATGAAGTGTGGTAGCACAAAAGTAAGGCAAATGAAATTGGAAAATATACTATTTTTTATAATATTTCATCTAGCGGGTAGGAGAAGATGTTTTGCATCATTCAGCACTGCGCTCCAGTAGGGCACAGGCAGCCCACACTAGGCTCTTTTTCTCACCATGGGAGATTATGCACAAAGTGAAGAATGTGCCTTGAACCCTGGTGGAATTCCTCTAATGAAATAAGACACGCTGCAGGACCACAGCAGTTGGGGAATTTCTTTGAAGTTTGCAAAGATGTACTCTGAGTTCATGTATATTGTACTGTATTTCTTAAAGAAAACATCCAGCTAAAATGACTATGTTAATCTATATATAATGTATAATCTTTAGTGGTGAATAAGATTTATATGACGGCATTTTGACTTTTTCCTTCATTACTCACACTGCTTTTCGACTACTGGTGGTGGCAGTCTGATTTATGCTGCATTCCGATGACTATGATGTATATTTACCAAACTACTTTTTTTTTTACTAACTACTGTTACGTACAACGTGAATGTGCATGTGAATGTGGTCACCATTGGCCTCGACAATCCCTAGTTGGACTACAGAGGTTCCTAGATGGATGCATGGTTACATACAGCATGTACAATATACACCAATCAGCCATAACATCATGACCACTGACAAGTAAATTGGACAATACTGATCACCAGCTATAAACCAGAACTGATGACAGGATCGTGGGTGCTCAAGGCCCACCCATGCCTATGAGAACAAAGGCCGGCCCATCCATTCCGATTCCACAGAAAAGCCAATGCAGCACAAATCACCAAAAATAGTCAATGCTGGCCACTATAGAAAGGCTCCAGAACACTGAGTGGTCTATAGCCTGCTGCACATGATGCTAAGCAGGAAAAGATCCCAAGGTCGCCAACCTGGCTTCCAAATTTCCAAGATCCCAGTCCAATTGAGCACAAATGAGATCTACTGGATAAAAAAAGTCTGACCCATGGAGACCCCATAACCTACAGTACACCACCAGAGGCCCTAAGTCCTGAGAAGTCAGAGTCTCCCTGATGGCACAAGGTGAAGATCTACAGTAGGTGGTTTTAATGCGAATAGTATTAATGTGATGGCTGATTGTGTTTCTGTTGTGAGCAGCCATGTTAATTTATTGTCACTTGTCGAATTGGGAGCTGAGGAGAGTGTCTCGAATTCAGTGCAGAAGCCCTTTAGTCCTTTAGTCCCATCGAGCTTTCTCAACTCTCATTAACGTTTACAACTGTATCATATAGCTGCAAAGTATTCTGGCACTTCTACTTAACTTTAACACGACGTGTTAAGTTGTTTATACAGGGAAGTTGAAAAAGAAGTTTTCTCTTTTGTTTTAGGCACTAACAACAAAACCTTGCACTTGTCCCTTATGAATTTCATTTTAGATTTCATTGGATTTTTTTTTTTTATATGTCATTGTGCTTGTCAGCTTAGATTATAAAAAAAAGGAAAATGCAGCATCAAGCAACAAACTGGCACCAAAATCACTAAGCACATTTTAGTCGTTAAGCATAATTTAATATTTTATGCTTCAATATGTTTCAGAGTATTCCCTTAACTACTTTATATTACACTTATGTCAGCCATTAAGCATTATACTTTATTATTTTTTGTCATATTTTCTTGGAGTTGTATGTGTTTCCCTGCACGATCATCGTTTGGCAAAGGATACAAATAATTCACTTGCCAGATTTTAATTGTTAAACAGGTGCAAAGTTATCAGTTGCATTTCTAGTCTCTTGGCTTCTGGCCTCTGATTCATTCTCCTCTTCTGCATCTCTAATCCAGCATTCCTAAGCTGCAACACTACAGCCTTATGTTCTGGCTCTGCTTGAGCAAAGCGAGTGAAAGTCAGGATTCTGATGTTTCTGCCTGCAGGAGGGATGAATGGATAGTATAAGCGCAGCTGTTGGAGATTTGGGAATTGCGATGTCCCCTATGGAGAAGGATTAGGCCGAGCGTGTTGGGGAACAGCTCCAAACACCCTATAGACCTGACACCAGAGACCTGAGTTAGAAACAGACCTGCCGTAGATAGACTTGAGTGTGTTTGTGTGCTGGACAAGCAGTGCATAGGCTTAGCTTAGTGGTCAGACTGATCAGGACAGCTGTTGACCCTAAACATAATTCTGTATGACTGCATGAGTGTGGGTGTACGAGGTTTTTAGTGCAATCCTGGACTTAGGGCTGCAAGACTGGATGCATGGCTGTACTGTATGTTGACGCACACACTGATTTAATTTTTTTTTTTTATGAATGTCTTCTCTTTTTAGAGCATAGAATTCTCTGGAATTATTTTATTTCCCTTTTCACTGTGAAACACATGCATCATGCTTCAAACATGAGTAACAATGAAAAACTCTCATTATTCTTACTGCATTTGAATAATGATATTTTAGAAATTGCACTGCAGAGCTGCATAACACAGTCAGAGGAAAGTGTTGTTCACCCTCTTCTGCATACATGAGCTCACAGAGACCCACGACTGGCGAGTGTCATTGTGATCGACAGAGGAGGGCATTTGCCACCAAGTCTACCTAAAAAGAATGGCCAATTTTGCTCTTTTGGACTCCCAGCCATGGATGGCTGTGGCTCAAACTTACGATTATACCCTGATCAGGCATAACATAACAACGCGAAACATTGAGCCCAATATTGTTTGGGTTTCCCTTGTGCTGCCAGGGCAACTGTGGGCCTCTCAGGGCAGGATTGTACAAGACCTCTGGGGGTTGTGTGCTGTGGTGTGCGGAATTGGGACGTTAGCGGCGGATTGGGTGCTGTGTTTTGAGGGGTGGGGCCTCCATGTATCAAAGTTTTCGTCTGACACGTTCGATGGATGCTCAATTGCATCTGGGTTGAGATCTGGGAAATTTGGAGACTGTATCCGCAACCTTGATCTCTGTGTCCGCTTAGTTCTTTGTTCCCTGCAGGCATTAATGAATCCTGGATGTCATTAATCCTGTCATCAGTATTTAAGCAATATCACAATATCAAATGAGCGGGATAACATGAAGTTTTTCAGATGTCTTTTGTTCATGAAAGTGTTTCTGTGACTGGTTTTGAAAGTGGCAGACATTTCTCTCTCTCTCCAGTTCTCTCTCTCTCTCAGTACCGACCTACTTTGTCCCGTGCTGCGACCGACAGTTAATGTAATTAATGACTGTATAACACCTGGGATGCAGAGTGCTGCATATAGTTAAATGTCCCAGTGGTGTTATTATGTATTTTCGCCACACGTAGAATGCCTTTCCAAACAGATTACTCGGTTGGAACTAACTGTTGTATAACTGGTGATAATTCACTTCATCTGTCAACAATCATAATGGTATGGCTGATCGGTGTATCTCTTGATGACAGGGTGAATGCTTTTATGTTTCTATGAGGTCCGATAAAGTGAGAATTTATATATTTGTCTTGGCTTAATCAACCTTTTTAGCAGTTCTACAATCTTTCAGAAGGACCAGACCCCTACATGTATTGTTCACATGTAGAATGTCATTTAATACACCACTATTTTAAATATTTTAGTTTTTTTCACACTACATATATATACTTTGTATACAACTGTGTTTTATATTGATCTTATATCGTATTAGATTATGTAGTATTACTTACGGATCTGAATCACCCGATATAATATTATCATGATACCTACGTAGGTGTCGATTTGATTCGTATTGTTATTCTGTAAGTAGCATGGTTTTATGAATATCCAGATTCATAAATACCTTGCATATTTTTCAGATTTTGTTGCATACTCAGATTTTGAGTCATAATTTAAATGCATATACCTTGAAAGCTTCATTCAAAAGCTTCACAACTGAATTGAACATTGAGTAATTAAATCTATTCCATTCTGTATACTGTTACTTTTCCCCCATCAGCCATGGGCAGCATTTAAACAATACAAAACAACTTTAAATACATGAGTTTTAAATGTAAAATTTTATTGAGCAGCACGTATCTCTGGTATGAAAAATATGTTGTTGGGAATGTTGTTTTGAAGTTCTGTCTAACGAATGTGGCTTTTGCTGTTAGCTTTTAGTCAACTTTTTTTCTTCTTCATTAAAATATGTACATCACAGTTAACCTTTGGCTCATTCAGTCAGTGTGCTTCTGAGTCTTTAAAATAATTGGATCTTCATTCTCATTTTCGGCTGAAGAAATGTTCTCTAAAGTTTTATCTAAATGCAATGAAATGTTTCTCACAACTTTCCATACCTGCTTTTATTCTAATGAGTTTAACGCATTTTGCATTCAGCGTTAGATTTCAGTTTGCTCTGGTCAACCTGTGTGATGTCACATATACTTAATTCTTTCAGCAATTCCACCTTATATTTTGTCATAGTCACAAAATATAAGGTGGAATTCTTTTTGAGGAAAAGTGGTGAAAGTCTGCATTCTGTGTGCTCAATTTGTAGTTACTCCTTTCCGTGTTGCTGTCGTGTTTCTCTGCTCACAGGATGCTGTGAGGGGTGTTCAAGTCAAACCTTCGATTGTGCAAAATAACAACACAGCTATGAGAGTAAAAACTACATTTATTTCTCGATATAATCTCCTACTACGCTAATGCACTTATCCCAGCTTTTCAAGTGCTTGGATACCATCAAGGTTGAAGTTTTCTCTGCTTCATGCTTGAAACGCTGGTCTCTCATGAACTCCTTTAATGGCCCAAACATGTGGAAATGACTTGGAGTGAGGTCAGGACTGTATGGGGAAATAATCGAATTCCATCCGAGTTCCTGTAATGTTGAAGATGGTGTGTTGTGAGTGATTGTGTGTACAGATCTCACAAACAAATGCATCTCTTCGCCAACTTGGTGACAAGTTATCCTTAGATTTACAGGATCAGGTGTTCCACTGCAGACGTGCCTGTTCACAGGCACGTCTGCAGTAGTCTCTGAGCAACTTCGGCTGGGATCATCATTCACGGATGTACAGCCTGTTTTAACACATTTGCACCATTCAAATGTTTTACTGTGGCTAAATGTATCTGTACTGTGTTTGAAGACCTGGTTTGACTTGAATGGCCCTCGTAGTTACTTACACATCAACTGTGCGTGGAGTTGGTTTATCCTTTGGTATTTTTTGCAGAAATATGGCCCTATATAAAGTATATATGAAGCACCTCAGGAAATTGTAACTTACTGTAAGTAGTAATATTTCATTGGTCGAAAGAGGATAATACACACATTCAATGTTATGACAATTCAAGAAAAAAAATATTGTATTTATATAAACAGTGAAATTTTCAAAAGATGAGTATTTACAATTTTTGATTTGATTCTTCAAATAAGAACACAGTAGTTACAGTCAGACCATCTCAAGGGAACTCTGTTTGGTGTTGCAGAAGCCTTTTTTGTAAAAAGTGATTTGCAAACTAAGCTGCAAATACCACGTGATATAGATATAAAGGACAAAAGGAGAATATAAATGCTTAATGTGATGCACAAAAAATAGTTTCATTCATATAATTATCTAATAATTTATTCAGGCCTGGCTCTGCGTTCACCCGGGTTTGGTGATTTTTATGATTTCTGTATGCACTTTGTAAAGGATTACCGTTTTCCATCACTGTACTTCTGACTAATAAATGAAAGGGATTTCTGAGTACATTTTTCAGCCTCATGCTCAAGCCTTAAGCCCTCAGCCAGTGTTTTTTCTTTCTTCATTTATCCATGTGCAGTCTAAAACCTAACCAAATCCACAAGCATTAATTCTCTACAGTTCAGTCTAAAATGTGTGAGAGGCTGCTTAAAATGTTTCTTCTGATCCTACATTACGGTTATGATCTTTATGTAAAGGTTGCGGAGTACTACTAGCCAGGATAAATTTAAAGCCTGACATATTTATCATACTTAAACTAAAACATTTAAGTGAACTTGCAAAATCTCACCCTTTAACACCCTAATACCGTAAGTAAAATCATAACAGTGCCAGTGAGATGTACTGTATAATCCTTAAACTGACTACACTTTCAGTATTTAATCCAAATCTTTGTCCTTGTGCTGCGTGTGCAGATGAAAATCTGGCTCTGAGGATAATTCCTCAGAGGGATTCCTTATCTGTGACGCTCTGTATCATTGTGCCATAATGATCTTGATGTCTTCAGGATTGAAGTCATTAAAGGAACCGTTTGTAATCTATACAGCTCTGTTGAAAACAAGCCACCCATTTTCAATGATATTTGTTTGCTTTTAAGGAAATTGGGCTGAGCTACGCATGTGGGGTGGGGCTAAATTCAAAAGCCAGACACTACGTAAGTGCAACTGAAATATAACCTGCAAGCACAATAGTGGTCTCCTTCAAACCACAAACAACAAATACATATGACCTTTAACACAATATTTGTCTGCCAAAGGCCTAAATGCAAATGTAACACAATATTTCAATTTTTTTATATTTCTATTAATTTTTTATTTCAGAGATCCAGCCTGCTAACCCCTCCCTCCATCTACCTACTGTACAGTGCATCCAGAAAGTATTCACAACGCATCACTTTTTCCACATTTTATGTCACAGCCTAAAATGGATTAAATACTTTTTTTTCCTCAGAATTCTACACACAACACCCCATAATGACAACATGAAAAAAGTTTACTTGAGATTTTCGCAAATTTATTAAAAAAAAAAATATTTGAGAAAGCACATGTACATAAGTATTCACAGCCTTTGCAAAATTGAGCTCAGACGCATCCTGTTTCCCCTGATCATC
>JAQMYJ010000038.1:11418262-11429572 GCA_030014305.1 Clarias laeviceps
CTCTGTCAGAGCTCCAGAGGTCCTCTGTGAAGAGAGGAGAACCTTCCAGAAGGACAACCATCTCTGCAGCAATCCACTAATCAGGCCTAGAGAGTCTCATCAGACCTGAGAATTTTGTTTCTCATTGTCTGAGAGTCCTTCAGGTGCTTTTTGGTAAACTCCAGGCGGTCTGCCATGTGCCTTTTACTAAGGAGTGGCTTCCGTCTGGCCACTCCACCATATAGGCCTGATTGGTAGATTGCCGCAGAGATTTCTTCTGAAAGTACGAAAAAGTGAGTCTTTGACAAAAAAATATAATGTAAAGCATAAAAAAACAAAAAAACAGGTGTTTTGTGTTTTTGTTTTGCATTATACTCTTGCAAGACTGTCACTTTAAATCGCGAGGGGAATCTCAATGATGTAGTGGGGTCAGCTGATCTCGTTTAAAGGCAGCCCAGGAAGATGTTGGGGGGAGGACAACGCTATACATGGTGTTTACTGCGCAATTAAACAGACACCATTTTGTCTCATGGCTGTTTCGGACTGTGAACTCTGTCTCTTTGTCCCAAACTAGGATTATTCACCATCAGCTTTACAGGACAATCATTTTCTATCATTGTGACATCGACTCATTTATTGAACCTGGTGAGGTTGACTCATTTCTCCCGCAACCCTACACGCACACACAGTACAATATACTGGGACTTTGGACATTTGATACAATTACTTACATACTGAAAATATTGTACATAATTGTAAATATTGGTATCTGGTGCACTGCAGTGTCTACAAATGCTCATTGAGCCGCGGTCCGTTTGTAACTGCGGAAATGTTCGTAAGTTGGGGACTTACTGTGTAGAGTGACTCTTTTTTTTCTCACAACCTAGGCAATACGATGAACTGAATTTTATTACATTTTAACAACTGTACAAACATGTAGAACTGTAATACCCAAAATCTGTAGGTTAAAATCCTAAAGAAATCCAGTACAGTAGAAAGGAAGTTAAAGAAATGGTTCTGTGATTGGATAGAGCTATGGTTAGGGTAAACGTTTTATGTCAGGTACCGTTCCTTATGCAATCCCTCCCATTTTGTACTTTGTCTTCACAATCTCCACTTCTATCAAGGTGAACTTCTTCTGAACCACTACCAACAAAATTTGGTGATAATGACAAGCAAAATGTCAACAGCTCAGCTTGAAGGGAAAGGAATGTGCTTGAACAAAGCCTAAGCAATGATATTTAAATTATTGCTGAAGACAATGAGAGCCTTTGTGTACCATGTGGATATCTTTTCTAGCAGTGTAGAAATAAAAGAAATTTAAACAACTAATTAGATTTGATTTGAAAAATAAACGTAAATAACATAAGTGTCGTCTCAGAAATTCTATAAGAATTCTATGAAGCTTAATCATATGAAAACAATGTTATAGCAGGAGTTCTTTATTTTCTTCTGGATATTTTTTTAATTAACTGTATAAAACACGCATATTAAAGTTCTATAGGGTACAATTAAAATTTTATATATTTCTACAGAAATTCCAGAAAACGCGGTTAGCAGGTTAGTAAAATTATAGCCCATTATTTGCATTTGCTTGATTCCAAGTTTTTTCTTCTTCTATATTTACCATTTCAATCTCCATGAAGCAAAACACTATGACATGCTTTTAATGAAAAGGTTCCCTCAGCCTCTTTTTTTATAATTGTTTTTTTATATCATTAATCCGGGGCACAGCTGTCCATGTGAATGTTGTTCACAGAAAAGTCTCTGCCCGGCTTTTACCTTGACTCCCTTCAGTGTAATTGAGCTTGTTTTGTACATTTCTCAGGGTCGCCAGACTCATGTCGTTACACAGAGCAGGTTTGCCTCCTGGGGGCTACAGACAGTTAAAATAACACAGAGCGATTAAGTAATCATGTCCTGAACCATGCCTCTGTTTCTTGTACCTGTGTCACAAACTGATTAAAAGTGCATTTCCACTGCACGCATCTTCCCTGTGGAGACAAATCAGCAGGGCAGTTTAGTTAATCTAATTACACTACATTCATGAATGTTGTATGACCAAGCTGTGCCATTTCTTCTGTCTTCTAGAAACGAGCTGTTATCTGTCCTAGTAGACTAATTTCTGTGGAGCTCTCAAATCTGATTGGTCAGAAGGCATGTTTTTTTTTTTGGTTTTTTTTGTATAACAGCACAGGCTTTGACATTTTTTTTGAAAGAGAGAAAGATAGATCCTGGTGAGGGAATGATTTTATTACGTTTGTAACGTAACACATATCCTGACAATAGGAGCTAACGCGTTCCACTACATAAAATCTTAATTATAAACCATTAAAATGCATGACGTGTCATTCGCCAATGAAAATTATAATCATTGGAAAATCACTGTAGCTTAAGCAGAATAACACATTTTAGACAATGCAATTATAAGAAAGTAGTACACTTTAGGGGGTGGAAATCATACTCCGTCTCATTACATCACCCCAGTGTGGAATATTTTTATATAGCTGCATGGTTTAAAGTGTGTTAGACAACTGTTAGTTGTCCGACCAGATATTCTAATAAGATGAGAGGCATTGGTGGTGATAGTAGAGCATAACAGGACTGGGATGTTTAATTATATGTATCACTCTGTGCCCCAGGAGTTCTAACAAGCATTAAATTGTTTGTTGCCAACATGGGCGAAAGTAGGTACTGGAAAAAGGAGAGAACAGCTGCCTGCCAATCAGGCAAAAAAAAAAAAATAAATAAAAATTATCTCAAAATTAGAATAAACTATAAAAAAAGGGGCATTAAATTATATTGAGATATTCTGTTTATAAAATATGCAAGCAAGCAAGCAAACAAATTAATTACTTAATTAATTATTTAATTTATAACATTTTATATAACAATAATAAGTTTGAAATTGTATTTAAAAGGAGAGATTTTTTTGTTTTTAGTTTTACTATTTGAGATTTTTTTTGATCTCCAAATTAGAATAAAATATAAAAAAGGGTAGTAAAGTCTTAAATTTAATTTAAGATATTCTGATTATAAAATATGCAAGCAAGTAAACAAATAAATAAATAGAATTTCATAAAAAATAATAAGTTTGAAGTTTTATTCAAAAGGAGAGAGAATGTTTTTAATTTTTAGTTTTATTATTTGAGGGGGGTTTTTCATCTCCAAATTAGAATAAAAATATAAAAATGGGTATTAAAGCCTTCAATTTAATTTAAGATATTCTGATTATAAAATATGCAAGCAAGCAAACAATTAAATAAATACATTTTTATGTAAAAATAATAAGTTTGAAATTTTATTTAAAAGGAGAGTTTTTTTTTTTTTTTCAGAGATTTCATTTCAATAATATACATTGGGATTTATTTTTATTCATTTAAAACTATAACAGGGCTATAACAGTATTATAATTAAATACTGTACTAAATAGAAAGCTGGATTTTTTTTTTTAAAGGAATGCATGACCTTACACTGAGGACTGTACACAGCTCACTTCACCATCTACTGGACAAGGGCATAGAGAAGGTCAATATAAATCAGGATAGAGTTAGAGAGGGTCGTTGTGTGGGTGATTAGCAGTTGTGTGTGTGTTGGGGGGCACATTTTATTGTTCTAGCAGTTAAACCGACCTGCACTAAGTGATGGAAGCAGCAATGCTGTTTCTTATCACCAAGTAGAAACAAAAGAGATCCTAACTCAAGGCTGGAGAGCAGTGGGGTTTGTGTTTGTGTGTGTGTGTGTGTGTGTGAGAGAGAGAGAGAGAGAGAGAGAGAGAGAGAGAGATTGGGCCTCTAAATCAGCCTTTAGGCATCTATAACACCCCTCATCTCAGCATGTGAAAGGCAAACATCATTCACTCAACATAGCAATCGCAGCTTCCCCTTCACATCGTATCTCATCACATGGCCGTGAATCCGTCAGAGCACGGCGTGTGTGAGTGTGTGTATGTGTGGGTGGGTGTATGACTTGGTTTGTTTGTGTATGTGCAAGTACCGCTATATTAATAAATAATTTTTTGTCCTTGGCAGAGTTAACCACACTAAAGGGGAAAAAATCGTCTGCGCTTTCACACAGAATATTTTCACAGATTGCTCAGCATTGCCCTGAAGGTCAGGTGCATGTTGGCCCGTAGTGAAAGCACACACTTAAAGTAAAAAAAAAAAGCATACATGCATAAACACACATCTGTTAGATTTGTTAAAGCTCTAGTGCTGATGCTCTTTAAAATTGTATCCTTCACTCCTGCCTGGGGAACACGTCTCCTCTATTTGTAATTCCTTCTTATATTACGCTTTACGGCTCTGCCTCTTGCTACAAATAAGATTCATCAAAGAGTTTTTGATGAATGACTTATAGACCAGGAATTATTAAAATAGATATGCTGCCTTACTGTACATGAGATAATAAAGGCATTGTATTACTGTTTAAATCCAAAATAGTTACTGTGATTTTGCAGTAGCTATAGAATTAATTACTTTCTTACAGTTCATCTTTAATTATTGTAGATATTTTCCAATTCTAGAATACCATTCCATATCAAATTATCAAATTAACACATTTAAAACATCAAACTGGTGTAATGCTGTATTTTCTCTACAGTGCAAAATGATACATAAAATTTCAAATTTGCAGATTTTTAAAATTATTATTATTATTATTATTTATTTTAGTTTTTTTTTTCCTGAAGAAAAAAATCACAAAGTAATCATTCATAAAATAATTTGTTCATAAAGATACCTGATACCTAAAATTTTCCTCCCTCATGTTATCATCATTCATCATCTTCTCAAAAAAGTTATCAGAGGTTATAAAATTAAGTTGCAGCATCAAGTATGAAACCAGTGTCTTCAGAATCAAAATCGTACTGTAGCAAGTGGAAGCCTGAGTTTTACAGCTCTATTAAAAATCCTAACCTTTTGTCTAAAGTGTGCACTATTTCCATTTTTCTGATGAACTACCAGAATGGATCAAAATATACAGTAATACTTGATATATTATTTTAAAGTATAGTGAGATTGTCTCAGTGTTTAAAAAAATCTGTTCTGATTTACACTGAACCTCGTGGTAGGTATTGGAAGCGCTCTATCCAATCTGGCAACCTTAAACTGTAGGCAAGTCATTACCCAGCGTGCTTCCCCTGCGCACACTGCTCTGCATGGATCACATTACTCGATCCAAAGCAGGCATGCATAAACATTTTATAGCAGTGGTCCATGAGGAAATCACATGCAGGTTTTTTTTTTTTTTTTTTTTACAATTTATTATTGAGAGCTTGTTAACCAAGTAAGATTGTGTAATTTATGTAATATCTCAACACAATAGAACAATAAACGAATGAATTTTATATAAATTAAATAGCTAGTGTATGTGTGTGTATATATAAGACATTTTTGGACAACCTATTTAATTAGATTTTAATTTTTATCAAGGCAATTTCTGTTTTTCCTTAAATGAAAGTTGAAAAGACAAACTTGTAGAGGTTTACTTGTTAGCTGTTATGTCTTGGTTTGATTTGGCTGTTATGTCTTGGTTTGAAAAGCATGGGGAATGGTTATGTTACATGATGATGCTTATTTTTGATCACAGTTTATTGCAATATTATTACAGTTTTAAGAAAATGTATTTTTTTTCTGGTAATGTTTCAGGTTTCAAGTTTTACTGTCATATGCACAGTAAAGAAACATGTTCCCCCCGTGCAGTGAAATTCTTCCTTTGCTGTCCCCCTAATGAATGCTGCTAAAAAAGTTTAAAAAAAAAAGCATAAAACGGAATAAAATAATAAAAAAAATAGAATAAGCATAAAACGGAATAAAAAAAAAAGAATTATAATAAATATGGATATAAAAAAGAATAGGTATATTTAAAAAAAAAGGATATATATCAAACATAGAATTAAAGCCAGAATATAAAAATATGAAAAAGTATGAAATTAGTATGAATATAATGTGTATTTGTAAATATGGTTAATTATATTACCAGTTTAACATAAACATACCACTTTTACTTTTAGCTACTATTGCCTTTTTGTTTTAATTTACATTTTTTACTTTTGTACTTTTTGATCTTTGTTGTTTATTTATGTTTGGCAGTTGTGCCCACAATTTTCGACAACTATTTGTGAATCTCTGGTTGAGTGAACAGAATCATGAGGTTGCGCTTGTTGAGATGGACACCTGCAGTGCGTTTTTTCATGTTTTTTTTTCCCCTCAAAATAAGGAGCTCTGCATGACTGCTGTCTGATGTGACAGTGACTCTGAAATGTTTCCTTTATTACAGGAGAAATGGATCATTTTCCTGGAAGTGTTCATAATATAAAAATAGGTTATGATGAATATGGCAATATGTCATATAATATAAAATCATCATTCGAGTTTACTATGCATATACAGTACGTCCTGAATATAAAAGTGATTTCCAGTGTGATGTTTCCAGGAAATGTGATAAGATTAAAAACATATGTTCACAATGTGTTACATAATTTCTGGAGATGATTTAATATCCAGTATCAGTACTGGACTGCTATTAACTGAAAATTTTACAGTGGATTGGATATCAGAGAGAAAAATGAGAAGGAAAAAGAATTCAAAATGAACATGTAACATACCTAGCATGTAGAATAGACCATGTGATAATGAGAGCAGACCTTTTACTGTAAGTCACTGGTTCACAGTGGGATCCATGAAGCATTGCTGTATATAGTTCCAGCAGTAGAAAATTATAATCCACCATTCGCCAAGATGTTATATTTATAATTACGATCTTAGTAGTTATTAGTCTGGTCACTAGAATTGAGATTTGTTCTTTTCTAAATCCATACCTCAATTTCTTAAACAGCTCTTCCTGTGAATAATATGCACTTAGACCTACTGTAATGTGTTCTGTCAGAGGAAGGTTCAGGCATAAAAATGCTCTGGGTTCAAATAAAAAGTATCAGTGAGCTTTGAATAGTTGGATAATGTTCCTAGAATGTCCATGAATGAGTCATATTGATGACTGTGGGTTTCTTCTTATAACCTACGCTAAGTATAGTAAAGTGAAACGGTTTTATGAAGAAAAAAAAAAAAGTAATCATTTTGAAGCCATTTTTATCAGTATCAGCTGATACAGTAGCTGTATCAGTTTTGGAAAGTAAAAAAAAAATAAAGTGACACCATGCATTTTCTTGCCAAATCTGATTCATTACCAGTGTCACGTTTCAGGCCAGTACGCTATTAGTCTCAATATCTATGCTCGGTATTAGATTAGAGCATCCCATAATGTTCCATTACACACATGAGCAGTAAAATGCTAAATTTGTCTCATAAGTTTTTATATGTTTAGAGAGTTTGTTTGCTTTATTTCTTTTAACATAATAATAATAATAATAATAATAATAATAATCACAAAAAGACTAATTTGTTAGCACTGTTGCCTCACACATCCAGGGTTGAGGGTTCGAACCTGTGTAAGGTTTGCATCTTCTCCCATGCTTGTTGGGTTTCCTCCTCCAGTTTCTTCCCACAGTCCGAATACAGGCAAGCTGCAAATTGGCCATAGTCTATGATTGTACAGTATGATGCATGTGTGTAAGTGTGTGTGTTTGTGTGTGTGTGTGTGTGTGTGTGTGTGTGTGTGTGTGTTCCTGTGTCTTATGATGGGTCCTCCAGGAACCTACTGGTATAGGCTCCAGGCCCCTGCTACCCTACACATCATAAGCAGTATGGAAAATGGTGGGGAAAAAACATAATAATAATAATAATAGGAATAATAATATAAAGAAGAAGAACAACAGCAAAGAATGTCAACAGTTCCTTTGTCTACATTGTCCTAAGATTCCATTTTTTTCAGATGCTTTTCTGCTCACTACGGTTGTGCCTACATGAGATACTATAGCCTTCCTTTCAACTCGAACCATTCTCACCATTTTCTTTTGATCTCCCTCATCAATAAGTCGAATCTGCTCACCAAAAAACGTAGCTAAATAGATGCTTGTTTTTTTTGGGTTTTTTTGCAATTTGTTAAAGCTGCTGTGTGTAGAAAAACACAGGAGATCAGCAGTTTTTTAAATAATTGATCAAACCAGCCGATTGGGAATCAACAACCGTGCCATACCGGTCAGAGTTACTGAGATCACATTTTTTCCCCCACATTATCCTGATGAATGATGTAAACATTACCTGAAGCTCTTAAACTGTATCTGCTTGATTTTAGACATTGCACTGCTGACATTATATACACTGTATACCATACACATCATAACTGAGATGCTGTCATCGCACATTACCACTTGTGCCAAACTGATTTACGGTTATTCTCTAAAACAGGTCAGTTTTTTTTTTTTTTTACTGCTCCCTCAAACTATTAATAGTCAAAGACCCTCTCCTGAGAGTTGTTCATCTCTCAGTCAGGCCTCAGATTAAGACAGCACTCTTCAGCCCAGCTCTAATATCTGACGACATAGCTGCCTCTTTCACAGCGCTGCCTCTAGCAGAACGTGCTGTAAAAATAGTGCATGCAATCTGCCTGGTGTTGAAACTCTCTCTTTCTAAGTGTGCATGTGAAAGATCTCTGTTCCTCTGATAGGCTTCGTGGCTTTTCCTCCCGCAGGGCGGCCACTTCAAAGTCAAGCATGCCTAAAACACACGGCTAAAATTAGTGAGAGGCCCGATAACCTGCACCCAGAGATCAAAAGGGAGCCAAAGCTGCAGGCGTCGGCGTGGCAAGAGCATGTAATTTCATTTATTTTTGTGTGTGTGTGTGTGTGTGTGTGTGTGTGTGTGTGTGTGCGTGCGCTGTTGGGCCAATTTTTTGTTTCTTAAGTCCCAGCCTTTTGCAGGCCAAAAGAGGTGACCTAGAGAAGAGTGCGTGTCCATATAGAGTGTTTCCGTAATAGCGTACATGTGATCTGAGTATGTGCGAGCGCGTGTGTAAGGGCATGAGTCTTCAGCTGGTGGATCATTCAAGCGTATTGACAGAGGAGGTCACTTAAATATCAATGACGCATTGCAATGCTGCCTGCTCGCACTGACCACAGGCATGAAGTCCATCAGCGGCCGCAGTGCAGAGAGGTCAAGCGTAACTCAAGCCCACAGAGAGACCCAGAGAGAGAGAGAGAGAGAGAGAGAGAGAGATCACCAAACAAGGCCTGCTAATCATGAAATATCTCTTATGTACCATTTGCATTTAAATTAGCCTTAAGTGCACCGTCATAACGTTTAGGGAGAACACCAGTGCACTGGGGTCTTCTAAATTGGGTATTGATTGATTATCACTCGGCTGAGGGAGACAGCGAATAATCGCCTGGCAAAATGGCAGAAGGCTGCATGCGCGCACGCATGCGAGAGAAAGAGAAAGCGCATGGAAATAATGATTCACTCTGCGTTTATTTACATAGTGTAATAAATGATGCAACACACGATGCTTGATTAGACTGAAAATCCCGCAGATGATGTTTATTTGCGCAAGTCATCATACACAGACATATGTGATTTTTCTCAGATTTGAGTGCTTAGGAGAAGAACTGCTAATGAGTGTGTGTGTGTGTGTGTGTGTGTGTGTGTGTGTGTGTGTGTGTGTGTGTGTGTATGCGGGTGCGTATACCGAGAAAGGGTGGATGAAAAACTCTGGTGCGTTGAAAAGGACCTATACACAGCACATTGTGACCCAGTGCTCTGAGGAAATCAATTATTCCTGCATGTTGGTTCTTATTGTTCGGGGAATTATTTATTTTTTTTAACATATTCATCATGATGCACATTTCAATGCAAAACTAAAACGCATACCCATTCACAGAACCCACCTCGTGAAAACTACTGGAAAAAAAAAAGAAATAGCATTGCTGGAAATGTCTTTGGACAGAAAACAATCGAGCAGAAACCATTTTAATGATACTGTAGATGGAATAAACATCTACTTTCGTCTGGATTAATTAGCATGTGCTTGGGGAGAACAAACCGATATCTTGCTTTGTGACAAAAACATATGAACTGCAGAGAGGCTTGTGCGGTGCGTATGACTAGAGCCGCGCTCATGGAAAGAATACAGAAAGCAAAAAAAAAGCTGTGCTCTTACAGAGCACTGCTAAAAAAACACTTAAGAGACTCAACTACACACGCAGACCGCTATGCCATTCTTCAATGTCATCCCAGACTCATTTTTCAAAATTATAGGCACATAATTTGAGTTGGAGCACTGGGCAACCTTCTATTGTGCTTTTTTTATTTTATATTTATATACATATTTTTTTTTCTAGAAGACCCACAGTATTTAACTATATCTGCGACATGTGCAACATTGAAACAAATGATGCTAGGCTTATTTGAGCCTCTGGTTCAGTAATGTACCTGTTTGTATTCTAGGAATAGACCAGTTGATATTTCTTTCTAAGGGCTCTCAAAAACTAATTTCCATATTTAAATGCAATTCAAATCGATGTAATATTTATATATTTGAATTATATTGCCTATACATTAATATTTACTTTGCATGTTCTATTGTTAGTCAGTGGAGATATTAGTTTCTTAAACTTAGTTGAAAAAAAATTTACATACTGTACTATACTGTAGGTCTTACTACACTGCCGGATGAAAAAAATGGCTCATTCTAATATTTCATTTGAGCTTCAGCTGTGATTATGGTCTACATTCCCACGGCACTGTTTCAACATCGTCATGCAATGTCACAACTTTATTTTCCTTTCAGAGTTTCATAAATTTTTCAGCTGGTTTAACATCAAATCGATTGTGTTAAGGTCAGGACACTATGGAGGATAATTCATGTGTGAAAATGATTCCTCATGCTCTCTGAAACACTCTCTGACAATTTAAGGCCAATGATGCTTGGCATTATCATCCTGGAATATGCCCATGACATCGTGGAGGAACCAGTCTATTGATGTGATAACCTTACTGTAACTTTAAGTACATTCAGGTTGTCAGCTGACTTCATTTTGAGCCTTGACCTGACTAAATCAAGCAACAGATCATAACAGTGCTTCAAGAAGTTTGTACAGTGGACACTATGTATGACGGCTGTATCGCTTCATGCGCTTCCCTTCTTACCCCGATTCGCCCACCACTCTGGAATAGGCTCAGTCTGGACTCCTATTTCCATTGTGCAATCTTTATGCTTCCTAGCAAACTAAAGTTTTTCCCTAATTAGCCTCATGGTTCTGTCATGTAGAGCGTATGTGTAAATGCTCTTACTTTCATTCTTAAACATAGCTGTAATTTCTTTTATCCTTTTTTGAATTGCAACTTCACCAAGCACTGACATGGGGGGGGGGGGGGGGGGGGGGGGGGGGGGGGGGGGGGGGGGGGGGGGGGGGGGGGGGGGGGGGGGGGGGGGGGG
>JAQMYJ010000038.1:11456806-11485859 GCA_030014305.1 Clarias laeviceps
AAATGACCAATTAACAGCACCTCAGATTAGAGGCGTTATGAAGTCTTTACAGAGCATAAGTAGCAGACACATCTCACTATTACAGTAACTGTTCAAAGGAGATTAATGCATTTTTGGACGTCTTCAGCAGTCTGTATGTATGTGTATATATATATACTGTATATGATATATATATATATATATATATATATATATATATACATATATACATACACACACACACACACACACACACACACACACACACAGTATGTGTAGATATGGTTTAAATACAGAATCATTTTCTCAATAAGTCAGAACAAGCAGGACACCCTTGCTCAAAAGTTGGTAAAACACAGTTGTAGACTTTATAACGGATTTTCAAACTTCCTAATCTCTCAGTTTGCTTGTGTAGCTAAATCACATCCACACTGACACTTATCACTGTAAGATTGAACACTGACTAATAACACGTTTTTTATTAGTATTGGTGTATTGGAATATTGTATAGGATGGAGCTGTAATGCTACAACAATATTAATCCTCAGTATTTTATTATGGTTTTCATAAGAAACATATGGATCTGATGGATTACAGTAGGTCTTCTTCCATAATACTGGATTTTCATCAGCATCAATGAAAATATATACTTGCTGGATGGTCAGCCTAAAATAAAAATCCCATATTGGCTCAGCTAACATTTTGCCCACAACACAATTTCCCCAGCAAGCCACTTAGTCATTCAGATCGGATCATAAGATATCTCATATATTGCTGGCTACATTATCATTATAACTAGCCATTTTTTATCAGATCGGTTCTGTACAGAATTGTACGACCATTCAGAAACACAATATGATCACACAGCCGCCTTAAAGCAATCTGATTCTACTCATTTCACCAGTGTTATATGCAACGTGAATTCATGCTTGAAATGGGCAGTAATTACAGTGGGTCACCAAATAACATCCTCGATAAAGACAGTTATGATTGTGTAGATGAATATGAGTACTGCCAGATATAAAACTGGCATCCTTTATGATATATCTTAACAATGTGTTTAATTAAAGGCTACACGCAAAGACTGATAATTAACCCAGGTATTCAGTATAACAGCACTTAATATCACACGGGGCTTGGGAGGGTGGAAATCTCACAATAGGCAATAAATCTCATACTCCATAGAGTTCTCAAAATCATGTGAAATACCTGAAAGATGTGTTTAGTGAGGTGGCACAGTGGTTTAATGGTTAGCACTGTTGGCTTGAACTTCCACAGTTAGGGATGCGAGTCTCGCCTCTGGGCTGTATGCATACGGTACATCAGAACATCGGTTTCCTTTCACAGTCTTCCAGATTACCAATAGTGTATTATTTGTGTAAATGTAAGTGTGTGAATGTGCTCTGTGATGAGTTGGCACCCCATCCAGGGTATAATTTGCTTTGTGCTCTTTCCAGGCTCATGGGTGACCCTACAGAGGATAAGTGGTATAGAAAGTATACAGATGTGGTTAGTAAAGCTGTTTAAAACACATAGGATATGACTAAACCATGATTTGATCTAATTCCAGAGCAAGGGATTTATAGTACTGTACAAGCCTCTGGAGGCAGTGTCATGATATAAAAGAAATAAAGTCAGCTGGCCACAGTACCCCGTTACTGGAGTTTTTTTCCCCTGATGGCACAGGGATATTCCAGGGCTCAAATTGTGAAAAAGTCTGTCTGGGTTCCGGTGAAAATTTTTGGCCACCTCTTAGTGTGCTGTAATTGAAGCTAATGGTGATCAACTGAAATCTTAGAGTATTTGACTTTTTTTTTCCGGCCAGCCATTGCATGAGGTGCTGTATGACAAATAGAGAAGAATAACATGCTTTTGGACTTTATCGAACATATTTGTCCAAGGTTTATGTTAGAGCTGCTCCAAAATCGCAAAATTCTCTCTCTCTCTCTCTTTCTTTTTCTCTCTTCTTATCTACCATTCACACACCCCATGTATCTGCTAAGACAAGCTCAACTCGAACTGCAAATGCACAAACAGTAGGGGTGTAACATTTAATGCCACTATGTATATCTAGGAGTGTATTTGGATTTTGGCCAGGCCTAAGGATTTTTTAAATTGAATTCAATATTTAAAATCACTGTTCCTCCATATGAGACAACTCACTCACACCTGTGAGCTTAATGTCTGACCACTCACTCACTTCTGTGAGCTTCATATCTGGCAACTCGCTCATGTGAAAGTAAAAATCTGCTCAGATTATGGGCGTAATACACACCTCTAATCTCAGCTTGTCAGGATTTGCCACTTTCACAATCTTTTGTTAATATAAGTTCTTTTTTTCTTCTTTTTAATAGTTTAGATATAGAGAGAAATCAGTTTGCCAGGAATTCTCTAATTATAATTACCTGCTTCTCTGCTTGCTTGATTGCACATGTAAGCTCGATTCCCGTCTCTGTGTGTATGGAGTTTGCATGTTCTCCCCATGCTTGGTGGGTTTCCTCCCACAGTCCAAAGACATGCAGGTTAGGCTAATTGGTGTTCCCAAATTTCCCGTAGTGTGTGAATGAGTGTGTATGTGTCTGTGCCCTGCGATGGATTGGCACCCTGTCCAGTGTGTACCCTGCCTCGTGCCCTAAGCCTCCTGGGATAGACTCCAGGTCCCTGCAACCCTGAATACAGGATAAAGCGGTATAGAAGATGAGTGAGTGAGAGTGAGTGAATGCATGTGTATTATTTTTGCTAATAATTTAAAAAGTGCAATAAAAAACGGTAGGATGTAGCCACAGCTTTTAGGCTATGCGTTACTTCTAATAAATTAAGCATCGACACCATAAAAAACAAAGCTAATACTATAAATATTCATTCTTAAGTCATGTGATTCTTAGTACAGTCACAGTTGGTGAAGTATGTGCAAATGTGTATGTCTATGAGCGCCCTTTGTATAATTACACAGATGGCCTTGTTCATTGTTGACAATAACAAATCACACATTTATAAATGGCATCCATACATGAAAAAGGAAGTCACTCGGTTTCACACACAGTATCATTCAGTTGCCATTCAATTGCTTCTACATCTGAGAAAAACACATCTGCCATTTACTTCAGGTAATACTGGATAGATATGTATTATGTACAAGGCTAATATTAAGAAATGGTGTCCTTACATAGCATTCCGGCACAACATCATGATTGCGGCATCTATGTGCACTGCGTGTCCCCCAAAAAGTCGGATGGGTTTGAATTGGAAAATACTTACAAATTTTTGATTAGACAATTCTTGAAGTTATTAATATTTTACAGAAACAAATCTTTTATTTCTAACTGATGCAGTGATTAACTTCTCCTTTCTTGTACAACCATGTTGTGGAAAAGATCTTACTGTGTTTCAGAAGGGTCAAATTAATGTCCTGCAACAAGCAAAAAACAACTAAGGAGACTACTGAAACTGGATTAAGACTTGTCCAACACATTAATAAGACCTGGACGGATAGTGCTGAACTGTCAACTGGAAGAAATGTGGCCAGAAAAAAAAATCATGAATAACTCTGAGTACAGACCGTGGAGAGCACTTAAAATATTGGTGAAGTTGCATTTGTAAAAAAAAAAAATAATAATAATAATAATAATAATAAAATAAAATAAAAATAGGCTAAACATCTTTGTGGACATAAGAAAACCACTTGTTAGAGAGACTAATCAGAAAAAGTTTTAATTGCTGGGAAGCATAAAGATTGTACTTTTAGAGCAATGGAAAATCTTCTGATGTGAAATGTGGTCTGATGTGTCTAGATTTATCCTACTCTAGAGTGATCAGCACGTCAGACTCAGAGGGAAAGCTCATGAAGAGATGCACACATCATGCTTTGTGGCCCCTGTACAAGCCTCTGAAGGCAGTGTTATGACCTGAGTCTAGTCTAGGCTCAACAATATTATGTGGAAATGAAATCAGCTGACGATCTGAAGGTCCAGGTCGATTCCCGCCACACACCTTCCTTCTGTGTGCATGGAGTATGTATGCTTGGCAAGTTCCCTCTAGGTACTCTGGTTTCCTCCCACAGTCCAAAGACATGAAGATTAGGCTAAATGGCATTCCTAAATTGCTAGTAGAGTGTGTGAATGTTCCTACCACGGTTCTAAAAATGGGAATAAATGGTCACCATTGACCTCCACGGTCCCTTGTTTGGACTCCAGAGGTTCCTACATGGATGGATGACCTGAATGTACTGAATGACCAGGTTTTGGCTGTCAGTGCGAAAATGTATTATGCTAAATAATAAGTTGTGAAAGAGTGGTTCTGGGAGCATGAATATACTGAATGAGCAGGTTATCCATCTATGGAGTTCTTCCCTGAACTCCCCCACACTGACACACATGGGCAGTTTAATGTAACTAATCCCCCCATCTATATTTTTCCTATTAATTCTGTTTAGTTATACAGGAGAAATGAATGCTTTTTTATCAAAATATAACTTTATTTACAAAACATCTACATACAGTGATTGCCATTTCTCTGTAAACACACATGGGGTCGTCTCTCCATCTGATGATAAACTTGTGTTAACACATTTTGGATTGTGCAAGTATATAGACCCTTTGTATATAGACTTTTGGGACACCCTGTTTCTCACATTCAGCAAGCTTAATGAAGCACCCTTTTTCACCCATGTATACATTTCTAACCATTTTCTATTGTGAATAATTAAACAAATCTCCCAGTGAACAACCATAATTAATGTGTAGGTTGAATTTTGATTTATTTCAGGACTGAATCTCAGCATGAGTTGCTATGCGATGTGAATTAAAAGGCAAAGCATGTTAATCAATTACTTCTAGGCTTTTATGTGTCATCACACATCTAACTTATGAATAAGAGTGCTCCAAATGTCTTATTAAACAGAGGGCTAGAAAAAGGATTCATGTGCTGCTTTATTCAGTTTCAGAGTATAAGCAAGATGTCCACCAGAAACTCTATCCACCTGCATTATGTTGGGATCTTTTAAAATTAATTATTTATGCTCTGCTGCCTCACAGAAAACAAATGTACCAGAAGTCAGCAAGATCTGTCATGTGAAAGGTTCAAAATGTTCAAAGTTCTCACTTAAACCTTTAGCAGTTATTTTTTTACAATTGAAGTTGAGTCTCATTATGAGGTTGTATGAAGACTTAGTAGAAGAGTGTGTAATTAAAAAAAAAAAAGAAATTTAAATGTTTATCGCTTGTCTAGATTTCTTCTAGCTAACACTTTAAAAAAAAATTTTTTTTAAAGATCACATTTATTTTAGACATTGTTGATGTTTTGTAGCATAGTATTCTTTTCATCATAGCAGGTATACATCAATCTTCATACAGTAACAGTTTTCTAGGTTCAGCATTGTGTAGTAAAGATGTGTTATTCTGAGATGTGTATTCCTAGTTTGGTGCCCTCAAGTTTCCAGAGCTCTACAGATCCTACACAGTACCGTTGGTTCTTTGATTGATGTCGTCCCACGTATGTACTGTAGTTGTGCTTAGTACCAGGTTCTACATCCGTTTTCATTCCAGTTTTTACCTCAGTATGTTAGTGTTGGTCTTTCGGCTGCTTTTGATCAAGGGGTCGCCACAGCAGACAATCTGACACGCACACAACTTGGCAGACGTTTTACCTTCCTGATGCAGCCCTCCCATTTTATCCAGGCATCCAGTGGCTGGGGGTTGGGAATTGGCTGGGAATCAAACCTCTTCCACATGGCAGGCGAGACATGAACCACTGTGCCTCTAATTTTTTATTTCAGTATACTACACTTAAATTAGCATTTTGTCATTTGGCAAACTCTGTTACCTCCAGTTAAGTGGAAAATGTACAGCTGACCAGCGATGCATGAATGAACTAGAAAAACAATATTTGTACGTAACCTAAATAATACGATTTTTTTTATAGTAAATATTTTTTTCACGTTCACATCTACAGTACAGTGAGAATTATATTTAAATAGAGACTGTAAAATAATATTTTGCTATCCAACAAAAAAGTCTATAGGCTATTAATTTGCATTAAAATTGTATTTTGTACCATTTTTGATGCATGTCACATACTTTTAAATTGTGTTATACTGGATGCTCAATTATGTATATGTTGCGAAATATAGTTTCGTTCCTCTGGGAGTCTGTAGTGAGATCAGAACTTGCCAAGATTGTCAGTAACAAATAGCACATGCAAAAAGGATTTACATATTGTTTTCTTTCCCTATTTTCATATGACAAGATTTCACCTCATGTCCATGCAGATTTTTACAGAGAAAACCATTTCAGCCTTCATGGATTTAAAGAATGGAGTTGTGCAGCTGTGAGTGTGGTACAAAGACACTGTACTGTGATGCTGAGCTCATCAAGTATGATATAGGAAGGAAAGCATACTGATTTTTTTTTCTGCAAGAGAAAGCTGACCCTAGGAGGAAAATAACATTAGACAGTTTCAGGAGGTTATGAACCGGTTCAGCTGCAGCATTGTAAATGCTCTATAGAGGATATATCAGGATTTAAAGGAATATCTGTGAATATATTTCAGATTTTATATATATAGTCTATAAAATGATTGGATGAGAATCTGAGTATGGCTTTCTGTAGTTGGTATTGCTTAAATGTTGTCAAGAAGAAGACAAATCTGGTTGTTGGTGTTCTGGTATATGATTGATGAAAATTAAATTATTTTGGTGTACTGTACAGTATGTACTAGATGAAATGTGAGTGAATAAGTGGTTATTATGAGCCTCATTATAAGATACTACATACATGGGGAAAAAGTTTGTGGATACCCAAACCCCTATGTGGGCTATTTCTTAACTTAACTTATAACTGTTGCCACACATTTTGGAAATAGTTTGTACTGTATACTGTATAATTGCATTTTCTCTTCACTGAAACTTGAAAAGGCCCAAATGTGTTCCAGCATGATAGTGCATGATATAAAGACATGGTTTGGAGTGGGAGAACTTGAGTGGTCTGCATAAAGCCCTGACCTTAACTACACTGAACACCTTTGGGATGGATTTGAATATTGCCTGTGCCCCATAGCATCCTCAGTGCCTGACCCCATTAATGCTCTTGTGGCAGAATGAGCACAAATATCCACAACCATGCACCAAAATCTAGGGAAAATAATGAAGGTTATTTTAACACCAAATCCTGAATGGGTTGTTCAAAATACATATTTGGTTATTCCATACAGTATCACAAAAGAACTTTACATACTGTAAATACATTTTCTAGATATCAATAAAAATATATATGTTTTTAGCCGTATCAGTTTGTTTGTAATGAGCAATCCAGAGGCAACTGTGTCAACGAAAAACTCTGAGATGACATGAGGAAGAAACTGGAACCAGACATAAAAAGGACCCCATCCTCATGTGGGTGATACCAGATACAGTAGCATGACCATAAATCCATCCCCTCTGTAACTTTGTTCTATAATATGAAATGTTTTTGAGTTAACATAAAGCTCATTTTGTTTAGGTTTACCAGCTGTTCACTGTTAGAGGCCTGGTTACAAAATAGTTTGTTGCCGTTTCGGTCCTAAAACTATTGAAGAGAGATTGCACTTGCAAGTCATCACTGAAAAACTGTTTATACTAATGCAGTCCAAAGCCATCCTCGGAATATTAAGTGGAGCCACCCTCAGTTTTCATATCTTTAAACAGACCCCACGAAGCCATCCTCAGCAGCAGTGAGTGGTCTCCTGCAGCAAGAACTTCAACCAGAAGCAGGCCAACAGGGAGGAATCAGGCAGGTATAAGGGGTCAGTACCACTGGTCTCTCAGGAGTGCCATGTGTAGCTCAACAGAGAAAGAAAGAGAGTAAGAAGGATTAGGTATTTTGTGCAGAGTACAATCAAGGACTCCAGCAGGACTAGATGAACCAAATGTAAGCTTTTATTGGTCATCTTAGTCTTGCTTAGTCCTGCTTTAATGATTGGTTTAAAAAGATGCATCTGTATAAAGAGATGTCAGAGGCAGTCAGTTACTTTCTGGCACTTAAAATTCATAGAGGGAAATGCACAGAGGTTTGGGAAGTGTAATCTGAGGACTGACCCCAGTGATGTATTCTGTAAGAAGAACAAAATTGGACCAAGGACTCACCACTGGGGAACTCCCATCTTAGGACTGTTTCGATTAAACTCAACCTTTTCAGCCTGCATGGAGATAAATTACAAGATCAAGCCTCAATTCGTGGTGAGAGGCAGCATGACTAGTGATACATTATTTATCCATTTATTAATTATTGAATAGAATAATAATGTTTGCATCCAAATCCTTCTTTTAGATATTTCAAGCACCATCGGTGTAGTTCACTTGATGGACAAAGTTTGTTTATATCTTAACAAGACACCTGGTCAGAGCATTGGCACACTTTCACAGAGATAAAGCAGTTCAGACTCGTGTGATATTGATTGTTCCCTGCCCACAATTAAACATTTTACAAAATCCCATTTAATCCAAGTAAATACGTCAAATTTACAGACTTGTTTGTAACAGCAACAAGCCTAGATGATATTGATGCAGCTGCTGAGACAGATTTCTGTGGCGGATACACTGAAGCACTGCGTTATACCCACTATTATAGCACCGACTCTTGTGTGCATCCCAATGCAAATAATATAAATGTAAATTATCTACAATTTTTAGGTAGCTAAACTTTCCTTCATCTTCAAGCTTCTTTCAGTTCATATGTTTAGTAATTTAAGCATCAGAGAATTTTGAAAGCATTTCTGGAATATTTATGAGTGACTGATTTGTTAGTTCCAAAATGGTTATGTGGCCATCTAAGTGTGAAAAATATTTGATATTTTTATAGACTCTCAGAAGCCCTATTCATATTTGCATTATAAGTAGCCGAGTGTGTAGTTTTATCAGTAGAGCAAGTTGAAAGGAAATAAGGTGGGAGTAAAGTTAAGAGTGCCTGTTTATGCATAAAAATTCAAGTGAAAATGGACTTTATGAAAAAAAAAATACAGTATAATTCTTAGATTTAATTTAGCAAATACTTAAATCAGTGATTGGATAGTTACTGCAGGGTTTAGTATGTTTCAGTTGCATCAGTTCTTTTACCCTCGTGTATATATACATACTGTATACACGAGGGGGTGGGGGGGGATGTGCTTGGAGCCTATCCCAGGACACTTGGGGCAAGAGTACACTCTGGAAAAGGTGCCAATCCATCGCAAATTGGGAACGACAGTAAGCCTAATTTACAGATTTTTGGGCTGTGGGAGGAAACTGGGGTACCCGGAGGAAACCCACCAGGTACGGGGAGAGCATGCAAACTCCATGCACACAGAGACCCTGGAGGTGCAAGGCGACAGTGCTAACCACTACACCACCGTGCCGCCCAGTGAGTAACTTCTCATTTCTTAAACAAGTATGTCAGAAGATGCGTCCTGTAGTCATGAAAAAGATCTTACTGTGTTGCAGATGAGTCAAATAAGAAAATAATATGACTAAGAAGACCTGGAAAAAAAATCTGGACAAAACCTATTAAAACAAGGACAGTGCTAAACTTGCAGAAGAAATTGGTTGGGAGGGAAAAAAAGCATGAATGACCATAATTGAATATAACTTAAACACTTGTTGATGTTGCATTGTAAAAAACGACAGTAGAAATCATAGCCACGCACCTTGCCATGAGAGCTCAGAGGTTTGGGAATAAACTGTGTGGCCATAAGAAATCAATTTGTTAGTGAAAGTAATCTGAAAAAATGGATTTATCTTAATAGAGATCATAAAGATAGGACTTTGGAGCAATGAAAAAATTTTATTTAGTCCTACAGTATGAGTGCAGATTGGCCTTGTTCCAGAGCTACAGTATGTGAGAAGTGAAGCGATGCACCATCATGCATAGTGCCCACTGTACAAGGCACTAGGCAGTGTTATGATCTGCGGTTGCTTCAGCTGCTTGGGCTCTGCAACGTTATGTGGCAATAAAATGAAGTCAGCCCACGACCTGAACATACTGAATGAGTAGGTTTTGGATGGCAATACTAAGATTTCTCAGTCTCAACTTTTGAACAAATTGTTTTGGGACCATGAGGCATCATTTTCACACATGAATCATTTTCACACATGAGTCCCGAATTTAACTCCTTCGAATGCTTTTTGGGAGTGGAGTAGTTCAAGTCTCCCTTCATTAGTACATCTTAGCTAAAAAATTTATGCAACTCTGGATGGAAATTAATGTTGTGAAGTTGCATAAGATTGTTGAAACAATGCCATGGTAAATGTGCACCGTAATCAAAGCTAAAGGTTGTCCAACGAAATATGAGAACGTGAAATATATAATAATTTTTTTGGCTGAGCAGTCCACTGATAGATTTTACATCATATTAATGAAGTTAAAACAAGACCTTAAAACAGAGCCAGGGAATGTAATATTGGAGAAATCAAAACACCTAAGCAAATGATTTCAGATAAATATTCCAATGGACAGAGTTTCCATTTTAATTGGGGGGGAGGGGACTGTTCTGTTTGTGTGTGTGTGTGTGTGTTTCAGTGTGAAAGTGCAATGCTTACTGTATATGAGTCACACTGGAAGCAGTTCAATGCCAATGTATTTCCACTTACTGCATCCTGGATCTAGTTCATCATCACTGATCAATTAGGCCAGTACACAAAGCGACACTTTTGTTTTTCTCCAATCTTTCAGATTAATTAATTAAGAGATCAACTATACCCCACAATTACATGTTCACTGCAGTATTTATGCAGTACCCTTTTTTCAGTCAGCCAAGCAGGATCCTAATACTCTTTAAAAAAATACCTCCCCCCACCTCCCCCTCTACTTTTCCCACCAACTTCATCATTCGTAATATGTGATCAAAGCCTCAGTGCATAGAGACGAAAGGATAACCAGGCATCACTCACAGGTTTGGTCAGCCATGTCGAGCTTTAATCTGTAGCTTTATGGGTTTTCCATCCCCAGCTGATCATCTTCTCTCTTTCAAACCTCAGCCTTTAATTCACTCCTAACAGCTTTAATTGCTTATGGATGGTGAGACTCAGAACCTCGTATAATGATGATGAAGGCTGGACCTTCTCTGCAGCTGCAAAAGAAAAAAAAAGAAAAATGAGCCAGTGAGAATAAATTTGTTTTCTGAGACTGCAGAATGCCACTGTTTCTTTTTTTTTCCATAATGCTTCTCTGTTGCTTTACAGGAGAGCACTGGAGGAAATTAGTATGATAGATACTGTATACATACTGTAGATAGTTGGAGAGAGATTAATCCCAAAGGGAAAGCGTAGGACACTTGTATGTGCTTTGCCTTTAGTAAGGAGAAGTCCATCTCCTGACGTTTTTGCATCAGTGATGTGCAATTACAAAATAGAAGGAATAAATATAATTGCAGTTACTGTATGCTTTCGTACTAACACTTAATCTTGAGTCTGTCGCACATGTATGATTACCGGACTCCGTGCGACATGGATTTAAAACCTGTTTACTTGAAATTCGCTCATAAAAAAAGTGCAGTCTTTAAATTCCATTCATTCATGTTTACCTGTAAAAAAGTTTTTGAGGAAAAAAAATGTCAAAAAATATCATCAAAGGCATTTTAAGAACTGCTCTAGCTTGAAATCGTGCAATTCATCTTTGAATGAAAATGGTCAATATTTTCTTTCAAGAATCTTTGTAAAGTGTACATAACTGAAATTTTTTACTGTTTTGCACCAGAGCTTTATTTCCTTTTTTTTTTTTGTACTGTGTTAACCTTTGGTCAGATTTTGATTAGTCCTAGAGTAGAATTGACATGATTTTCAATTAAAATTATACTTACATACGATCAAATATTTAAAAAATTTATTGACCAAATCCCTTTTCACAGTACAGAATTTCAGTATGAAATTCATGCACATGGTAATGACTAGTGACTCCTTTGGTAGAGAAATCCTCAACACAAAATATTATATGAGATATTAAATGAAATGTATTGTCAGTGGAGGGTTTTGATGTAGATCCCTGAGCTTTCATTATGGTCTGTGCCGAGTTTCCCCATGTTCTTCCCCCTGGTCATGTGGGTTTCTTCTACAGTACATGTTTCTGGCAAAAAATATTCCAAAACATGGATTCATTACTTTATGTGTGAATGTGTTCGTATGTACAAGGTGTCCCATCCAGGATGTATGTCCAGTGTTTCAGGGACTCTTATCAGGATAAAGCCATGTCATGACATTTCCCACAACAAATGAAATGATAATGGAAAGGTTAAGATACATTTATAGGATATATGCATATCTGATAACACTAGTGTGACTGAAATTAATTAACTTCTATTCAATGTATGCAGCATAATTAATGGCCTCACCACAGTAATGTTATGAAATTTGCTTACTTCCCTATAAAGAATCTTTGACATTTTGGAGACACAGTCATATCTTTATGATAAGAGAAAAAGCCTTAGTAAGCTCTTTTGTAAAGCCATCTGGTGTTGCATCCGAGAAGAAATTAAATGTAAGAAGTTTTTTTTTTTTTAATTATTTAGGAAATTTGGGGGGAACTGGGGGTGAAACCTGTGGTGATCAATGACTATTGAGTTTAAGATAAAAATTTGACACTACAACTTGTGCATGTCAGTTGTGGCAGGAATTGTGCTATGTCATGCAGTTTAATCAAATGTAAACTTATTTTAAAACACACCGTGTTCAAGACAAACCGGGACTTTCGATTGTGAAAAAAAACAGAACACAGTTATGAGAGTAAAAACTAACTTATATAACTGTTACATAACTGTTTCTCTACACTTATCCCAGTGTTTCACTTGTGCTTGGATACCATCAAAGTGGATAGTTTTCCCAGTATGCCAGATCCTTGTTCAGACTATCTGCTTTGTGTCTGAAAGGCTTGGCTCGTAGAAACAGTTCCGCAAGTTGGTAACAAGCTATCTGTAGGATCAAACATTCCACTCGCTTAATGTTCATGGGAATGCGTTTCTTGTATCAGATTATTGCAACAGCTTATAATTCTGAAAGCTTTAAAGCATAAAAGGATGGTATAAAAAACATGAATACTAATCATGTGGCATCAATCGTTTTTTTTTTTTTTCTTTGGGGTGGGGAGGATTTGCACCCCATTGTCTCCCAGTTTAGCCATATGCTACTCGATAGCCACTAACTAGCCTAGCATACACTTCTTCCAAGACAGTGAGCCACTGAACTTTTCCAGCCCAGACCGGTTTGCTCTCTTCCACATTGATTAACACTCATTGATTAGTGATTAGTGTCATGCTGATTGACAGGGAATTGAACAGTGTCATATCTCTCACCAGCTGTTCACCCTTGGACCGCCAGCAATGATGACCTTCGCATGATCAGGATTCGAACTTGCAATCTCCTTACAATAGGGGCTTAAATTCTGAAGGTCAGCGTGGTCTCTTATTCCTCCCAGTTTCACATGTCCTAGTTTAACACCAACTGCTTGAATGCAAAGTCTCATGTTGTTTGTGGTCGCTACAGAAGTGAGCAGGTGACATGAGCAGACTCAGGGTTCAGAAGCATTCCAGAGATGTATGAGGCCATGCCTGACAAGTGACTAACGACTTCAACTAACAGTAAAATGATACAGTTGCACCTTCCCACACCTCTTATTTATTTCTCAGTTAGACATTTGATCTTGAACTGCAAATGATTTCAGCATCAGTGTGGCAGCGTGAACTATGGGTATTGTTTTTACACCCTTTTGCACATTCTCTCTCTCTCTCTCTCTCTCTCTCTCTCTCTCTCTCTCTCTCTCATCAGTGACTAAGCCAGTCATCTGCTTATCATCTGTCTGCTGATGAAAGAGCAGGTGTTCATGTTAGAGATTTTAATCCATCCTCTACAGTAGCATCCATCCTATTATTCATGTAAAATGTGGGGTTTTTTTTGTTTTTTTTTCTGGTTAGGCAAATCTTCATCATTGTTTTGTCCTAGAAAATTATTGTCACCCCCACCATTACCTAAAAAAAGTATAAATTAAAAAAAAAACATAATTTTTTTCTCCTTAAATACACATATCACAACTCATTCACTCATTCTCCATACCGCTTATCCTGTTCAGGGTTGCATGAAATGCGTGGAGCTTCTCCCAGGGGACTCAGGGACAAGGAAGGGTACACCTGGATAAGGTGCCAATCCATCACAAGTACACACACTTACTCATATACTTCTGGCAATTTGGAAATGCCAATTATCCCTTTCTGCATGGGTTTGGACTGTGTATGGTTGTTTTTGTGGGGCTGAGGACGGAGTACCTGGTGGAAACCCAGCATGTTGAGAATGTACAAACACCATACAGGAGGCACGACCCTGGAGGCCACGGTGCTAACCACTATGCCACCGTTCTTTAACAGACCAATTAAACCTGAAGTTAGTCTAAGCTCTTTAACCTACGAAGGAGCTTAATCAATTTGAACTTCTCATCTGAATACTAATGTTAGCTGAATATCGAGCCAACATGGCAAACCAGAAGTCAACAACTCTGTGTCAGAAATGTGCTCAATTTAGTGTTTATTACATGTTCATATTGCATTTCTACATGCATTTCTATTGTATATACTGTGTGAACTGCTCTAATTGGTGAGCTAATGATGAAACAACAGTACACCAAAAGGACTTAAGTATTCATATACGTCTGTTTTTGTTCTTTTCTATACTTCCAGTCTCTTTATCCACTTCATATTTACACGCACAGTGCCTTTTGGATTTACAGTAGGCTGAAAAATATGTATGAAAATATTTCTGAGAATAAGCAAAAAATAAGTTAAGGAGAATATAAATAAACAGGGGTAAAATATTTAAAAACTTCAAATTAACAACGTATATAGATAAAGATAATCATGTATACAACATACTGTATATAGATAGAAATTATTTTCTGGAACAAAACTATGATGAAGATTTAACTAACCAGAAAAAAAGAAAAAAAAACTATTTTACATGAATAACAGGATGGATGTTACTGGAATAAAGGTAAGGTAAAATAAATAATAAATTATACTTAAATAGAAAAGGTTACAAAACCAAAGCAAAAGACCTTATTACTTTCACTACTAATGATTGTAAGATATAAAGATGAGAAATTCATGGAAACACTACTTAACCAAACAGTCGAGAGAAGCCAGCAGATATTAGAAATCATCAGAGGAAACATGAATGGAGTACTAGGACACATTCGAGAATAATATAATTTCATGATTAAAGTTGATCTTTTCAGCTACCAAAATATTTTAGGAAGGTTCTTGCATGACTTCTGACCTAAATTCCACTGAAAATGTATGGATTTTTAAATAATCTTGGGAAATTAAGGACAATTTAGCAAAAATAAATTAGCCAAAATTGAACCACAATGAAGCCAAAAAAGGCTAAATAATTCTTACTGTAGGGATCTTAGAACTGTAACAGGCACTAACAGTCACGTCAGTTTATGGTGTCTGAGTAGTTACACTATAAGATTTACATAGTCTTATATTGCAATCATGGTTTCTTATTATATGATTGCAATAAACCAAGCTTTTAATATAAGGTTATTAAGCCTATTTCTAGAGAAATGTTTGTTTGTAAGCTTTGAATTTTCCAATTCTGTTGACAGATTCCTTTCTTATTATGAATAAATTCAGTTGATCAAGCCTTTTTCTGCTGATGGCGGCTGATGCCGACCTTGAACACAAAGTAAAAAAAATTGTGAATATTCTTTTATATTATAATTGCAGTATTGGGCTAGCCAGGTTGTGATTTATAGTTTTATAATATTCATCTTTTATTTTCATTGAAATGCATGATGGATTGTTCATATGGATGGATTGTAACCTTCCATATTTTCTTCTATTGTTTTACACTCTTGATGGTGATACACTTCAGATTGCAGAAATGTTCATTTCTTTTATTCTGTTGTTTGACAATGAATCTCAGCTTCGGTTCATGTTTTTTTTTTTTTTAATCAAGAAATATTCCTTTTTTTTTTTTTTTTTTTTACCCTTTTTTTCTCCCACAGGTATGATGTGGTCCGCCTTAACTTGATTAATTCATAGTTTATAACCTGAGGTAAAAGGCACTTATAGGATTTAAACACAAGCATGTGACTACAATAGTCAACTAATCTTTGTCACTCAGTTCAATCAGTTCTTTTTTGCTTACTAAAAGTAGTTTTATTTAAAACTTAATATTAGGTAATTTGAACCTTTAGAGGCATACACTACAGAATGTGCAATCTGCTATGAGGAAGAATCTGCTGATCGTGAAACAATCCACTGCTACAGTAGGAAAAGAGTGTTTGTTTCTTATTTGATTGTTGATTATTACAATAGTCAATAATTTTATTAAGCACTTGACTTTTGAGGTATTCACAAGTCAAGTGCTTAATAAAATCCACAGCATCTTACATTCAGAGATTTAAGGTGCTAATACATTAACAAATCCATCACAGCGACTAAAGCATCTGTTTTTTGTCAAACATCACTTTTTATGTCACTGTGGAAGATATTATTATATTTTTTGCAAGACATTGCACTCTTGCTCCGTCTGCAACTCTTTTGGAAACGTCGTGTACTACACTGCATTTATTTACAGCCTGCCTTGTCAACCTTTTATTTAATTGTGTGTGTGAGGAGGTGTCCATCTTCAACCAGCCTATTCACTCTCAGACTTTAATTCAGTCTGAACGGCTTCGGTATTTTTGTAGGAAACAGTAACACCAGACGCATCAGTCAAGTGATGGCGTGAAAAAACCTGGACAGCTAAATGAAACAAGTGCAAAGGAACGAAAAAAACTAATTTGTTTTGCAAGACAGTAGCAATATTGAGTCTCTTTCTCTCTCTTCTCTTTCACTTTGAGGAATGGTTTAACAATAAACCAAGAAATGTCAATAAATTCTGTCTAGACTTGTGTCGATGTCCCAGTCCTAATATTCGAACACATAATTTTGCGAAATGTGTAGTCGTAGAAAAGATTCATGTGTGGTAATGATGGGCCCATAAGCGTGTCATGTTATCTCTGCATTTTTATTATTATCAGTCTCAAAATGACATTCTTTATATATAAGGCTCATGACTGAATGGGTCAAATTAATCCTTACCTACGTAGATATGCAGATATATTTATAACCACATGATATGAATGATCAGATTTTAAATGAAAGGGTTATGTGGTAGCCATACAAACACACATACACATTCACACACTTAGCAATCAGAGAGAAAAGAATGCTATAGAAGGTTACGAATGCTACCAAACATCGCAAGTCAATCTGAAGACAGAGAGAGAGAGAAAACAGATAGAGACTTGCATCCGCTCATGCTCCAAGCATATTAAATAGCTCACTGACCTGAATCAGTGGAAGGGCTGAAGGTTACCAGTGTTGTAGGTGAGTGGGGGGAGAAAAAAGTCAGACATTTCACCGCAGCATAAACCGTAGCTTTTGTGTGAAACTACTCACAGCACACATTGTCCTTGCGGTCAGTGTACATGTCACCGTGGAGGTTTATTAAAAGTGAAAGGGGGGACAGAGGAAACGGAGCAGCTGCTCATTAAAATTCAGCCGCGTCAACGTTTCGGACCTGCATCTGATTGCTTGATTTGCACATCTTAAGCCCTTGGCTGAGATTATGCATTTGCCGGTTTGTGTGGCTCATTTTGTAAAGAAGGTTTTAATTATAGTCGTTTTATGGGACAAATACGTTCAGATTGCTGTTTAGGACAGAAGCTGCATTTGTTTATTATCTCTTTAATAAGAACCCATTCAACGCTTTGCTTCACTGAATATTTCATCGAACTGTTTTTTATTCACATTTTTTGCCTCTTTGGGTTCCTTTTTTCTGTTAGTAAAAGGTTAATTGCCTAACAGATCCAAGGCTTTCGGTTCAATCCCAATGTCAGGTTATTCTTCCAGATGTTTTACCAGTATCCAGTGGTTTTCTTCTGGGTTATTTTGTTTTCTGCGAGTGCCCAAAAACATGCAAGTAATTGAATGAGTGAATCTTAATTGCTCTCAGGTCAAAATAAGTGTGTGCGTCTGTGTGCACGTGTGATTCATCCCATTCAGAGTACATTCCTGTTTCCATGATAGGTTGTGACCCTGAAAAGTATAACGCGCTTTCCAAAGTTGTATGAATGCTTTCCCCCCCCCCATCTTTTCCACATTGTTGCCTTCTCTCTCTGTGTCACACTTTTGACACGTTGGAAGATTGAGTGCTGTAGAAGAGAGCAACTACGCCAAAAAGAGCCATGGCATGATGGCACCTGTTACATCCGCATTTTCTTTTATGTTTCTGCCACATGGGACCATCATGAATAGTGTATAAACGACACGGAAAGCCCTCTGGCACTGCTGAGACTTTTACATGCCTCTGCTCTGTTCTTGTTGGTACCAATTTTACACACACACTCCTTGAACAAAGCACTACGATGACCTGGAGGCAGAGGCAAGCCATCTCCTGTAAGTGAGGTCCTGTGGAGAGAGAGCAGTTCTCCCACTGGGTGATTGTGCGTGTAGGAGAAATCAAGAAAGAAAATAGAATGGCTGAGAGGAAATGTGGTGAAGATGGCAATACATGAGAGCAGCTTGGGAGAAAAAGGCCCTTGAGAGAAATGGGAAGAAAGCAGTAAGGGGAAAATAGGGGTACTGATGAGGATTTTCTGACGCCCTCTAACAGAGTTTTGTCCAGTGTAAGGATTTATATTGTCCAAATCCGAAGGCAACATTTAGCAGGAAATTAACCTACTAATCATTAACAGAATCTGTTAAAGTATCTAGGGCATTGGTGGTTCAATGACTTCCTGCCTGCCATGCAGAGGGGGGGTTACAGTACTAAAGGAGCTTAGTACTGGTCCCAAACCTGGATAAAAGTAGGACAGTTGCATCAGGGAGGGCATCCTGTGTGAAACTCTTTTAGTTGTTCTCTAGACAACTTTCTCTGTACAGGGTTGTGGGAAGCATGGAGCCTATGCCAGGGAACTTGCAGCACAAGGTGGGGCACAAGCTCGCACAATATGGGAATTTTGAAGATTAATTTAGTCTAATCTCTATTGAGGGAGGAAACCCACCAAGCTCGGGGAGAACATGCAAAGTTCACGCACACAGACCCGAAAGTGGGATTCAACCCCTCAATCCTAAAGGTACAAGGCTATGGCGCTAACCACTACGCCATTATGTTTAGTTTTTTTTTTTTTTCATATGAGGTGGTATGGAAAAGTTTCTCGACCAGTTTTAGAAGTTTTGTAATATCCTGTGTACATCGGGAGCTGTGCAACTGGTGCTATTCTGACCATGTGCATTACTATTTCATCATGGACAGCAAGGTAGAACAAGTAATTCTGCATGAAACTGGGCAAAGCTGCCAGAGAGACGTTTGACATGATTCGGCAAGTTTACAGTGATGCTGCAATGAGTCGTCCGAGGTGTTTTGAGTGTCACGCATGCTTCAAGAGCGAAAGAATATCACTGGAAGACGACGAGAGACCTGGAAGACCTTCAATGAGCTCAACCCCCAAAAATGTCGAAACCATTCAGCAACTTGTGCATGATAATCGTCAGATATATACTGTGTACACACACAAAGAGTTGTTATCGATGCCCTTTTAAAAACTTCAATAAAATATATTTTTGTATATTTTTTATATATACTTTATAATCTCTCAAAACATCCTGCTAAATGTAATGTTGGATGGCGGTTTGTTGTTTACAGCCGTTTATGGGGCTTAATCTAAAACTTCATGCCCATAGCACAAGGCCAGTGTGATAGCATCTAATTTTTTTTTTATTTTGTGTTGAGGCTATTATTTCTATTCTGTCATACTGTCATTTTGGTTACCTAAATCTATGGGGACAAGCTGCTGCATAAACAAAGTCTCCATGACAGAATACTGCATCGCATCATCCCAATTACTAGTTACAAATAACTGCTTTTATCTACTAGTATAAGATACAAATCTCAGAGCTTTGATATCGGTTTGGTATTTAATATGGAAAATTAATTGATAATATTAGACGTACACTAGTGTGTGCACACATACATACACACACACACACACACACACACACACACACACACACAGAGGCTCAGCAGGAAACTGTCTGACAAAGGTTTATTCGAACAGCTCAGCTCCGATACTCAGGCTTTCAGGCTCTCACTGGCAGACACATGGCATATCAGCATGTCATCATTAATCACACACAGGTGTACCCACTCATCCATTACAGTCTGCTCGTTCTCAGCGATTCTTCCTCCTCTTCCCGTGTGCTTGACCATGCCTCTGCTGCCACACTTTTTAAAAAAATGAAGGTGTGATTTTTCCATTAAAGTTGGATTAAGAAACATTAAAAAGTAAAAATAAAAAAAAGCAGCTTCGATGCCTTCTATAAGAATAAAATGATTACCTTCTCAATAATGTTACACTATATTTATCTGCCAGTTGAAAATGAAATTGGCTACAAAAGCCCTGAAAATCAATCTGCATCTTCTGCAGTAATGAAACTGACTGTGATGTATAATTGAATTAATCCACGGAGGTATTTTTAACACCAACTTAAACTTATATTGCAAATTGATTCTGCTCGTTTCATTTGCAAACGCAGTTCTTTCATTTTCTTTTATGTGTTAACCCGAACTAAATACATGACTGATGTGAGTTTTAATCACGTGTTCCTACTGAACATAGAAAAGATTTGTCTATTTAGCAGTTTCTGTATTTATTAATGACCTCAAGGAACAGCTCCAACAAATAAATGAAACATACTGTAATGTATGAAAGTGTTTTTCTCACTTGTAATTGAAGAGTCCGTATAGCTCATGTTTGCATTTTATACTAGCTATAAATGATGTTGGTGTCGTTAGGAGGCAGGATTATTAAGGACAATGAGATTTTCTAAGACAATGCACTGATCATCGATGAATCACAGCACAAGGATTCTTCGTTACAGGACTGATATTCCTGTCACAATTTACAAATTATAACCATCAATTCATTTATTACAAGCATTTTCACAACAGACAAACACAAAGCTTGTACATCCTCACACATACACACATACAGCTGTCTTACTATCCATGTGAGGGCCTTCTATTGATATAACTAAAGAGAGTGAGAGAGAGAGAGACGTGCTGTCTGTTTATTTTGGCAAATTAATTTTAATAAGAACTAAAATATTGCATTGTATAATAGTGGGAAAAAAATCTGATCTTGAAAGTCATTCACTAACGAACACTGCATAAACTTTTATAGGCTATCTATTATAATAAATCCTATCTTACACCTTACAGTATGTTCTAGCATTGTAAACAATATTTATGCAAATAAACTTATAAGAACTAAAATTGTTCTGATAGCAGGTATGCATGTGTTTGTGTGTGTGTGTGTGTGTGTGTGTGTGTGTGTGTGTGTGTGTGTGTGCGTGTGCACAGAGAGTGCAAATATTTAATAGAGGGCAGTGCCACAAAGATGAAAATCACATGTTTACCAGGTCTAGCCAATTTTAAACACTTTTTATCTATTTGGTCTCAGGTCAGAGTGACCTTAATAGTATCTCTCTGATATACATATTGTCAAAAAAAAAGGTCTTTTAGAGAAACTAACTCATCAGATTTTAGGGTATAAAAAACTTTTACTCATTTGTCTTAAGTCACCACTTTATAATAATATAATAATATAATACACCGTGCCATTATAGGGCTCCACACACATTTACAGTACACATTTACCATAAGATGGGGTGAAACTATGGAGGAAACCTACACAGACAGATTTCACACAGACATTAAACGAGCTCAGGAATCGAAGTGCTGCCCCTGGAGCTTTGGAACAGCAACTGTGTTTTCCCATTTAAAGCAATCATTTTAGAAAATGTCAAACACATACAGAACTTAGAAGCTAAGCTGTTGAGTAATCGGTTCTACTCTTCTCTTACTCCTGGCCAAGTTTTGCAACAAAATCAGTTAAACAATTGTCAGGGACTTTTTTTCCCCCCCCCGAGGCATCACTGTACTGTATGTGCTGCTTCAGGAAGTACACACCGCCATTACAGCTGCACTTACACTGACATCACTTTTTGGGGATTTGGCAATGGCCTGATTTTGTCCAGACTCCGTTTGTGCTGATTGTGTGTGTGTGTGTGTGTGTGTGTGTGGTGCCTTCATACAGACAAGAGTCTCTGGTAGTTTTGGGAACAATTTCCTGGACCCCACAAAGGGAACAGCTTTAGCTAATAAGCTTAATATAAGCTGATGAAATTATTATAATCGTTCTAAGCTTAATGTTCGCTTGAACATTGATGATATGTTATAATCTATGAATAGCATTGAATACATGCATTAATAAATCTTTCAGTGAAAGGTCCTCACATAGAGAAGTGAACGAGCGTATCTATGTGTGTGTGGCGGGGGTGTCGTGAGATGTAAATTCTGCCCCAGGCATCTGTTCTATGACAGTTTAGTCCTCGACTAGAGGTGGCGGACAGAGAAGACATGTACCATAACAGCTCGTCTCGACACACCTTTCTCTCCTTGTTTCTTATGTCTCTCGGTTTAAGAGTGTGAGAAAGTGATCCAGAAAAACAGTTATTGAGTGTCTTAGATTTCCATACTGCCAGATTTAAGTTTAGTGAGGACATGTCCTAAAGCTGCAGTTCCTTGTGCCAGGTGTCTTTTCTGGTCCTTTCACTAAAAAAGCCTCTCCCTTAAAGTAGGCTGCTGTCAAGCAGTCGTCTCCCTGCAACAGCTGCTCTTGACAAAGCCAATAAATCACTCTCTTAACACTGCAATGGGAGTGTAATGCTGCACCTCATTACACCTCGGTCCTGCTTTTCCACCACAGAAACATAACACAAGGACAGAGATTTGCTGGGTTTTATTGCAACCTTGTTCCTCTGATATGTCTAGACTTTTATGGTGATGCAGTCGGGATGTTTTGTGCTCAGATTGCTTATTGTGTCTATTTATGTATGAACAGTTTGACAGCAAATACAATAAATGCCATTTTCTGTTTTTTACTTTCGCCAAATGATTATCTGCCACAAAAAGTTGTCTATGACACGAAGTTTAATTTGAAAACTGCCATATAATCTTATTTTAGAAGCTTTAAATCCCCATGATTTGAGCAAAGCATGACATGGAGCCTCCAGATTTTTAAGCAAAAGCTGATGCGTCACAATGAGCCATTTTTCGCACCGCTTCCTTCTGTCATGCGATCAGTGGAGCAATGTGTTCCTGTACAGCACAGTGGTGGTGTGTGTGGTTTGAATGCATTCAAAAGTTTTTTAGAGAACGGTAGCCAAGAAAATGATGTGTACAGTCTCACTCTAAAAGGTATGTATCGCTTAATGTTCACAATATGTTTTGTGTAATAAGACATTATGCGATGTACAAACAGCATGTTATATATCTAGCAAAGCTATGGGGAATACTGAAGAGCACACACTGTGGTGTATCAGAGAAGCAACATTACAGAATTTAAAATATGAACAATATGTGGGTTTTGAAATGTCTCATGTCTTGCTGTGTTAGGAAGTATGTAACAAAACTCAATTTGCATATTACTGATATTTCATTGCATTCTTACATGATCACAAACACAACCGCAGGCTGATTTATCCATTGTGACAAAACTGTTGGAGATGGAGTTATAGCTTTCTGAAAAATCACAAAAACTCACACTTATATAACACCAAAAAATGGAAACTAAATATTTTGCCATTTGTGCTTCTTGACACCCTTCTGACTCAAAGAAAAAAAGCAGAAAAATATTTTCTCATTATCATTTTGCAATACTGCTTCATTTTCTCAAAAGTGCAAAAATGGAAGTATCTCATTTTGCCATCAAACTGTTCATATTTACGGTTGATGTTAATCATAGTATATTTTAGGCATAAAAATCTCATTTTGGAAAAACCCAGATTTCCTTTGTCTGGGTTCGATTCCCGGCCAGGCTCGATTTCCGTCCCTTGAGTTCATGGAGTTTGCATGTTCTCCCCGTGCTTGGTGGGTTTCCTCTGGGTACTCCGGTTTCCTCCCACAGTCCAAAGATATGCAGGTTAGGCTAATTGGCGTTCCCAAATTGCCTGTAGTGTGTGAATGATTGTGTGTATTTGTGTGTGCCCTGCGATGGATTGGCACCCTGTCCAGGGTGTACTCTGCCTGGTGCCCTAAGCCTCCTGGGATAGGCTCCAGGTCCCTGCCACCCTAAATGCAGGATAAAGTGGTATAGAAGATGAGTGAGAGATCTCCTTTGTCTGTATTTGCATTATATGGTGAGATCATGAGTATCCTGAAAAGGCACCTCAAAAATTAAATGTATTCTAATTATTTATTGTTATTCCGCCACAGCGACGTCCAATCGTTTTTTCCAGGCCATCAAACAGATACAGATACAAAGGTAAACTCATGCAGAGATGAGTCACAGTCACAGGGCTCTGTAGTACTTATACAGGGGATGTGAGTAGCAATTCAATAATTAAGCAAATTATATGTTGCTTCTCCTCTACGTATTTTCCACCAATTATAAAAGCTAAGCTATCTGGCTCTTCTGGAGATCTCATACTGATATATTTTCTTGCAGTTTACATTTAATTAAGCATGATAACAGGTGTAGTTTCAGACTTCTCCGCACAGATTTCCTGCTGTTTTTCCTCACACACGACATTGTGTCTCATCCCTCTGCCCAAACTTGCAGTGCTTTTGTCCTGTCAGCAGTCTTTTAAATAGAATTCAACCAGGATTGTTCTTCAAATCCCTCATCCAAAGTGTCCTTGGTGATTTAGTGAAATTATGAAATATGACTCTCCGTGTCAATAAATGAAAGTTGAGTCGTGTCAGAATGCATAATACCAGCAACACCGTACCCACCAGCACAAACTCTGCGACCTTTAGCTAGCTCTGTCCTTTGGGGGTTGTACTTGTCCTGCTGAATACACATACATACAACTTCTCAGGTCCTCTATCCTTGTAACACAGACATGGCCTTTGTGTCAGATAAAGTAATTATAAAGTTCATCCCTTCACCTTTCGACGTGAAGGATGAGAAAGTCGCATAACCCCGAACAGTGGACTGTCTGGTGTAATTAGATGCCAGGCACGAGATGAATATTAAAGAGTGTGCGTGCTGTGCTAAAATCAGCAAAGGTATGAACTGATGATCATAACCTAATGGCGCAGGATTTATCTGGATTTTTTTCTTGTAGGTCTGATTAGTCTGCTGTAAAATGATACTCAGGCACCCAGGCAAAAAAACAAAACAATATTGTATAATATAATCTTTGACCTTAATAGCTGTAAGCATGGTCTGCTTTTATTTATAGTTGAAAGTCAATGGTTGCATTGCATTTATTTACTTGGGGCTGTGTTAGCTCAGAGGGTTAAGGCTATGAGTTATTAGTCAGAAGGTCGGTGGTTCAAGGCCCAGCTCCATCAAGTTGATTTTGTTAAGCACTTGAGCAAGGCCCTTGACCCTATCTGCTTCAGGGGCTCCATATCATGGCTGACCCTGCGCTAATTGTGCAGTAATGTGTCTGTGACAAATAAAGGCTTAACTACAGTATTTTCTAGATTTTTCTTGTGCAGTAGACATGGCTAGTACTCTTTTCCAGTGTTGGGGAAGTTACTCAAAAAAAGTAATCTTCTACAAATTACTAATTACTACTTTAAAATTGTAATTTGATTACATAACTGATTATTCCATGTAAAAAGTAATCAGATTACTAATTACGTTATTTTCAAGTTACTTTGAAAGCATCTGTCACTGCGTGTGCCTGTGATGGGCGTCCTCGCTCACTCTGTAGGCTCCCTGCGTAAGCATCCGCCGCTTCTGCAGGTGCGCGAAGGGGCGAGGCCGCCAGGTCGGGTAAGGTAGCGATAATTAATGTTAATGTATCTTGGGCTTTCTCCGCGTAAAAAATCAGCTTTTTTCCCTTCCTCCCTGTGTGCATGGAGTTTGCATGTCCTCCTCATACTTGGGTTTTTTCCTCCGGATACTCTGGTTTCCTTCCACAGTCCAAAGACATGCAGATTAGGCTGTAGTGTATGTGTGTGTGCCCTGTGATAAATTGGCACCCTATCCAGAGTGTACCTCGCCTCGTGCCCAAAGTTTCCTGGGATAGGCTCCAGGCCCCCCGTGACCCTGTGTACAGGATCAAGCAGTATAAACGATAAGTGAGTGAGAGCCTAAACTCTAATAGAATGACAGATAGTCAGATAGACAGACTGAAGTAAAAACTGAATTCTAGATTTAATTCGCATTAGCAGTTTCCTATGCTTAGCTTCCTCCAGTGTCAAACTCAAAACTGATTGAAGCTTTTTGCAGAAATCATCTTATTGCTATTCAATACATTTTATATTAAAAAGAAGTATTGATATAGAAAAATAATCAATGATGGTTTGTGGGGTTGTGGCTTGATGGAAGCTGAAGTTACTGTTACTGCTCCAAAGTTTATTATTTTCCAAAAATTCAGTTGCTGCAATATTGGACATAAAAAAATACATACTTCTAATACTGTGGTGGACTTTCAAGTCAAACCGGGACTTTTGATTGTGTAGAACAATAGAACAAAGTTATGAGAGTAAAAGCTACATAATCCTCTTCTATACTAACACACTAATGTACTTCAAGTGTTTTCAAAATGTCAAACAGATTTACTCATCCATTTCTGAGAAAGTTTATCGCAAGGCCTGGTTTGATCAAACGCCCCTCATATATAGCAAAAGTATGTAGACACCTCACCATTATGCCCATGATTTGCATTTTCAACATTCATTTACATGTGTAGTCCCTCGTTGACTGTTATAAAAACCACAACATTTCTCACAAGCCTTTTCATTAGTTTTTGTGTGTGGCTGTTGGAAGTCACTTACTGTATTTAGCCACTACGAATGATTAGTGAGGTCAGGAACTGTTGGGCTTTCCAAACTTTTATGGCTTCAGTAGGGTTGAGATCAGGACTTTTTACAGGCCAATTGAGTTCTTCCACAGCAGCTTTGGCAAAGAAAGACGTCCTGCATCTTACTTTGTGCCCAGAGGTGGTGTTTTACTGGAACAGATTTGGGCCTAAATAATGGTTTATTTACATTTTATTATATATTCTATTGTTTCTTTTACTATCATCCTGCTCAGCATGAACAACGAGAAAAACAAACCTTGTGCATTTTAACATCAGTTGTAATTTGTTTCGAGATCACAAAACTCGAGAGGAATGAGGCAGTAGCGCCGGCGCTAAAATTCTCACAGCCATTTCATCCACACCACATAACCCTCAATCTGTCAGTGATAAAGTTTAACAGAAATCACCCGTTGGCAAAAAAAATAACAAGGAATATGTTCAGGGTTTCAGTGGAAACATTTGATTTAATTTTCATAAAATGTTGGTTTAGTCTGAGCTCTGCAAGCAACAATATAAAATATAGGTGTAGAAATCAATATAAAAAATTGCGGTGCATAAACTCACTGCTGTTGAAAGCCTGCAGCCAAGATCAGAATATTGATATTGGATGCATGAAACCATTAGACGGCCTTAAACATTTGTTCCTTAAAGTTTATGATATATAAGGTAGATGGCAGGGTACAATGGCACCTTTTTACATTTAAATGCCTTTTAAGACTTTTTAGCTTAGAAAAAAAGATAAAAGCTACAAAACTAGACTATATTATACTTTATTGTAATCTTTATTGGTTTTAAATAACAGAAATATTAAGTGCACTGCTTTTTTTTTTGAATGAAAATAAAGCTTTAGCAGTAGACCCAATTCAATGCATTTGAAATCTAAAAGTTTGACAAATTGTATGCAAAACTCATAGTACCTCCATCATCGACATTGTTGTTAGAGAAAAAGTACTGCATGCTATCTGATGACTAGAAGCATGGCCTGAAGGCTTTGCCAGAGCTGACATATTCTCAGCAGACAAATCATCTCTAGTACGTACAGTCAGACTAACAGTAGCTGTTTGATAGGCATAGTGCTTTTTCAAGTGATAGCAAAGCGCTTTTCAGATTTTATGTAAAAATCAGGTGCCTTACAACACACTGAGTAAAGTTTGAATGTTTTGTGACAAGGCTCACATTGCTCTACAAAACACTGCCGCTTTTCAGCCAGTCGCAGTACATGTCATCCTCCAACCAGTTATCATTGTTTACCCATGGCTAAGGCTGTCTTGCCTTCGCTCAGCATTGTGATCATTGTTACAGGGTATAAAACTGAAATATAAAAACTGAACAATAAATAAGCACACTAAGTAAGTAATTTTGTCCCAGATCAAATTTAATGCCGCCGTCCTAAAATTTCTAACATTTTACTGCATTTAGTTCTTTAAAACAAGCCCTTGAACAATAAAAACTTAATTTAAGATATTGTAAGACACTTTTAAGAACACACTGGGACCTGAGATGGTAATATAGCACATAGTTACACAGAAAGAAATTGTTCCTAGACAAGAATAAGTGAAGAGAGCAACAGTCATATACTGTAATTGTAGCCTAAATGGGGCTTTAAATGTATCTAACTATAATGATGCTATCTCCATGAGAAATGTCGCAAAATTAGATTGCCCTTATTAGATTGCTGTTTATATGCTAACAATGATTGTCAAACAATTTAATTTAAATGGCAAGGAACTTTCATCATCTGATGCACTAGAGGCATTAAAGTAAATCCAACACTTCTGATTGTGCAGAACAACAGAACAACAGAAAAAATACCGTTATTTCTCTATATAATCCCCTAATACACTAATGCACTTATCCCAGCATGTCACTACGTAGTTGTTGGATAGCATTAAGATTGACATGATACTATAAGACTGCCAGTTTGACGTCTGAAATGCTGGCCTCCCGGGAACTCCTTTAATGGCTTGAACATGTGGAAAGGGCTTGGAGAACTTTTTTTGAACAAACCTCCTAATGATAATATTTATAAAAAATAAAATAAAATAAAATAAAAACGCACTGTTATTATGCACAACAGAGTTAAAATATTTTATAGGTTGTAAACAACTGAAAATAGGCTTTTGTTGAATTTGCAGCATTATGAGGTCATATTTACTGAAATCAAAAGCTATTTAAATCAAAAACATCCTAACAGGGCATGTTACATCTTAACATA
>JAQMYJ010000038.1:11488811-11517257 GCA_030014305.1 Clarias laeviceps
TTTTTTTTTTAATGTTTAATGATCCACAGAGTTCAGGTGTGTAAGAAGATTAAACATAAAGAAGCAAAAGATAGTTAAGCCTACGGATTCCCTTTTAAACAGATTTAACAGCTCATAACAAAGTCAGAGAGTGAAAACCATTACTGAGACTCTAATTAATTATAGAAATCATTTTGTGTTATTTAACTAATAAACATTTAGTTCAAACTTCAAACTGAGACGTGTGTGAAGGAAGAGAAGCAGCGAGTCCAGTTCAGTGTCCAACATTCAGATGAAGCTGAAAGCAGCTGTGTTTCCTCTGAGAGCTGCTGAGAAAAGAGTGTGTGTATATCACCTCTGTGTAAACCTCATCTCCATCTGCAGGGGAACACACACACACACACACACACAATCAGCTTGTAATTACACATTGTACAATTTTATTCATAAGGCACACGATGATTTTTACACATGCTCGTCAGATCTCGCAACGTGTAGCCTGTGGGGCGATGATGCTATTTTCAAACCGTAAGTCATTTTGAGTGAGACGTCACGCCCTTGAGTGTGATTTAAAATAGATGATGTGTCAAAGTGCACTTGCATATTTTCCTTTCTTCCTTCAAGCTGTTCTCTGAGGTGTTCCTGATGATACTGTTCGTCTGCGTAGTGAACACACAGCATGTGCTTGAGGGATGAGGTGTACCTGCAACTCCTCGAAGAGCAAGCGCTTTTGTGATTTTTATTTAGTTTTTTTCTAGACTAATATTTGATGAACACTACACACTTACAGACTGCTAAGTACTGATTAGATATAAGTGAAAGCTGAAATGTCTTTATTATAGATGTATTAAAGTGTCTAATACACTTTTTTCCTGTCCTAAACAATTATTAATCTCCCAGTCTTTTCCGAATCATTACTATTTCGCTACCATTTCTCGCACTAATTGATGGGTTTTAGCAGAAACATTCTAGGCCAGTGGCTCTCCTTTATATCCCTGCTTGGCCTATACTTGGAAAAAAAAATCTTCCATCCGTTGGGATTCACGATGAGCTAATCCAAATGGAAGGTACCTGGGGTGGTTTATTAGGGTCCACTGCTTCTTTCCTCTCGACTCCACACCATCTGTGCACTAGTGGCTCGGGCCATCCACTGAAAACCCAGCCAAGCTGAACGGCCAGGACCTTGGGCCGTGCCTGGGCATCTCACTGTCTGCTTGAATCTGAGCATCTCACAGGGAGCATCCAGCCAGCTGGTGCATTCAAAAATCACTGTTGTCCCACAGAGGTTAATTTCGTACTGATTAACACCTAGGGCCAAAAAGACTTATGTGATCATGTGTTGAGTGTGGACTGTGACATGAATTAGAATTGAGGAATTAAAATATTTCTTTTTCTTATCGGAATATTGAAATGAGTCTTGTGTAGACATTATTCAAAAAGTTTCGGATATAAAGTCTGACACAAATTACAGCAAAGGAGAATCACGGTAGTGCCCTGAATTGCATTTTACGAGACTTTTTTTTTTTACCTTGGGATTTCGTCACGTGGTGCAATATTAAACCTAATGCATCTACCAGGGGTGGATCATAAATTTTATAAATTTTACTTGTACAACTATGACTAGCTATACATTTTGTTGGCCATAGTTGTACAAGTATAAACATCATATTCAAATCCATTTTTTTTTTGTCACGTACACAACCATACACAGAGTGATAAGATATGATAAGATTCAATTATTTGTCACAGTTAGCAAGCTGGGGTCAGAACAGAGAGTCAGCCTCAACAGTGGCAGCTTGGTATTGTTGGTGCTCGAACCTCTGACCTTCTGATTAGAAACCCACTAATTTACCGCCTTAACCATTTGAGTCACCACTGCCTAGTCTTTTCATCTAAACTAATATTTAACGACACGCTGACAGACTGCTATGTACTAATTGAGTATGGATAATAGCTATAATTGTCCTAATGTGTAGTGTACTATCAGGTCTAATTTTGTGGTTGCCTGGCAACCTGGTTGAGACTAAAAAGTAGTAGCAAACATATATTAATCATATCTAAATGAGTGTGTTAATTCAAAATAAAATGAAAGAAATGGACAAGGGTATGCATGTCAAGGGTGGTGATCGTCAAGGACAATTTTATCCTCTTCTGAAGAAAAAGTCAACAAGTCATTGTTTTAAATAGAAGCTGGGAAGGTTTCAACACTCATCCCAAATATAACTATTATGTGTGTCTGGTTAGGGCTTTTATTTTCACTCTGCATGGTTGACCCCGGGGTGACAGCATGTAGTTAGCCACAGAGTGTGCAGTGTGCTACGAAAGCTTCTCCCTGGACTTTATGTTCCTTTATTTTTCGCTGTTTATTATAACACATGCACATTCTTCATTCTGAAAAGATCAGTGATCGTCCATGCGTGCAGTTTAATCCACCTAGTAAAGATTATTCTCCTGTCAGCCAGATTGCACCTCATCTGATATGTCTCGTTCAACAAGCAGTTAGATTCAGAGGCATTTAGCAAAAGTCAATAAGGAGCAGAGTTCATTTTCTTTCACTGCTTTTTAAACCTGCTTGTCTGTGAAGAAATTGTAATAGCCTGGACATGACATCTGCCTGTCCCAGGTGCCTGGTCTAGTGATCTGTCCACCCTTTTCAACTTATACTTATTTCTGGGATTTTACATGCAGTAAATACATGCAGTATGTTTTTTTTTCTCTCCAAGATTAACTAATGGGGAAAGAACTCCATGGCATATTGCAGTGTACTAAGCAGCATTGTATTCAGGTGTTGATGTATGGATTTAATTCTTCCGCCCTCCAGGAGCTGCGTCAGCACTTCAGCCTCATGCGGTACCCACCTTCAACCATCCTCTCCATTTTTACATTTTTTTTATTTCAGCCTTCTCCCTGCCTGTAGCACCAGCTGTTTTTATCAGGATGTGGTAAAGCAGCCTGAGCTATACAGTTCCTGTTCATCTATGACACAAGGAAGTTCACGCATAGTTCTATCTAAGCCCGCTTTCCTGTCCTGCAAATCCTCTTCCATGAAACACTGGAGTGATTATTTTTACGATGGAGTGCCACAGGAATAGAGCCCTCTATACTGTAGGTTCAGTTACCTGCTCCATGTCCGGAGGTGGAAACTGATATAATGACATAGTTTCCATGCTCAAAATAGGCTTTAGGTTCATGCAAAAAAAAAAAAAAAAAAGTGTAATGACATCACAGGTCAGTTTCACTCTGCCATGAACTCATAAACCACGTCGCTTTCATCTAGTTCTCTTTAATCTGCCTCAGGTACAAAGAGTGCAAATTGCAAATGGGATTTCCTTACACAAATGTTATGCTTTAATCGAATTGTTACATAGCTATGTGCTGTTATGAAACAGACATGAGCCTGATTAGTTCAGTTTGTAATCAGATACTAGCTGTCATAAAGTCTGTGATTCGCCTTCATTCAGTTCGAATCAAATTTTAAGATGCAGTTTCCTTCTTCTTTCTCCTTAATCAGACTTTAACATGATGCTTGAGATCCATTCAAAACTGTATTTAGTAAAAATAAAAGTTAAAGTTTTGAATGTGTTTTCCCTGGCTACACCACACTCTTTAGCTCCGCTAGATATCATACATAGCCTTCTATTTACTATTCTATTTTAAACCATAAGGATAAGGCAAAGCTGTTTCACTCAATACTCAATGTACGTCCTTTCTGAATGTACTTACTAGCACATTGCTATTTTCAGTTTTCTCAGTAATTATCCGGTATTACAGGAACACATGACGTGGTACTTCACTCGCTTTCATTTCAGCATTAGTAAGTGCCTGCTGTTTTTTATTTATGGATTCACCCATGCCATTTTCCCATCTTGATACAGTCCTGATCTAGAGGCATACACAGATGCGGCCGGTACTCGCAGTTTCAGAGTAACCGAGGCAACTGAGTGCGAGCTTCTGTTGCCAAGTTATGTGAAACATCAGAGGAACAATGTTCGCATGGTTCGGTTTCCTTTGTTCCTGTGCAAGACCGGAATCATGACTGTCAACCTGATCAGTCACAGGATTGGGTTAGGAATTATGTTACATCTTCATTTTAATGATGTGGGGTATGTGTGTGAAATTTGAACAAATGGATTTTTTAAAAATAAATTCTTTGTGATTTTTCATTAATTCCTGTAAACTTTAATTAATCTTACTTTAATCAATCTTGACGTAAACTTGCTCCCAGCAGTTCTTTTTAAATGAAGTAATTCATAATGTATAATGTGCAACAATATTAAGCACATTCAGACAATCAGAGTATTAATCCTGTAAGACTTTTGATATCACTATTGCATCAAAGATGGAAAAAATAGGTTGAATGAAATGGAAGCAAGTGACTTTGGCAATGTTGCATTTCTGTATTCATTGCTATTTCTAGCTGTTATGATCTGGTACATAAAAAATAAAAAAAACTCTGAGATATGTGAGGATGATGGTCAATGAGCAGTGTGATTTGAGCTGCCAGGACTGGAGGTGGCACTGGCATTGCTCAGAATGTTAATGGCTTATGCTTGCATGTTTCGATTTTGCTGGTTTATTCTCATTATTTACTCCTCTATGATTTATTCATGCCTGACGGATGTCTCTGAATTAAGGCGTAGGGTCTCTCAGACACCCTTTCCCACACACACTCTCTCCATGTGGTTTACTGCTTGGTCACTGTAGACTTGACAGGAGACATAAACGTGTTGAGTGTCTACCAGGTCGTTTGTACTATCTCAGCTCTGAGACGTTTGCTTTAAACTAAACATGACTTCTCGCACTTCCTTTACACGATTGAAGATGTTGGACATACCTAAGCAATAGATATTTCAAAATGGACTGCGCCAGGTGATGAGGACAAGACACTGTGGAACAATAATTAATTGTGATTATACATATGCTACAGTATATGATGTCACAATAGATAAGCCACACACACACATTGATTAGTGTTCTATAGTAATTTACAATATATCACACAAAGCTAATTGCCTTTTTTACAAGAAGAAACAGATTGTGAATTGCTTGACAGTCGAACTGGAGAAGGAGCTTTAACAAATAATCTATGGCTTACAGAAATCGTATAAAGCATTGTCAGGGCATATTATTATGAGCCTTTAAAGGGCCAAATGCCAAAGCTGTTCATTTTAAATATTATCTATTTAATTGACTGACGGACAACAAACTATGCTTGAAACGTTAAAAAAAAAGAGCAATTCCAGGGAAAAAAAAAAAGGACTAGCAGAATGTACATTAATTAGGTGATTGCCATATAAGGTGCTGACATTCATTATACTGAGTAAAATTATAAACTTGTAGTGTATTAGGGGTTGCATAGACTAATCGACTAATCCATTCACCAGTCACTGTTGTAGGGACACCAATTAGTCAAGGGGGTAGAAAAAAATTTAGGCAGACTAGTGTTGCTTGGGATACTGGTTCAAAGATTTGAAAACAGTATTATACCAGCTTTTTGAAATAATCACACAGATTTCTATTTGATCTGGCTAATAAGCGCAGAACTGACAGCAGATTATTCTATTTCTCACTCACTCACTCATCAACAATAGCGCTTTATACTGTATACAGTGTCGCAGGGGGCCTGGAGGCTATCCTAGGAGACTTGGGGCACGAGGTGGGGGCCAATCCCTCGCAGGGCACACACACATACACAGTCATTCACACACTCCGGGCAATTTGGGAACGCCAATTAGCCTAATCTGCAGGTCTTTGGTCTGTGGGAGGAAACCGGAGAACCCGGAGGAAACCCAACAAGCACGGGGAGAACATGCAGGAAAAAGGGAAACGACCCTGGACGGGAATCAAACTCGGACCCTGGAGGTGCAAGGCGACAGTGCTAACCACTACACCACCGTAACGCTATTATTCTATTTCTTAAGAAATAAAACAAAAAGGGCAAAATGTACAGTATATTGTCCTACTCTGGACTGGACAGAAAAAGAAAAACAAGTACTGTATATGTGAAAATAATGTGATCACTCGATTAATAACTACTGGTTATTCATTTTAGGATTTAGAGTAAATCACTGAATAATACCAAAACCTGAAGCATTTCTAATTCATTTTTGAAATAAGATGCAAACTGTTCATTGTAACCAGCTTTTCAGCACTGTGTAATGTGATGTAAACCATTTCCATGCTCCACTTTAACACATGTGGAGAACAGTGCACGTCTGGTGCAAAGTCTGTGTATTCCTGGTCTAGTGGGAAATACTCATTACTACTGTATACTCGCACTGCAACGTTCCCAACGCCTCCTAAAAGTATCGAAGAACGCAGCGAGAACGGGGTTCAAATGGAAAATGTTTGTTTATCCAGTCCATACAACTTCCTACCTACTGTACGTTCCTGTCAAGTTCTCAATACGTCTATCATACTGTCACATAATACTGTATGTCCGATAACATCACACCACGCTCTTACCAGTCTCTTATTACACGCCTGCTACATTGCCATTGAATGCGGTGAGTTGGAATAAATATCACAACACACAGTGCTTTTCATCATGACGTGATGGTGTGAGGAATTGGATCCAGTAGTTTTACTGAATTACTGACACAGACGCGATGATTACCTGCTGCTTGACATACGTAGAAGAATGTCATATGGACTTGTAATATGCAGTCGTCTGCAACCTGACATGGATCCAGCACAGCTATAGCACAAGCCTGAAGAGGATGTTCATTAATTAAATGTAGCGACCGTGCAGTGACATCCCAATGCTAGTCAGAACGCCATGCGAGGAAGTCTCTAAGTGGTGGTAATTAGGCCGTTAACTGGTCAATGCCGTCGTTAATACATCCTTATCCTCAAGTTCTTCCTGCTTCTTGCTTCGACCACATCCTCACCAGGATCTATTTGAACAGTCCATGAGCTGAATGAAATGAGTTAGTGAGGTATATTTGCCTGAGAGCCTTGAGTTTGATAAGTGGCTTATACGGTTCTTTGTGCAGATGATCAACAATCATTAATTATTATTATTATTATTATACAGCACAGTTAAATCATTATTAAAGGGCAGCAGCATAAAAAAATCAACAAGTCTCAAAACTTTACTGTAACATTTATTAATCCTTATTCCAACAGACTATTTTTTCACATGGCTCAAAACATACCTGGGTCACAAAATTTGTTGAAACTAGGTTGTGTTTCTTGGCTGATTTTATATAAGGATGTCATAATTACTAACATTGTATCTCAGTGCACTTATGCTATCAAGCATTATACAGTATTAATGGCTTTAGGTTTAGGCTTAAGGTTAGGATAAAATCTTTTCATGCGATTGCCTCATGGATATTCTTACAAATCTAATATTAATCAATTTTTTTTTTTTACTTAAGGACCGGCAGAACTACGCATACCTGCCCGAAAAAAAAAAAAAAACATAAATCTTTCATAAAAACCTTTAGGAATCGAGAAACTTTTCACTACATGTCCAATTATAGTCTCAGCACACTGAAAGGTTACTTAGCCACATTATGAAGTGCTGTTATGACCATAATTAGACAGCAGTTAACATTAAGTGTTCACCACGTCTTTGCGTTTGAACCTACCAATCAACATAGTGACCTAATGAAAGATTTAACATGGTATCAACCCCACAGACTGACCTAATGACTTGACTTTACTGTCGGAACTTCACTCTATAGATGTCTTTGTATTAAGAGTCTCAAAATAGTGTATTTTTAGGTGTTGGTTTAAGTCAAGAAAGGTAGTTGATTTTGGAGACTGTCTAAGTATAACCTAACTGGCATGCTCTTGTGTAAATTGCCAGACTTGGTGGAGTCAATCGGTCGTTGCCTGATGGTCTGTGCTTATTGAGTGTGGCCTTGCAGCTTACAGGTGGTTGTAAGAAGTGTGTGTGGTCTGATTCTCAGAGCCTGTTTTCGCACCTGCGTACTGTATGTGCACCACAAACGTTCCCACATTACTAACCAAACTGTCTCGTGTTTTTTGTTCAAGCTGTATTTCAGGAACAGTCTGTTAAATGAGGGGCGTTCAAGTCAAACCGGGATTTTTCATGAACGCAGGCGTGAAATCAATTCAGTTTTACAGAAGATTTCAAGCGCAGTACGGTGATGAGACTCTTAGCCGCAGTAAAACATTTGAATTGTGCAAACGTTTTAAACAAGGCCGTATTTCCATGAATGACTATCCCAGCTGAGAGGGCCGACTTCAGTCGTTCAATGAACATTCAGTGATTCGAACACTATTAGAGAAAATGGCCTGGTTTGATCTCAAAAGGTGTTTTTTTTTTTTTTTTTTTTTTGGGATGACAGTGCTCAACCCTCATAACCCTGGAAGTTATTGTGACATCCCCGTACAGTCCTGACCTCGCTCCAAGCCATTTCCACATGTTGAGCTCCTGGGAGGCTTGCATTTCAGACGCGAAGCAGGCTTCGGAGAACTGAGAGAACTCTCCACTTTGACTATATCCAAGCACTATGCTGGGATTAGTGTAGCAGGGGATTATATGGAGAATAAAGGTAGTTGTTTCTCTCATAACTGTGTTTGACTTGAATACTCCCTATATGTTCAACTGTGAAATGTCCAACTGTGCATGATGCATACTTGTGTGTATGTGTGTGTGCTTGCATGTGTAGTAAAAGAGGATTCATGCTCGAACACCTACAAAGTGGTTTACTAACAGCATCTGTGAACTGTATGTCTTTCACATAAGCAAAATAACATTGAATTAAAATGACATTTGTTCCCTTAATGAATATGATTGTCATTATTTCGCTAACTGAAGTACAAAATACAAGTTAGTGTCTATGCAAATCAATCGTAATTGCATATGCACTGCAATTTACTAAGACTTAAAGGCTTATATATTATACCATGATAAATTTGTTTCTTATAAGTTGGCTCAATATATTACTTGTTAAAAATGGTTTTCACTCACATTTGCTGTGTTAACAAATGCACCATTTTATTTATTGCATTTTATCACCTTTGCTCCCAGCATCACTGCTTGTGGTTTTTAGTTTTATGCACGGTTCACTCTTCCAGGACTCTTTTTTTTTGGGAGTCTACCAAGAACTCTAAGCACATGCAAAATCTCATTTACATTTTGTTTTCTGCCCCCTTTTTTTTTTTTATCTTACATAATTTGTAGAATAATCCTTTATAAATCACCCACTACATGCACATGAACTGCACTCTCAATTTATCTCACTGCTCATGCAAATTAGCACTCATTATTTGGGAATTTAATCATTCTCAGAAGCATAGGAGTCTCCTCTCCCTATTCTCCATCTCAGTGGGTTCGGTTCTGTGAAGCTCTTACAGCTTTCATAAATCATTTCTGGACCTCCTGACTTCTCCCAGGCTTCTTCAGTCATTCAAAACTCCTTGTTAGTGCAAAAGTAGACCTTTCTTCTGACTGTATTGTATTCTGGATTTCAATCTAACTCGATTTTCTCTGTCTGCTGCTTGAGTCAATACAGGGCATAAGCAGCGTGATTAAAGGGGTTTTAACGTATAAAACCCTGCAAACCGAGCCTGCAATTCGCAAGTGATGTCCATTAATTGCTTTCTATATTTCAGTGTAATCGTTTCACTCTATAACGCATTAGAAGGATCCACTTAGGCAGACTTTGAACTTGCTCTTATTACACAGCCACGTTCCTGGCCGAATAGAGTTATGTTTTACTCTGCACCTGGTCAGCTGTTTGTGTCCGAGGGTCCGGTGGCATTTCGCAGGGAAGACACTACTGGATGACGTGACAATGCAGGCGCATTATGGCGCTGTAGCGCACGTCTGCTTTGACATGCTCTTATCACACTTGAACAGCTGTGTTAAGCACGGAACAGAGCAGAACACTGTGCTACATTATTCTATCTCTTTCTAGCTGATCTCTGCTCCTCGCCAGTGGGTATTTGCCGTGTGCATGTTGCATGAGCTCCCAGATTTATTCTCCTACAGAAAAAAAAAATGGTAAAGCAGTATCACTGCACTGCAGTATATGGATCTCAGGACACATTGTAAGCAATTCATGGCCGCACGGCACTGCTGTCTAGTCGCTGGTGTTATGATGGTCAGTGATATCTGAAGAAAGCGTTAAACAATATCTGCTATGTATCATTAACTCAGTATTAAATTACTGTGTGCAAGGTTTTTATTATGGTTGATCATCAAAGGCAGAAATTCACGCAGGAACACTCTTATTAAAAGATTTGCATTTCAAGTCTGTAATTACGCCACACATTATATTATTCCAAACAGAGATAACTCACGGTTCTGTCATCTTCCTACAGTATATTTGTACTTGAGCGATTGAGCAATGATTAGTCTGTTTACGTTATTGTACCTTCACTATTTCATGTGCACTTTATCAATTAGCGGTAATGATGTGTTGTGTTTAAACCCAGCGAGGCCGGGTTTAAACAAAATGCACACATTACTTATGTTTATATGATACCTGTATTGTTCAAGCTGTATTTCAGGAACAGTCTGTTAAATGAGGGGCGTTCAAGTCAAACAGGGATTTTTCATGAACGAAGGCGTGAAATCAATTCGGTTTTACAGAAGATTTCAAGCGCAGTACGGTGATGAGACTCCGATGCAGTAAAACTTTTGAATTGGGCAAACATGCAAACATAACTTTATGTTTATATGATACCTTGTGCGAATTTTCTTACAATCTACCTACCTAGTCATGCTTACAATCACTGTTGGTACTGTTGTTCTGGGTTCCACAATATACAAAAAGACGATGTGAATGTCAAAACAGAAGACTTACTTGTGCCTTTTCCAGAGACAGGAATGGGTTAATCATTGTGCATTGTGTTGTCACTAGGTGCGTTTACATGGATGCTAATAATCAGTTAATAATTGGAATAATAGCTCGGAATAAAAATGCATCACATAAACACCTCTGCGATCAGAACAGCCTGAATCAATCTGGCCTGATTGGAGTGACAGGGCAAGTAAGCCGAGTAAGCACTTGATCTGATCTATTCTCTCTTGTTGGAGTAAACATATTATTTCTGAGCATTTGTGCATTACATGGGGTAACACTATGTGATGGGAAACGTTTCCTGAAGGGGAAATTTAGCTTCCATTCCAGATTAGTTTACTCTACCTTTACTTTGGACTTTCATCCCCTGGGTCTCTAGTGAAGGCAGAGGTTCTTTTTGGCTCGCAGTTTGGGAAGTATTTATTGTCGATTTCCATACCTTTCCAGTAGGTTGCAGAACCATTTTTTGCATTTTATCTTTGTGCGTAGAAATGCATCTATTTGGATCATCGTTCAAGTGAACAGTTCATTAGGAAGGTCTAATCTGAATGCTTTCAATGAGACTGAAGAAATATCATCATGTAACTTTAGGTATATTGTCCTTGTAATGTAATTAGCTTGTACGTTGATACCTTGCTTGGGCAGAGTTAAGAGCTTTTTGTCTGATGGGGATCCTAATCATGCGTACACAGATACAAGAAGCCATCAGGTCATTTTCTATGGAGGCCGAATAGCATTTTGCCTACAGTCTTGTAGCAGTTTTCTGGTATCTTCCACAGTAGCTCGTACTGTGTGGCACTATGGAATCTATTGCAAAAAGAAACACAGTATAAAATGAGAGGACTTGATTTTTTGCAGCCCTGGGTAAAGTAAGCCATATCAGCATAGCTTTCAAAGTTTTTTGTTTTTTTATTTCTTTTCAAACGCCATCTGAGTCAGCTAAATGCATTTTGATCTCGCAGGTACCTTTCTTGTTCTTTTGCTTCTATTTCATTGCATTTGTGCATGTATGTATGTGTGTGTGTGTGTGTGTGTGTGTGTGTGTGTGTGTGTGTGTGTGTGTGTGCATGTGGATGCACAATTGAGTTGAAGACGGGATATGGTGTTGAACAAGCCTTATCAGCTCATTGCAGAGTTAGTCGCGTTAAGCTCCTGTAGCGTCCTAATGAACATCAGCCCGCTGATGTGCAGCATTCAGGCAGGCTGTATTGAATCTTAGCATCAGGGGCGCTCTGAGCTCTGGTCAGTCCTTTTTCTACTCGTCTCACTCTCCACAGTGTGGTTCTCTGCTTTTGGTCTTAATAGCGGAGAGATTACAAATCTGTTAAGGTCTAAATAAATGAAGTGGCTGGCATGCCTGCGGGAGAACAGTCTGCGTAATGAATGATTTAAACTCGGCACAATTGACTGTTTTGCTTCAGATAGAGAAGCCAAATTATTGTTCATGGTGTAAAACCAATTCTGCAGACCTAATAGTGTGCGTGCACAAATGAAAAGTGATTTCGGAAAAGGATGCGGCGTAATGTACCATTTGCTGCACGTGTATTCCGTGGGTCGGATGATCCCGAAAAAAAAAGTGTTTCGGATGTAGTGTTAAAGCATGTGGGTAATTGATCGCTTAGATTTGTTGTATTGTTAGTCTTGAGGGCATTCAGATGGGTTTATCAGAATTGTTGTTTATACTCTAACACAAAGAAATGGATTAGAGTAAAGCCGCTGGTAAACACTGTATTATGTGTTTGTATGTTCAATCTAATACTAATACTGTATGTTTTAATACTGACTCATTGTAGGTTTTAATACATACTTACTTTCAGGGCAATTAATGATTTCAGTGCTTTTGAATGCTGTCTACTAGTTTGAGATTGCACAAGCGTGCTGAAGCATAAATAGTGCTGCACAATTATACAATCATTCTTCATATATTTATATTCTATGCAGCTTATCAGGACAGGGTCGCAGGGCCCTGAAACCTACAGTATCCCAGGAGACTTTGGTCACAAGACAGTGTACACCCTGGACAGGGTGCCAATCCATTACAAGGCACACACACACTCACACACTTACACACACACACAGACACACACACACTATAGGCAATTTGGGAATTTCAGTCAACCTAATCTGCATGTCTTTGGCCTGTGTGAGGAAACAGGAGAAAACCCACCAAGCACAGAGAGGACATGCAAACTCTACGGACAGGAATCAAACCCTCGACCCTGAGAGGCCACAGAGCTAACCACTGTGCCGCCTTGCTGCACAATCAGACCCATAAAAATTGTAATCACAATAAGGACCTGTGCAATTATTAAGGTTACAATTTATTACAGGTAATAGAGTTTGTCAATAATTGTCTACTCTTTCAATTATTATTATTATTGTTATTATTGCATTTGAAGGGATAAATAAATATTGGAAAACATCCTCTTAATGACTTCAGGTGAGTTGTTATATTCTATTACCATTTATAAATACATTTAAATACAAAATGGTACATTTAATAGTTACTGTAAATATAATGGTTTTAAGCGATCGCGATATTTGTCAAAATATTTTTTTTATCAAATCGTGCAGCCGTAAATGTAACATTAATCACTGGATGACCAGAACTTATTTTCAAGCATCGTGTGAGTTTCCCCCAATGGTCAAAAAAATTTATATGGAATATCATATTTTGATTCATAAGCATTTTATCACATTCCATACACATTTCCATAATTTTCTTTTGATTCTATAAAGCTGCTTTGCGACAATGAACATTGTTAAAAGTGCTATACAAATAAAATAAAATAAAATAAAATCGAATTGAATTGAATTGAGGGGCACGGTGGTGTAGTGGTTAGCACTGTCGCCTTGCACCTCAAGGGTCCGGGTTCGATTCCCGGCCAGTCTCGATTCCCGTCTCTGTGTGCATGGAGTTTGCTTGTTCTCCCCATGATAGTGCCTTGATTCTTATTAATATTTCAAATTTTGCAAAAATCCCCCCAAAAAGTCAAATTAACTATCAAATTGTTTTCTCCTTAATTACCAGATTGTTTCTTTCAGTTGTTCAGCATTTTTAATGTATAATCATTCATCCACATAGTAGTTTGAAATGTAAAGAATGATAGCCACGATTATGGTTAAGCAAAGCTACAGATGTGATCCGGGGGAAAAAAAAGAGGAGCAAATACTCATGGTTATATTCTGCCATAATATTGTACAACACACCAAGCTGTTAGGAAAAAAACTTGACTGAAAGAGCCGTTATCAGAAATGAATCAATTTAGTGGTGGTGACACTGTTGCCACCCTGAGGTCGATTGTTTTTCTGTTACAGCACATCTCGAACTCATTTATTTTAGTTCCAGAATGAAAGTTGTAAGGGACATTTTAATGCGACTTTAGAATATTGCTTTATAATTTTTTTTTTTTTCATGTATTTATTTGTTTTTTTTCTTATCGTCTTTCCAAGAACGAGGGAATGAGTGTTTGGTTATTCAGACTATGTCCCTGGCTCTTGAAAGGAAAGCATTGAATATGTGTTAGCTACTATCTTGTTTCCGTGCTTGAAATGGTGCTATAATTCCTAAGCTAGAGAAGCTGCCAATCTATCGTCGCTCCTTACAAGGAACTGAGAGACCATGAACCAAGCGCTGCGGAGCACTATTGAGCGAACGGTCATGTGCATAGATTGTTTTTATTTTAACACTAGCCAAATCCCGCGATTGATAACTCAAAGAAAGAACTCAGGCAAAGAAGTACAATTATGATAAACTGAATTGAAGGTAAGCAATAAGGTCAGGCGGGTGAAGGTTTAAAGCTACGTGCAGTCTGAATTCAGAAGATTTCAGTGGATCCGTTTCATATTAAACTAGGGTCTCTTTTTGACTACAAATAAACAGCCTTTCTCCAACTCATGTTTTTTTTATCCAGCTTCATCCAGAGTGAATATCAAGTATTAACTTGTATAGGCAAAAAGTATAGTAAAAATGAATGGGGTGGGCTAGAGACAACACTTGATGCCTGATTGGTTCCCTGTCAGAGAGAAGGGGGCTGGGAGTTAGAGAGAGAGAGGGAGAGAGAGGAGAAGGGAAATAAGGAGGAGGAGATAGATAGATGGCTCAGCGCTGAATGGGGGTAGTAGGGAATGTCCAGTGAATGCAGCTGCCGATAATCGCACACATCAGCGGCAGCGCTGAGACCAGGAGCACAAGCTCAGTGCAGAGGAGAGGAGAGGAGAGGAGAGGAGAAGGCAGGGAAGGAAGAACAGAGCGCAAGACTGAGGCTCTGAAAGATAGAAAGAAAGAAAGAGCGTGTCGGCTCAAAGAAGAAGCGTGCGAGGAGGAGATGTGGAAGTTGTAAGAACTCTGTCACATACTCACCGGAAACACAGGTTGGCTCCTGGGCTTCATCAAGAGTGATGAGAGCGTGAGTGGGAATCCACTCTGTTCCCGTGGCATCTCTTTCCCTTAGACTTTCATTCCTGATCGGTGTGCATATGAGACACTCTTCTGGGAGCAAAAGTCTTTTGGGAGACACTTTTTGAAATTTTTTTGCCCGGCTACTTTGTGAGACATGGTAGAGTATGATCTAGCTAGCAGAGCTTCAGCCCCAGAGCATGGAGAAGTCAAGTAGTGAGGAGTCCGCCATCCACCGCAGCCCCTCCGTGGACAGTTGCGACTCGGACTTTGCCCGCGCGTCCAGTTCAGGTCGTCCGTTCGGTGGACGAGGCTTCACCGCTGGGGCTTTTTACGGCTCCACGGGGCGCAAACAGACTGCCACAGACAACAAGGAAGGCAACAAACCGAGCCCTTCCAAAAGCAGCAAATACGTGGTCTTTTACCTGGATCTATCCTTTGTGTTCCTTTTAGAATTCAAGAAGTGCAACATGGCTAGTGGCTTCCTCTGCTGCTTGAAATACATGATGTTCCTCTTTAACCTCATCTTCTGGGTAAGTGATATCTTGTTTTGTTTTTTTTATTTAACGTGTCTTCATCTCTGCTTCATCTGGTGCTACTGATGCTGCGTGTGCGTGCGTATGTCATTGATTCATCTCTCAGTGAAACATGTTGTAGGACATGCACGTTTCTGTAAGTGAATGCTCAGCTGGTCTGACTGTGCATTTCTCTCAGTTACATCAGGTTGACTCTGCCATGTGCTGTCATTTATGAACACACGACTATTTCTGTCCGTGCCTGAGTGGAGGGCCTCTGGGAAATAAATTTCAGTCATACACAACTTTGTGCAAGTCTACTGACTAATCACAAGAGAACGGCAGCTGTGCTGTGGTGTGCATAATCATGAACACTCTTAATTTGTTCATAAAGATGTCTCTCTCTTTTTTTTAAACCCACTTGAGGTTCTTTTTATTGCCGATATGCAACCTGCTCAGTGATACTGACTTTTATATTCCCTAAGCCTGGTATGATTGATAAGTTTGAACGCAATTTGAGATGAAAAATTTTTGACATTAGTGACCATCAGTGTTTATCTTGGATTGATGAGAATGACAGCAGCTTGTTTGCCAGGAGGACAGTAGGCTCTGTCCTTTGTGAAAAGGCAGTCATGCATAAGCATAAGCAGCACACACACACACACACACACACACACACACACACACATACATACACAGAGCCTCCTGGGAGCCTGTATTTCATGGTCAGATTCGGATTTATTCTCATGAGGGCATGAGGAATAAGAGGAAAAGGCATGCGGAGGAGTCAGTGTGTGTCATGTGTCTGTAACTCTGATCTCCCGGGGAGACAGTCAGGGTCCCGAGTCTCTCTGATACTTGGCGTGTGACTGTTTCGTGCTGGGTGCTTGGTAGCGTGTCCTGATTTTTTTGTAAGGCTGCTTCCTGTGCACACAAAATAAAACTGCTATTAATAAAGTGGAGAAATGTTCTGCATTATATTTCAGATGATTATTATGTGCCTTGTGATCCTTTCAACATCTTTCCAAGTTTAAATGATAAACCCGGCTGCTGTTTCTTTTTCTAAGATTAAAAAGCATCATTTTCTTTTGATTTATTGTTTAGAAGAGTTGCAGTTTCTGTTGAAAATCAAGGATTTACTGTCAACTTAGCCTTTTTAATACTCTTTATAACTGAACCGACTTGTAGTGTTAGTTAGTGGGGTTGGCGAAGTTGAAATATAAACTAAATATAAAGACTTTAATCTTCAACTGACTCCTCTTTAGCCCGTTCCTGGTCAACATGAATCTGGAGCGTTTTTCAGGAACACTATGTGTGAGGCTAGAATAAACCCAGAATGAATGGGACATCAGTCATAACAGAAAACCATGAACACACACATTCACACAGTCATTCAGATCTAGGGCAGCTTACATTAGCCAATCTTTTACAAAGGTCCTTTTAGACATTTAATATGTAACATAAATAAAAAAAATGTCTTTCTTTTATTCAGACATAACTGAATGTTCCTCAATGCTTCATTCAAACATACCCACGACCGTGAAGCAAAGTTTAACTGTATACATGCAATATTTGCCATTCTTTAAAGATTTAACTTTCAACTGCATAATATGTAATCCAGGGTTGCCAGATCAAATTGACAAAATCCTGCCTGGGCAGTGCTGAAAACCTGCCCGCCTCGATACAACAATTAACTCTGGGTGGAATGTTTTTGTTTTTTTTAATCCAAAAAAACAGAATTTGACTTTGCAGGAGCTTGAATTGTACTTTCTGGAGAGAGAGATAATGTGTGATACAGAGTGGCATGTGGAGGTGGGAGGAAATAAGTAGCCTAGAAGAATCCCACGTCTATACAGGGATAACAACATATGATTTTTTTTTTTAAACGACACACTTCATACCCATGCTACCCTCTATTGTGTTTTTTTTTTTTTTACCTAAAAAAAAAAATCTAGATAGACTTGTTGCAAGTCAGTGATGATATCAGATTTGCTGGAATAAAAGAAAAGAAAAGTGGATGTTCAGAGAAGACCCTTTTTTCAGAAGTGTGAGATTGAGTACATGATTATTTTAACCGGTGTGATCTCAGTGAAACTGCGAAAGTCTTTACAACACAAAGTCAAACATATTACCCTGACTTGAAAAAAAAAACAAGATTTCTTAACAGCAGCAATATGCAATATGTTAAGATGCAGAATTGCGAGCAAAACAGAAAACCTTATTGATTATGAGCATATTTGCTCTATTTGTTCAGTTGATAAATGCATCATTTAGCCCAATAAAGGGTTTTTCCCTTTCTTTCTTTTTTTTTTGCCTAATAGTATGGAGTTAAAATTTTTATCAATCATGCCTCTTCTTTTTTTTTTTTTTTTTGAAAATGTCCAACATTTTGCTTTTAAAGCCACACTAATATGAAGTTAAGAAATTAATTGTCCGTACAGTTTATGGTCCATTGAAGGCACTCAAAAATGGCAGTGTGGCACAGACAGAAAGTGAGTTTGACAACCTTGAAATAAAGTGTGTGTGTGTGTGTTCCCAACCGATTATATCATTATTATTCTGCCATTGTCTGCGGGAGGCGTATACCTCAGTAACCCTCCCTCAGGGAGTCTCATCATTAAACACAGCTTTAACTCACTTTAGAGTAAAACAAGAGAGACAGAGCAGGGTTGGACAAATCATAAATTCATTAGCTAGCTCATCGTTTAAATACAATCTTCAGCGCGCACAGCGATATGTGTGGGCTGCGTAATTTCCTAGACTAGAAAGTGGTATCTAACGAGATGGCGAGCCAGAGTTAGCTATATACCAAGCAATAATGCAGACTTGATGATTATTATCTTAATTTTTTTTTTAAAATGTTCTACATCATGGTTTTTGCGTGCTTGACATAAATATATCATTTGTTGATTAAGGTTTCGACTATGACATGTTGGGCTTTGTTCTTGCATCACAGAATATTTACACAAGTCTGACTAGTAACTTTATTTCTCTTTGTGCAAGTCGTACAAGCTTTATGACAAACTTTATTTCATTCCATTTCCATATACCTGCGTGTTCTCGATTCAGAAAAAAGACCATCTGAGCACACTAATTATTTTGACTAGTAAAAAAAGTGCCTACCCACTCATATCATACCTAAACTGGTGGTAGTATTTTGAAGCATGCGTTTAATTAGAACGTTATCGTACGTCAGAAATACACCAACCAAGAGCTACAATTCCCAGCATCTGAATCCCAAATCACCGGAGTTCTGACACAACTGAGACTAATCACTGACCCATATAAAAGTAACTCATGTACACACCGTATATATAATACTCCCTATGAGTTTCCAGTGTAGTTACCAAGCCTTGAAAACTTTTCTGTTCTTTAGTTTAGTTTCTGTTTTGATCTTGTTTATGCTCGTCGTAAATTGCCCGTTTTCAAAGATTTGATTTGTGGTTACCCTTGCCTGTTTCGATAACCTGTTCCTTGTGTTGTGTTAAATAAAACTCTTAACTGCACTTGCATCCTGTGAGACTGAGCTTCTAACAATATCCTTGTTGGAAGCATCATTAAGTTTAAATATGCATTACTGTGCAAAATGCTTGAGCCACTCCTCATTTCTCTATATTAAAGTTAATTAAATTATGTAGATTAAATTAAAGAAATGGGAACAAATATTTTACCTCAACAATAACAGGCGGTCTGAATAACAAGTCTGAAGATACGCTACAAAAATTGGTGATTTATGTAACAACCTAAAATTGTGTAAATCACCGGCCAGATCGTCTGTCATCATCTACAGCTGTTTCACACTGGTTTTATGCTTGAGTGATTCGTAAGGTACGTCACTGTGTGCCTTAACAAACAACAATATTCCTCTGGGCTGGACTGGATGAGCTGAGGGGGTGCTGTGTCTCAGATTGTCTTTATATCTTTCAATAACTACACACCAGGAAACAGTAACTAGCCGCAACTAGTTGCATCCCACTGAGCTCCCTGTTTGTGTTTGACCCATGCATGTTTACATGTGCATTTTTGGATAAATCGTATAATCAGACAGATTTTCAGCTTCCCCGGGCTGTCCGTCCTGCTGAGAAGTGCTGGTCTTGGTGCTAATGATTACTTAGACTTTTTTTAAAAAAAATCTAACTTTAACTGTGCTTAAGTTTAAAGGCTGCTTTGCCACAGTTCAGGTTAAGAGAAGTCTTATGCTCCTCTCCAGAGTCACTTTGAAGCAGATGGAGACTGTGTAGGTACAGGACGAGCTTAGTGAGCGTTAAGAGATCAGTGTGTTACTGTATCCTGACACCCCTGGGACTGTCCTTCCTTGGCTGCGGCACTCCAGGAATCACAAGGTTCTACTGCAGCCGAGTGTTTAGTTCTGACACATCATCCCCTGCAGGGCGCAGTTCTTTAGAACCGCGATGCCAGGTGCTGGCGCTCACCATGACTTACCAGTGTAAGACGAGTTACAAGGTAAACAACGTCAGGAGCTGCAGGATTCTCGCAGCACTGCTTTGCAGTTTTTGCAGCAGTTGTTGCCAGCCATCTGGCTCCTCTTTCTTTCAGGGATTAGTGTAGGCTAAGCTGCATCGCTTCAGCTCAGATTAAAGCGTTTACTGCCGAACTAGAGCACGGTTCATTCTGCTTAGCACTTATGGCACTGATTCCTCCTGCCATGTGACGCATCTAACCTGTCAGCTGACCGAGCAAATGTGATACGCTCTGTTATTTTGAGTTGAACCATTGGCGTAGAATCCCTGATTTGAACTCTCAGTTCCTCAATGTTCAAACGTTTTAATGGTTTCTCAGTCTGTCTGAACTTGTTAAAAATACATTTAGATTGGGGCTTTTCAGCCTCAGATGATGTCTTTGCTCCCTTAAAATAAAAGCTGCCTTTTGTTACAGAAGCTAGGAGGCCACCCATTAAGTCTCCCTACCCCTGTCCGTGTCTTTTTATTACAAGAATTATCCTTTGTATCCTGCAATTTACAGAACAATCGGCTGAACAGCACCCTCTTCATTGTGATCTCTCAGTCAATAACAGAGATTCACTTCCTGAACTGGCGTCAGATTTGTATGTGCACATACAGTATGCACTCACCTGGCACTTTATTAGGGAAGCTCGTAAAGCTAAACATACTGTACGAGGAGTGTTCAAGTGAACCTGGGACTGGAAATTTCGAATGAATGAAGGCGTAAAAGCGATTAGTATTTACAGAAGACTTTTTAGCCGCAGACAGTGATGAGACTCTTAGCCGCAGTAAAACATGTAAATGGTGTAAATATTTCGAAGAAGGCCAAATGTCCCTGAATGATGATCCCGGCTGAGGTGGCTCAGAGTCCTCTGCAGTCGTTTCCATAAACATACAACGCCTGATCGTTGAAAATCAACAGATAATTTGTCACCAACTTGCATAAAAGATGCATCTGTCTGTGGGAACTGTACACACAATCATTCATGAACAACACTTGCACATTACAGGAGCTCAGCTGGGAGTTATTGCCATTATTGTACAGTTTTTAACCTCACTCCAAGCATTTTCCCAAAGTTTGGGCCATTAAAGGAATTCCTGGGAGGCCAGCATGCATACTAAGAAAACATTGATGATATCCAAGCACTAGTGAAATGGTTGGATAAGTGCATTAATGTAGCTGGGGATTGTATATCAAAATAAATGTAATTTTTACTAAAATAACATGCTGTTATTACTCACAGTCAAAGTCCCAGTTTGATTTGAATGCTCCTCATATAAGGGGAAAGTGTGCCGAGTTTTGATGAGTGCTCCCTTTGCCCTTAGATTTCCTGTTCTTGCCTGACAAAAGTAGATCCCAGTGTACAGTATTCTTCTACTGTTGTTGTCTATTCATCCTACAATTACATGGTATCTTGAAGAAATGAAATATAAACAATATTTAAAATAATATTTTATTTAAATAGTACTGTTACAGTATAATGTTATATTGTGAAATATTGTTAGTGTGAATATGTGAGATAATGCAAAATAATGATGGAACATTTTGCAATGAGGGGGTGTTAAGGATAAATAATGCTGCAGCAATGCAAAAAAATATGTAATTAAGGGCTTCTGTCATATTAGTATCAACAGAAAGCTGAGAAAACCAGAAAACGTTTTACAGAAGTGTAGAAAAGAAAATAATATGCTTTGAATCTTTGGAGCTGGTCACAAATAGACTTCCTCTAACAACTGGATTTGTTTAATTACTTTTCATTATAAATGGGGTCAATAATGAGTTCTTAAGTGGCGGCAGACTGACTAAAACTCTGTATCTTTAAGCATTTCGCCACTGTGATGTCTGTTGAATGAAATATTTCTGCGGTGTTTGGTACTCTTAGCTGACTTCTCATTCTTCCGCTAAAACATCATCTAAACGCATACTCGTCACCCATATAAGATCAAAAGCAATGTCTTTTCCTTTTGACATTCTGAATCAGAGAATAGCATGACCTCAGCACTGTGCTCTAAAAGCATCATGCTTAGAGTCTGCATTTTTATGTTGTTGTTTTTTTTTGTCCTTTGATGGTCGCAGTGTTGTGCATTTTTATTCATAAACATAAGTGCTTGTTTTTGGGATTGCACAAGATTCAACTAAATATTAGGACCCCATTGGTTTTAATCCCGCTACTGACATCTTTTTTAATGGTGGGAATAGGAACAAAGTACAGAAAGTAAGTGACAATCTCAGGCTGTTATGGTGGGAAAGAGGTGGCGTAGCTGTCGCATCACTGTCTTGGTAGACTAAAGATTTTTTTTTTCTTAACATCAGCACTGCTGTTTTTGCTACAGGGCTTCTCTGCAAGCAATCTCTTTACCACTTCCGCTCCCTCTCATTCTGTCCTCACACTCTAACACTCACAAGAGGACATGTTCTCTAATGCACTAAGCTGTAGGGGATTTAACATTATAACAAAATATTACTAGGCTACTCTTGCCATAAGCAGCATCACACTGACATTTGACATGACTGCTAGGCGGAAGGGAACGGTAATGTTAAATGATGAGAAAGATGATGAAGTTGTTAATTCTTCCTTTGCTCTCTTGCCAGTAAATGAAAATTGCATTTGAAAATTAAATAGAAATTTAAATGTTTCAGCTAGCAACAATTATTTTAACACTAGTAAGTAGCTTCTCATTTCTTGCACAACCAGGTTAGAAGATACATCTTGTGGTTATAGAAAAGATCTTATAGTGTGGATCTTGGAGAATCAAGCAAAGAAAACAACTAAGGAGACTGATGAATTTTTATAATTATCCATATTATTGTAAAAGCCTGGAAGGATAGTGCTGAACTGTCGACTTCATGGAAGACATGTGGTCATGGTCATGAATGACCATGATCAGAGATTACTTAAACGCTTGATGAAGTTGCATTGTAAAAATTAAAAGAAAGCAGAAATCCCAGCTATGTTCAAGAGAGTAAGATCGTTTCCACACGCTCAGTGTAACGAGAGCTCAAAGGTTTGGAACTAAACAGCTGTGTGGCCATAAGAGTTAATTAGGCTAATCAGGAAAAGGCCTTCAGTTTTCTAGGGAGCATAAAGATTGGACTTTGGAGTGATGGAAAAAGGCCATGTGGTCTGATGAGTCCAGGTTGACCCTATTACAGAGCGATGGCTGTGTCAGGGTAAGAAGAGAAGCGCATGAAGCGATGCACCCATCATGTATAGCGGCCACTGTACAAGCCTCTGGAGACAATGTTATGATCTGGGGTTGCTTCAGATGTTCAGGTCTAGGATCAGTAACATTACAGTAGGTGCCAATAAAATGAATTCAGCTGATGACCTGGATGTACCGAATGACCAGGATATCCCATCTGCGGATTATTTTCTTTGTTGATGGCATAATTCAGGTAGACAATGCCAAGATTCATTGGGCTCAATTTGTGAACGAGTGGATCTGAGAGCATGAGGAAACGTTTTCATGTATGAATTGGCCACCACATACAGAAGCCTCAATTTTTTTGTGATAAGGTTGCTGAAACAATGCAAGGTTTCCATAGGTAATGTGCACTGTAATCAAAGCTAAAGGCGGTCTAGTGAAATATTATTGTGACAATTTTTTTTGGCCAAGCAGTGTACAGTAGATAAGGGTCCAAAAGTATCATCATCTCACCTCCAGTTTATAATCTCTTTATCCTGGTGGTGTGTCACCTTGAAGGAATAATGTAGGTGTCATATTCACACAAACAGAGTGTACAGTCCAAGTGCTGGGTTTATTTAACAGAATGTGAATCCAGAAGAGGGAAAAAAAACAGCCAGGTAAAAAGTAAAAATAACTAATCCCAAGGAGAGATTTGAGAACTAATTCAAGGGGAAAGTAAATCTCTTTACATGATAAACAATCCAGAGATTCCAACTTAATATTCAATTGTGAATAGTCAAGTACAGTAGGTAAGAATAGACCACTGGTGACCTAGGTAACCTGAAATTTAGTTAGTATTCAAGTGGCGGTGGGGAGTGATATCATCAGGTGAGACTGTCACATAGGATTTTCTTCTAAATCCGTTCTTCTCTGGGTTTTTTATTTCTTTTCCTGATTGTCAGTTCTGACTTGAATATTAAAGATCTAAATCTGTGTCTTGTAAAGCTGCTTTGTGAAAACGGCTCGTGCTGTACAAAAGTGAATATCAAATGAATGTATAAGCATTTCTTTAAATCCTTATTGTGACTACAGTGTAATGGTCTTAATTTATGAAGTTCTTGAGTAACTCTCCTGCTGTAAATTTCATTTCTATGTTTCTGTAGGGGTCACTATTTCATGAACCTCTATCATCTCCGATTCTATGCTCTTTGTCTGCTTAGCGTGTCTCTATAACCCTCCAGCAGACCTCATTACCACGTAGGTTTTGTTGAGATGTGTTTCTCTCCCAGAGGCTTTGTGCAGTGGAATGACTTGTGCTCCATTAGATCACCTCGGTGCACGAATCCGTTCAGATGCCTATATCAATATTATACATATTTCTGACACTAGTTTTGAAACTATCAGTGTGTCAGGCAATAGCTCGACGTCTTTCATGACTTTTACAGATTTTTACAGTTATAGTGGGAATAGTGTCTGGATTTAAGTGCTACTGTTTAAATCATGGATGCACATTAATGTTATAGATTAAGTCCCCAACATATAAATGAGTTCCGTTCTGTGAGCTCGTTTGTAAGTCCAATTTGTTTGTAAGTCCAATGTCCAAGTAACATTGTCTTGGTACTAGGATACTTTTATACTTAAAAATTATACTAAAATAATTTTTTCTATACATATGTAAAACTAACAAGTTCCATGATCTTTTCCTTTTTCTTTAAAATCGTGCCGATGGTTGAACAATTCATGTTAAAAGAACGAGCAATATCTGCCATCTTTACACCTCACTCTATTCTACCAATTATTTTCACTTTTGTCTCCATCCTTTTTGGAGCTTGGAGCTTCATAGCTGTACCAGCTCCATCGCCACTGCTATTACGCTTGCTTCCAGACATCCTAGGATGCAGGATGCACGCACATGTATGCATGTGATCTAACTTCCACGATTGAAGAAATGCGAACAAATGTTCGTATTTTAGAGACTTACTGTATTATATGCTCAGTATTATACCAAAAGAGCTTTATTTTGGTAATGTAGTACAAAATAGTTTCATTAAACATTTAGTGAAAATATGCAGATGTGGCTGAGGATATAGTACACAATATTTTCATTAAACATTCAGTAAATATTTTAGAGCTTTGTGCAACTATAATTTCTCCAACATGTGGGGCACTGATGCTTCTCAGCCCATAATATGGTTCAATTTCTCTTATTTTGTTTTTGTTACAAAAAGTATTTATACACAGGCACTGTATGTAAAACTAACAAGTCTGCATATCTTTGGACTGTGGGAGGAAACCAGAGTACCCAGAGGAAACCCATCAAGCACAGGGAGAACATGGAAACTCCATGCACACAGAGACGGGAATTGAACCTGACCGGGAATTCGAACCCGGACTCCTTGGGATTAGGCTAATTGGCGTTCTCAAATTGCCCGTAGTGTATGAGTGTGTCCCTGCAATGGATTGGCACCCTGTCCAGGGTGTACCCCACCTTGTGCTCTAAGTCTCCTGGAATAAGCTCCAGACTCGCAAACCTGTATACAGGATAAAGCAGTGTAGACAATGAGTGATTGAGTAACAATTTAGCAATTCAACATTTATTTTTAATAAGATTGAAACATATAGAGGGACTAGTGACACCTGTAATGTAAAGAAATGCCAGGGAAGTGCCACCAAGGCACTAGACTACAACCACCATTAGTATCTGTATGTCACCTGTTTTGAGTTTGTCAATGCTTTGTGTATTGATTTAAGTTCCTGTTTTCCAGGTGTGCTTGTCCTGCTTCTGCTCAGTTTTTATGCATTTATGGCTTTTTTCCCAGGTTATTGTTAGTGATCACAGTTCATGTTAGGATTCAAGTCTTATTCTTGTTCCTGTTTATTTTAGTTTGTCACAATGACTATTAAAGTGGAGCCTGCACCCATGTCCTTGCCTTCCCTGATTCCTGACATTGCATTTAAAATTGCTCTCAGTCTTAAAACTTTCTCCTTGATTTCACCAATGCATGTACGGTTTCATTTGTTGCTGTGTAATTGGTTCCAAATTCACCTAGTAAAAACAAAGGAGATATCCACATACAGTACTGGGCAAAAATGAATGATTCATAGGAGTCAACCTATGAGAAAACATTCCTCTCAATATGGTCAGATAATGAACTAAATAGGTGTAAAAAAAATAAAAAAAAAATAGACTGAGAGAACTATTCCTCAAGTCTAGATTTTAAAAATACAACAAAGTCTGTGTCTTTGAAAGCAAAATATAAAGAAATAAGGGGTGGCTCTAGACTTTTCCACAGTTTCATAGAACAGAGAAATATTTGCTGATGTGCAAAGTTCAATTAATGGGTAAAAAAAATAATGAACATTACTATTATAGACACTCAGGTCCATAATGAAATGTTAAACCAGGCTGAAGTAGTTAAAAACACTGCAAACTCTACGGTATCCATGTAGCGTGAGGTGAGCGATGAGATATGCAACAAAAGGTTCAGATTCACCACTGCACAGATTGTCAGATAAAAAGAATCCACTATTAGACTGGTCTCTATAACAAGCTGTTTTGGAGGGCTCTACAAAACAAGCCTTTCGTGAACGCAGTGCTTAAAACGCACACACTACATTTAAAAAAAATGTACTGTAATGTACTGGGATGTACTGTATACAAGGAAAAAAAGCCCCATAGCTAGTATAAAATTTGACAGTAGATCATTGGTTCTGAAGCTGTTTATCATCGACTGGTCCAGATGCTCTTGTAAAGATTGAGAGTATTTTTATTGACATGGCACCAGGATATTGTAGCTGGTTGTCTCTGGCAGAAGATTAAAACTTGATGGATCTTTCAGTGGGCTGATCTGAAGAAAGCATTTCACATGTGCAGCCGTAAAAAAAAATGTAAAGGTACTTTAAAAATTGTTCTAAATGGAGCAGTGCTCCAAGAACCATTTGCAATTGTATTTCAAGAGACGGCTGATCAATTTGTATCAGTATATGGAGAAATGGAATTTTGGGTTTTTTTTATGTCCTAAAATATCAAATTTTACATATTGTACAGTATCTGTTATCTTAATATTGATATCATTTATCATTTTTACAAAGAGTACTACAACTCCTGGAACTTTTCCCCTGGGCGTGTAGCAGTGTAGAGTGTCATGTATTGTGCCCTCTCAGCTTCCTCTTGCCAGACAAAATCGATGCAAATCTGCATCTTACCAGTGAATTAATGTGGATTCTTTGAACATCAGCTTAGCATTCAGTGCTCAGCACTTTCCTTTATGACCCAAAAAAAGATATCCAGGAAAAGCAGCGACTGTATTTCAGAGTTTCTGTGTATCTTCTGACCTTATAGTCACATATGACTGAGTGTCTTGTCTGAGTTAGCCTTTTACCATTGAATTAATGAGAGCAGCGTCTTTAATTACACTCTAACAGCAGGGCACCTCTGCACCTTATCTCTGATGATGATGGCCAGAGGGTCATTTTTAGTCCAAGTAGATTGAATGGTGATCGTGTGAGACCCTGATGCTTTTTACTTGAGTTGTTAAAAGGGCTGTGTGTTCAGCCTGCTCCTTATCCAGGGTCTTTAGGGACCAATCCTACAAAAGGGCTATCCAGTGACAGTCACTGACAGGATCTATACACCATCTCTTTCAGGCGCCAACCACAGCTGATGTGATTAGATTGGACTGAATTCCCATCCTGACGAACCCATATGCGATTTTTAATTCTTTTCTTTTCCGACCATGCCATTTCTGGAGCTTAAGGATTCGACAACTGTCTGTCTGATCTGGCTTTTAATTACCCTGTAACGACAATGCACAACGATGATGCCTGAAATAGAAATGTAAGTCCAATTAGATTCAATAGTGATTATGGCAGACACTATAAACAGGCCCTCCTGGGAAAAAATGTCTTCCACTGACAGTTTTTAAACATCAAAACACCAGGACTATTGACACGATTTTGATTTAACTGAATTTCAATCAAGTTTGAAGAGCCAGAATAAAACTTTCATGAGTATTTTCCATTTCTGACCATGACATTTCCAGAGCATAAGGAGTCAACAAACTTAGATCTGATTTGTCCGTAAATCCTTGGTGTGCCATTTCAGCCGTTTGTGTGAAATTGACTTTGCCTATGCTGTATATAAAACCTTTAAAAAATGTTTACCCTGCAAGTATCCA
>JAQMYJ010000038.1:11519271-11530711 GCA_030014305.1 Clarias laeviceps
TATATATACACAAATGTACTTCATTAACTTTATTGAAAAACAAACAGTTTGGAAAATTATCATGAATGCAGATTGCATTTTATTTACCCTGATGTAATGTTTAGTTAGGTCTGTTAAGGTCTGTTAAGTTTCTGTCTGGTTTGATCAATAATTTATTCATTCATTTTTAGTAATCACTTTATCCTCATCGGGGTCACAGTGAATGTGGAGCCTACACTCTGAGGTAGGAATATGATGTGCCAGCCTATCTTAGGGTATCTTGTAAGAGATCTAGGTCTATCTAATTACTTTACGATGCTTCAGAATCTGTGTTTTAGTATGTATTTTTGTATGTAAAGTGGATAAAGACCGGGTCTATCATTAGCATATACTGTAGCACAAGCTGAAGTTTGAGCTAGGATCATTATATATCATGGTAGATTTATACAGTATTAGGTCATTGTGTAACCACAAGGTTAATCTCACACTGCTGGTGGTCAGTCACCAGTGGTTCATTGTGTCTAAACCATGGTTTAAGTACAGTATAATGAAATACGGTCTCTTTGAGCCAGAGGATTTGAGACAGAAAGAATTGCACATTTTAAAATTGTAAGAGAATTTGGCTAAAGATGTATGTAAAAAAGCGGAATATAGGGTAGTTATTATTATTATTTAGTACCTTTTATTTAATTGTTTTTCTGTGTATACTTGATCAGAAATGCCTTTAAATAAACCAGAGAGGACAGTTTTGCACTTTCATTTTTACATCCTGTTCTATACAACATAAAAGACAAAACTTTTTTATATTTATGATAATCTCTCCGTCTGTCATAATAACATTTTAAATAGGTAACATAAAATGAAACATCAACACATACTTTAGTGACACATTTTTCCAAGAAGGGTCAAATTGTGCATTAGAAAGGACCTTAACATGCACCATAAGCTTGGATAATTGTGTCGTTGGTAATTTAGGATGCCATTTCCCAGAAATATCTGTGGACAGCTGGGAAAAGGCTGTAACCAAAGAGGCTGCAGGGAAGGGCGCGTGCAACGGAAGGCAGTGTGGTCGGGATTGTTGGACTAATTGGCAACCTCAAACTTTTGCCTATATGTGTGATGGAAGATTTGAAGCCATCCAAGTATTCTGTGCTTTTCTAAGCACACCCAGTGAGCTTCCTTTACACCCCATTACCAAATCTCCTGGGCTGCTGAAACTGTGTAGCTGACAAGAGGGCGGCGCGCACAGAAAGTCGTAACCCGAGGCGGCATCCTTTGAGGGGGGAATGTTCTTTAGAGTGCTACCAAATCTGGAGGAGAGAAGATAAGAATATCTGCAAGCGGATTTTAAGCTCCTTTTAGTGAATGTCTTATGTGACTATTTCAGTCCCGCGGTTTTTCTAGTGTATTCTAGAGTTTAGGGGATGAGGATTCTGCTTAAGCATGTTTATCTACACAATTTATTGTAAATTAGTCATCTTCAGAGATTCTAGTGTTTAAGTAAAGTCTTTAACAATATAACAAATTCTGGTCCACCCCCAACCAACCCCCTATTATTTTTTCACTTACCAATTCCAACTAGCCGGCTAGTGTAGATTTCCCTTAGCATACAATAGCTACCAGCTGGTGAGGGTAAAGGTTAACACATGCTTCTTTCTAGATAAATGTTGCCAGCCAACTTGCAGGAAAACATGTCATCTCCACAGTGGAGGAAAGCACTATCTGCCTTCTTTCACATACATGAGCTCACAAGGACACAAGACTGCCGTGATTGGCCAGCGCCACTATGATTGACAGGAAAGAGAGGAGTATGTCATTCTTCCAACACAGAGAGCGTGACTAGTTCGAACTTTTGATCTCCCAACAATATGGTGAAAACTTCTCTGTTGTACCACTAAGGAACTTACTGTAGAACATCGTATTTTGTTTATGCCTATAATAGTATTTGCATGCCTTAAACCCCCAAGTTGCATTGGCAGGGTTACACTCATATTTGTCACTCCTGAAACCACATACTGTTAGTTTCACTGTAGTTAGTAAATCCTGTAATATGCTTAAAAGATAAACGTTTTATTTATCCCATTGATGTGATAACCTGGTCATTCAGTACATTTAGGTCATCAGCTGATATCATTGTATTGCCACATAACACTGGTGAACCTAGACCTGACCAACTGAAGCAACCCTATACCATAACACAGCCTCCAGAGGCTTGTACAGTGGCCACTATGCATGATGGGTGCATCACTTCATGTACTTCCCTTCTAAGTCTAGGGTCAATCTAAACTCATCAGACCACTTGAACTTTTTCCATCGCTCCAAAGTCCAGTCTTTGCTCCCTAGCAAATCAGTGTCCTTTTTTCCTGATTGGCCTCACTAACAAATGGTTTTCTTATAGCTGTTTTTTTTTCCCAATTCTGTACATCCTCATCACATTGTGTGCATATGGAAATGCTCCTACGTTCACTATTAACCATAGCTACAGTATGGTTTTTATTGTTGATTTTGTTACCATGCAAACTTAAGTGTTTAAGTGCTCTCCATTTATGATTTTTTTTTTCTGACCACATTTCTTCCACAAAGTTCACCGTTCAGTACTATCCTTCCAGGTTTGCAGTTGTACTAATTTCTAATTCCAGTAGTTGTTTCTCAGTCAGGGCAGTGGTGGTCAATCAATTAAGGCTGTGGTTGACTAGGGTTCAAGCCCTATCTGTTCCAGGGGTGCTGTATCCTGGCCAACCCTGCACTCTGACACCAGGTTTCTAACTGGGATATGCGGGTAAGGTATATGTGACAAAAAATTTAGTTATTATTTTATTTGTTTCCTTTGCTTGATGCAGCCCAATAATTTGACTGTTCTGAAATGGTGACTAAACCAGGCAGTGTATATTTTTGTATTTGTATTTCCATGCATTCATGGGAAAATATATATGATTGGCTATCATTATACATATTGCGCCCCTGTTAAAACTTTGTGTAAAAACTCTGAACCGTTCTCAGAAAACACCACAACAATCACAATCCCTTTAAGATCTTGTGATGCATATAGTGGGCCAATAGAATTGTCATAATCGTCTACCAGGATCCGTGCATCCCCAAGAGGCTCAAGCCCTATTTTCTTTTACAAGCATTGAAAAATATGTCTCTTGAATAATTTAGTTCCACTTTAACCCACATGTTCCTTTGACCATTTAGCCAATGAGTATCCCTGGTACTGACCAAGGTATTGCTGAGTATACAGAATATCACCAGGGTTTTGTTTTCCTTCTTTTTTTAATGCACCATGAACTGTACATCAAGTTTTATGCTATAAATTTAATGATCTTTTTAATTAGGTTATTTTGGCCCAAGCAGAATCTCATCAAGAAGTAGGCAAAGCAATATTTGTAAAGTGTGTCCTTATTTAGGTAACATTTATATCTGTATCAGATTCCCCATGGCAGTGCTCTCAGCGGGGACTAATTTATTTGGAGTCTGCCTGCAGATAACATATGGAGACAGTCCAGTCTTTGGGGACGTGCATGCTTCGTGCAGCCTTTCTTGTCATAGTAATAAATGTTGACAAAAGCCACCAAGGCTGTGGAAGCTCTGCAATGTGTTGCGTTTATTAAGATCAAAGAACCTTTTCAAGTGAACTATACCAACAGAATGTGAAGGTGATGTTTAGATTTTTTATATATTTATTTAAATTTTTTTTTTTTGCATCACACCCAGCACACCTTAAAGCCCATTCCAGTGCATGAGTGAATAGGGAAGGTCCATTAAAGTATATGCCATGGACAAAAGAAATACATTACAATTCCTTGTTCATCATAATTTTATTAATCACTGACCATGAATTCTTCCAAGCCAGGGTGATTTTCCTAATAATAGAGGATGCCTTAACAGGTATATAAAATTTCCTTCCTATCTCTCAGTGTGCTATACAATAGAGTGTTTGAGGTTTGGCATTTCCTCAAGTTATGACTCTCTGCCAAATCCCTTCATCTCATGAACACCATACATTCCGTACCGGCGTCCAGCACAGAAGAGTGTAACTCAATCAGCAAAAGCAGAACATATGGCCTCATCAGCAGCTGCAATAATATGTACTCCTGCTTTCAGCAGTGGAATGGGAATCAAGAGACTTGGATTACGGTGTGAGAACATGCAACAGGAAGTTTCATCTCCATATCATGAAACAAGGAAGTAGTGAGACAAAGTATGCATGACGATAAGTTATGAGGACACGGCTCAGGGTGACACGAATCCTCTGTAGCATAAAAGCTCGCTACATTTAGCAGTCGTATGTCAAAACATAAAAGACACTGGCCGATTCACGCTGAGCCTCAGAGTTAAGTACTGGCCGTTAAAAATGTGCCGTAGCAAAATGCCTTCACTGCTTATTGAAGAAAGCGCACACTTATAATGAGTGGCAGATAAATGGACTGAAATGAACAGGATATTTCTCTGCATGAGAGATGCAGGGGGCTTGTCATATACAGTGGTATATACTGCATGAAACCTCTCTCGGCATGAGTCCAGTATAGTTAGCCTCTTTCGGAGAATAAGCGTGCTTCACTTGTCTAAACATATAACTTCCCAGATCCCTCTGGAGTAATATGTATTTACATATAAAGAGAGAGCTTACCTGTAGTGCCAGCAATAGGGGAACGCTTTGTGTCTTTTTGAATTTTAGCTCTGCTGGGATATGCTGCTAACAATGTGCCCTTTTCAAACAATCCTTCCTCTGCCTCTTGAGTAAAGTCTAAGATACAAAAAAATGCTTATTTATTCTGATTATTCTTAAAACAGCAGTGTCCAGTTTATCTATACCCCGTCACCAAGCCCGTCTTCTATATTTAGACTGCAGAAAACATATGCCACAGTATCACATGCCTTATTCTCACAAATAAATGACCCTTCGTGTCTGTGGTCAATCCCCGTCTCTCTCTCTCTCTCATTCAGATCAGCAGGATGGTTATGTATTAATAGCGAAGGAGCTGGAGTAACTGATATTTCCAGAACCCAGTGCAGATCATGACAAGCTACCTGCTTCAGCATTAAATCGCCAATGAAACCTGAACTGACTAAACAAAACAAGGCACTATAACTGTATCTGTTTAATATTCCATATATCCATTTCTACTATATGTCTGTTTTGGGGACCCTGAAGTGAGAATGACTTAAACCAGAAGCCCCATGTCTCTAGACTGAGAACTCTAGTTGTGACAAGTTCCTTAACTTCATCTTCATAATTAATGTTCCCAGTTGTTCTCAAATACAGATGTCTAAAGGACGGCTTTGTGTGTGTGTGTGTGTGTGTGTGTGTGTTTCTCCCACTCAGCTCAGTTATTATTTTTGTTTACAATTTCTTGTGACGTTACTAATGCATTCAGCTGATTTTAATTCATAAATAATGTATATTTAGTAAACTAAATAATTTAGTTTTTTTCAAAATGCACAAAACTAGTATCTTAAATTAACTGCAACCCTAACCAGGAAGTTATTGAGGTTGTTGTAAATGCATCACGCATCACAGCATATTCATGTTAAAGAACATGGCATTCATTTGTCCGATGATCTTCATAACTGATCATGTGCACATGAAAGTACAAGGGGTGTTCAAGTCAAACTGGGACTTTTAATGACGTTTTTTTGTGAACGGAGGTGTGAGACTGACTGACATTTCCAAAAGACTTTAAGCACACTACGGTGAAGAGATTCTTAGTCGCAGGAAAACATTTGCATGCTACTAAGATTTTTAAGACTTACACATTACCGGAATATAGCTTTAAGTTATTGCGACATCACCCATGCAGTACATCCCCCTGACCTCTCTCTAAGCAATTTCCACATGTTTGGATCATTAAAGGAGTTCCTGGGAGGTCAGTGTTTCCAGCACACTGAGAAAAACTTCTACCTTGATGGTACTGTATCCAAGCAGTAGTGAAACACTGGGATTAGTGCATTAGTGTAGCAGGAAATTATATAGAGAAATAAAAGTAGCTTTGCTCCCATAACTGTGTTTTGTTGTTGCACACGTCTGGTCTCAACCAGATGCCCTGTGGCTGTTTATCTAGCTGAACATTTTGTGGACATTCTTAAATGATATCAGTCCAACAGAATTTAAAGTCCTTCCACAACTGGAATTTTGGAGAGAAGCTTGAGGAACATATCGATTAAACACACATTGAGAAAGAACACTTGTTTCTCCTTATCTTTCTCTCTACCCAAAGCCGAGGCAGCCTATGGCTTTCTCTCAGTGTTGTGTGATTTGCCTTGTCTTTTTCTCAGCTATCTTTTTTCTCCATCTCTATTCCCACTAGGTTCCTGTCTTGGTTTGTTTGTTTCTCCTTTTTGTTGTCTATTTGTGCTTTTTTTAGTAGGAGATAGAGCATCTTTGGTTGTTTAGTTTCCTCCTTCAATCTCGAAGAGTTTATGTTGCAAGACTTATTTTTTAGCAAATGTGGGAATTTTTTCAACACATCTGGATACCCTTATAGCTATCTGTCTGCTAACCAAATCAGAAACGAGTGTGAACTTTTTTGCTCCTTATTTTTTTTTCCCACTACCAGAAAAAGAACTGTCCTTAATGAACCCTCATTAGTGTTTTGTGCGTCAGCAATTAGTGTTTTATGCATATATCCTCCCCCGTGTACCGTGTTCTGCATCCTGCATTAGGTGTCTCTACCCTCACTAATAAGACATGGCCAAGTACCTTAGAGTCTGTAATGATACTGCATTACTTTGCTTTACTGTGGGAGTGGCAGAGACTAATAATACATTACTGTCCACTTAAGTGCACAGTATAAATTATTCATCTATATGTGTTCTTCCACCATGTACTGTATGTAAACGTCCAAAGTCTCCCCAGGCGGAAGAAAATGGTCAGGCATAGCCATTGCTATTCACTGACATATCTCAAAGATGATCGCACCTTCCATTTTCTCCTATAATCTCCTACATAGGAATTTGGAATATGCCTCAATATGAGATGAGATATCTCATCCCTGTGGCTGTCAGACCCATTCGAATAGTGACACACACCTCCTCTCATAGATGCTGAGTGAATTTCTGTTTGCCCAGGGGACATCTGTGTATACAGCACCAGTACTCTCCGATCTATTACACCCTCTTCACCTCTCCTGTGATAATTTCTCATCTGTAGAAGTATTGCCTTATGAAGAAATGGTTCAGGCTACTATTGAATTAGCTGCCAGCAATAATTTCCAGGATAATCATGTGACTGGCTTCATTGCCATCACCCTCTCCATCACATCCTTTTGGGGTTGGGGAAGTAGGTTAGACATATCATGATGAAAAACGAATGTAGACTGAACAAAACCTATTGGAGGTGAAAAGTTTGTTATAGGAAATGACAGAAGTGGACGAGAGCTATTAGTGGACATAGACATCCAGATACAGGTGTCTCTGCTATACTCGGTAAATAACCCAAACCTATAAGCTTGAAACAGCTGAGACCTTTTGTGCTGCCTGTGCTATTTTTGGACACACCTCCCGGAAGGTGAATTGTTGCCAGGTAGTTGGAGTGATTTATTACTCCAAAATAGCACTAGATAGTGTCACAGTTCTAATAAAAGTTAGGTAGCTGTGAAATGAAGCACATCTGTGCTATGGAGTAGAGGGGGGAAAAACTGAGAAAGTGGTCAAAAGTTGTTTTTCAACATGGCAGGAGATTCACACGTAATTAACACATTAACATCTTGGGATCCATATACGCCTCCTCACATAAGCATATTTTCTTTTTTCGCTCCCCATTTTGGTCATTTGCCAATTCCTTATCCTTAGCCAACTCTCCCCGATTACACACCAGCTGGCACTGATTGACAGGGGACAGTTCTGCCTTACAGAAGGCACAGCCAGTTTTAGTCCCATGTACTACTCACCACAGATGGTTATGACATCATCAGGATTCACACTTGCTTGAGGTTGAACGTCGGGTCGAACACTTTTCTGCTGCACTAGGTTCAATATTTTTTAACCAACAAGCATACTGTGTTATTGGAAAACCTAATATCAAGCAGAAATATACAATAAACATATAGATTAGCATGCTTAAAAGTATCTATAGTAGGACAATGAAACTGACTAACTGGTTATGGTGACCTAAACCAATAAATGGAAAAATTTGACTGTGGTACTAATTTCATTCTGCAATTAATTAATTATTTCTAATTTACTTTGATTGATATTTTTTTCCCAACAGGGTGGTGGCAGCATATGTACAAATTAGTAGCTTCCCAGAAGGAATATTTGGTTCCCAAACCGATGTTAATTTGGCAACATTACTGACATTGGGACAATATTGATGTTTGGTTGTTTTTTGGTTGTTATTTCTTGCATGTACCTTACTACACAGTGAAATAATTTTTATATTCACATACTGTATGGTTAGAAAGCTGGGATCAGAGTGCCAGGTCAGCCAGGACGCAGAATCCCTGGGACAGGTAGGGTTAAGGGTCTTGCTCAAAGGGCTAAGTAGTGGCAACTTGACAGTGCTGGGGCTTGAACCTCCGCCCTTCAGATCAATAACCCAGAGCTTTATCCATTTGAGCTACCACTGTCCCGTTGGGATTTTGATGAAATGACAATGGAACAACTTGACTACATGACGATGCCATAACTTTGAATGCCCCTAATACAGTGTAGAAACGTCAGAACAATATTACAGTAATACTAAACCAATGGCCTGAGCAGGATTTGAACTCTAGTTGCTGCAATAAAACCACTGTTTCCCAACCACTGGTCCAATAGGGAACATGCTAATGGTTCCATAGTTAATGTGTGTGCATAACAACGAGCACCACAAAAAATACCAGACAAAAGCAGTTCAAAACATTCATTTGGAAAGCAACAGAAAGGGGACATGAGATGCGTGACATGAGATGCTCTTTCTAAGAGTATTAGAGATGCGTGACATGAGATGCTGTTGTGTCCAATCAGAATTCTAAACCATGTTTATCTTAAGGGACCATGGATATGGTCAAATGTTGTGCGAATGAGTGGTAATCATCATGAATGCTCCAAATGAATGTTAAAAATATGTTGTTTCATATATTCAATGTTATCTGAATGCCATTTTATCCAAGATATTGTAACTTTTAAAAACATAGTTAGACATCATCACAATGTTGTTACAACTATATCACAGCGCTTATTATAACATTAGGTTAGATGTAATTCAACTCCTTTTCCAACCAGACTTGACAAATACTATATTGTTTAACTTTTATAAATTGCACAAGCCTGACACGATCAAAGGTTTATACTATATCTGCACTCCTAGTTTCCTAGTTACACATCATGTTCAGTCACTTTGATTTGCTACCGCTTAATCGATCTGTGCTGCTTCACCCTTCTGCGCATATAGTGTTGTATACTCTTCACACTGACTCTGCATTAATACACATCGTGTTCATAAATGCATTTTATTGTTGTATTGTTTTTTAATATATATTATTAGTAGGTTGTTTATCGTTGATTGTCATGCTGAACAGAGCCCAATTACCACCTCCATGCTTGTGTGGCAATAAAACAATTTTGAATTTTGAATCTCCAGCTGAGCTGAAACTACTGTATAGACGAGTTGTTTTAAGAGTGATTGGCATCCTCAGTCTGGTTTACCTCATGCGTCTATTCTTTGTTTCAAAAGATGTTCTTCTTTATTGGCAATTGCTTATCACTGAGCTACTGTATACAACAGGCTTTTATTCAGCTTTGATCAGAACAGTGGCTGGCTTTGTAAGTCAAACAACTTTCCTTGTATAGCAGCCGAACATCCGGAATGACAAAAAAAATGTAATGGTGACCTCAATATATTTCACAAAAATTGTGTAGATTTTACTTCTACTTGTCTAGCCTTTGTGCAACCATCACGTTAAGAGGTCACTTTAACACTCATGGGCGCAAAAATGCCAGAAGGCTTTGATTAAAGATTGCCTTGACTTTTCATGGTCATATTTATAAAATTTTATATTGCTGAATGCTGTTAAAATTAAATATATAGCAGTTCCTCTTAGGTATTCAGTCCCCCCCCCCCTCCCCAGTGGAATAAAAATTTAATCTTTAATTCAATTAAATTTAATTTCACTATTTGACAGTATCCAGATGTGCAATTCAAAATTAGTTCAAATGCTAATTTGAACTTGTGATTAAGATATAAGCAAAGAAATTAAGCATTCTGCTTCATTAAAGTATTTTTTACAGAATATTATCGAGATATGAAGTTTGTTTTTTTTCCCCAAGTTGCCAGAGATATATTTCATCGCTTGATGATCACATTGTCTCAATATGTTACAGTAATTTTTTTTTTTTTTTTTTTTTTAGCAGTATTACATTTCATTTTTGGCTACATGTGACACCTACATGTGTTCTGTCACCCCCTCTGTCATGTGGTGCTAAAAGAAAGTTCCTGTGATTTGATTCTCTGATGTTTTGAAGATTTCCTTCACTTTCTGGTGCTGGGAAATTTGTGTGCTCCATCAAACGTCATCAATGTTCTCAGGAATGGGGACGTTCATGTGGACCAGCACATTCGTCTTTTCTGTACATTTTTTAAAATTAAATAGTTATTTCTTACAAAATTGCTATGCAAGCATGAATGCCAATTTTTTGCATAGATACTGTCAGGAAAAAGAATGACAACATGAGTGGGTGTTTTCTAAATGAGTGCCAGGTCTCAGATTCTCTGGGATTTAGTCTAAGGCTCAAATTGGTTTGTGGGTGTTTGTGGGGGATGTAAGGAGATACAGTAGAGGAACCCTAGTCTTAAAATAGAAATTTCAGACTCAATTGTGTGTGTGTTTATGGTTGTGTGATTGTAGGATGGTTTGGTGTGTTGTCTAATATACTACTGTAATTATACCTCCTCCCTCTCTAGGAGAGTCTTTAAAGGTTAATAGTCTCGTAAAAAAAAAATGAAATGCAAAAGAGCATGCAGTGCTGCGCATATAATATTCTCAACTGAATTGCCTATTTGTAAAATATTAATTGATTGTCCATGCTTGATTGTTTTGGTTGTAAGAAAGCAACAAAACTTCCCACACAATCAGCTCACCCTTAAACATCTGTCCTGTTTAATGCAGAGTTCAGAGGTCCTAAAGCGTTCCTATTTCTGCCTGATTTTGCTCAGTTTTGCACCTCCAGACTAAAGTTGCGCATCATAAAAGAGATCAGTGTACAGTACATAGACCTTTTATTAGCCAAAATGGGGCCAAAATGTGCCATTATAATTAATGACAAATGTTCTGGCAATGACAGATTATTATATATATATTTTTTATTTTAATCTGAGTATCATTAATGCTACGGTGTGTCTAAAATCCACAAATAAAAGAAGAACACGGGGTGGTGCAAAACTCATGACACAGTTACAAATGTTTGATCTTTAAAAATGCTGACTTGCCCACAGCAATTAATAGAATGTAAGCAGCCTACATGGCTCTTTGTACAGTGAGTT
>JAQMYJ010000038.1:11543665-11558604 GCA_030014305.1 Clarias laeviceps
CAGCACCTCAGATTAGAGGCGTTATGAAGTCTTTACAGAGCAGAAGTAGCAGAAACATCTCAATATCAACTGTTCAATGGAGATTAATGCATTTTTTGGACGCCTTCAGCATTCCTTTACAATGTAGAAAGAAATCAGGAACGATCATGGAGTTAGAAAGTGACCCCAAACTTTTGAATGGTAGTGTGTATGTATATATATATATATATATATATATATTTCTAACTGAGTTTTTCCACTGAGAATAGTAGTATTCCATAGTCAACTGAATTATTACATCAATTCTCACATTTTCATTCTGTCTTTGTCAGGGCCTTCCGCAGGGCGGCAAAATTGCCTGTAGGTCAGATGGTGTACTAATTGGCATCCTGGCAGAGACAGCCCTTGCCCAGTGAGATGAAAGGTGCTGGATGAGCACATGAGCTCGTCCTTTCTCTCTCTCTCTCTCTCTCTCTCTCTCTCTCTCTCTCTCCAGGGTTTGGACACTCCATGGTTTCTCTCTTTCTTTCTTCCTTTCTTTTTAAATTGCCATTATTATGTTGGCTTCCTGTTTTAAAACTAGCCGTTTCCTGCTTGTCATGCTGGTGTGAAAGGGGACATGTGGTCACTGGGTTTCGGTAAAATGAATGAGGCAAATACAGGTTCTGGATAGAGTGATGGTTATCGCTTAGATTGAGTGGAAAAGACAGATTGGTACTGCAGAGGGAAGGTTTGGGAAGGAAAATTGAAAATTATTTATTTAGGCTTTCCGGGAAAAAAGGAGGGGGAAATATTTACCTTTTAATGAAAAAGATCATTTTAGAGTAATGATGAAAACATTTGTTTGATGAGGCACATTTGATACACAGTTCCTCTTTGTGTTTGTTACGTAAACACCATGCTAATTGGTTGTTTTAACTTTTCACTGTCTTAAATATCCATTAGCTTCTGAAATAAATTGGTTTATGTACTCTGTGGATAAAGGTGAAATTGAGGGCAATGTGAGCTGATGAAGTGTTTTTTTTTTTTTTAAAGCATATTTTATTCATACGGCTTCTGCATGACACATTCAGAGAGATGAAAACTTCAGAGTCACTTTATTCAACTCTTCATGCTTGTGCCCTACAGTCATGCTTCCAGAGTTTCCACCAGTCCTTTGTTGCTCTGTTTTGCTATGTACCTCCAGTGGATAGGGATTGCTTTATAGGGTAATCATGCCATTAGTAAAGATTATTGTTTGACTCTGGACATGTCATACTAAAACTCATAGCTGAGCCCATTGGAAGAAAAAAATATCACTGGGTAAACAGATAAAACATTTATCTAATGTTCACTTTCATCTATAGTTCACAAATTATAGTATATGTACACTTTATGTAAAACTGAAAATTATGTACTTCTCTGTTCTGTTTTCATTAAAATTGTTTTCATCAGTGACCCGAAGGCATAGAAAAAAAAAGAAAGAAATACATAGGATTACATCCAAATACATCAATCATGTGTGGAATGAATCATTTGCTTTCTCACGTTTGCATCAGTAGGAGAAACAAGAGCTGAATTGCCACTAATAGCTGAATAGCTTCTCTTACTATAGCTAGTGAAACTAGCATAGCTGGCGACCGACAGTTAGTGGCCGACAGATACAGTATGTTCTCTTACTGAAAGTGCTTCTGTGGCTGGTTTTGAATATGATTTTGCCAGGCGTTTGCTCTCCCTCCTCAGTACCAACCTACTTTCACCCATGCTGCGACCGACAGTTAGTGTAATTAAGGATTGTTAAACACCTGTGACATGGAGTGTTATTTAAAAATGTCCCGCTGATGTTATCGCCACTCGTAGAATGACTCTCGTCCAATCAGGTTGCTCAGTCTGAACTAATTGTAATATAATATTGATTTAAGCTGAATCTTTATATTAACAGACAGAGTTTGTATGATGTACATTTGGCACCCTGACATACACCATCATGCTAATAACGGTCTCTTAGAGCAACAGTTGTCTAATTTATTGCTACAAGATACAATTAAACTGGCACATTGACATTTATCTCTGTCAAATATGATCTTTTATTATGTGGAGCAATTACATATGGAACAGAAACTGAGTAGTTTAATTGTCTCAATAGTTGTCTCAGCACCTGTCTTAAAGGTCAGTAAAGGTGGAGCATGCTATGCAGTTCTGTTGCTCTGTCTCTTCTTCTTTCCCTCTTCATCACACCAATAAACATTTGTTATCAGAGAGATAGGATCAAATAGTTTCTTTTCCTTCCAAAGATAGACAACACGCATCCCAAAGTCATATGCAGCAGCTTCAGATCTAATGCACTTTAATCAGTGTAGATCAGACACATGCTTGTGCTATTTCTAAACCCTTCTGATTTCTTCTCTCTAGCCCTACTAGGTCCTACTTCTTTGTTTACTTCCCTTTTGTCAGCTTACAGTATTTAGGAGCCTACCAGAATTGAGGTCTGATGAAAGAAACTGTTAATGAATATGATCGTTAGATTCATTTAGTATGCATCTCATCAATCAAAGAGTTCTCTCCGGATTAAAAAAGTAAGAAAAATGGGAAAATGAAGACGAAGAAAAAGCTCAGAACCAGAAGGTACATAGTTATACTTAAAGCACTCTCTGGAACATTAAAAGGCAAAGCTATTTAGAAGCTATTATGAAAATCTTTCAGTCATTCATTTATATTCAGTAAATCCATATCAGGGTTGTAGTGAATCTATAGCTTGTCTCAAGAGTACTGGGAATACACTTTGGACGTGATGCCAGTCCAGTGGAGAGCACCATAACCACACGTTCACACACATTCAGATGTGGGGGGAATTTATTCTACATTTTGGTATGTTTTTGAGAGATAACAGGAAGCCAGAGAACTGAACAGATCTGGCAGTGAACCTGTGCCTAATGTAGCCTCAGATTCATGTTACACTCAGTGAGAGTTTCAGCAATTGAAACTTCCTTCGGTATCAGTAAAGTATCTATCTATCTATCTATCTATCCATCCATCCATCCATCCATCCATCCATCCATCCATCCATCCATCCACCCAGAGAGATTCCCCTTCCATTTTTTATCAACAAGGCATTTCCATAGAATGGGGTTGTTGTTGATGATGATGATGTTCACAACGTTTTGTGTAAACTCAGCACTTACAGCTGTGACACTTTAACCAGCCTATTTGGTCCTAACAACCCTGCCAAAGTCATAGTCACAGAGAATCACATTTTTCTCTTGTTTTAATTATCATGGCTTATATCTGCAATATTTTAAAATCTTTGTCCTTCTGGCACACAACAGACTGTGTTGGTAACTCCATGAATTTGCCAGACTAGAGCTGTTCCTATTAAATAGCCTGTGAGTGTAAATGCAAATTTCCAACGAGAAATTGAAATCGTAATTGAATTTAACGAGAGCGCTGTCTCTCTGTGTGTTTTTTTTGTAACACCAGTGGTGCTGCTAAGTAGGTTGTGCCTCTAACCATACTTATATGGCTCCAACCAATTCATTGCTTTTTATATTAATGAGGTCTCATTGCCTGCTGTTTATTCTTTCCTCTACCGCTCTGTAGTGACCCCAGGCAGAGCAATGCCTCAGCTGCTCTGATATTTAAAATGATGATGAGAACATTTGCTCGGTACTGGTGCCGTATTGTTTGGAAAGATGCCCGATAAAGGGTGCCTCTGCAGACCCCCACCACCCCTCCTCCTCCTTTCTGTAGGCCAATCCAGACTTCTAAATATACCCACCATCAGCTGAGAGCCTGGCTGGACTTCATCTGACCTTACGGTGTGATGTAGGTTAGAGAGCCCCCCTAGCATTACAGACCCTGATACAGGCCCCGCAGCTAGGCTTGGGAAATAGCCGTAGCACTTGGCCACTCTGTCATGACACTGTTCATAGCTAGTTGTTCGAGAAGCTCTTTTAAATACAATTGTTTTAAAACCAGCAGAACTTTGAAGGAAATAAAGAAAACAGGCCACACTTCCCCCCTTCAGACTGCTCATTAAAATGTACACTTGTAAGGCACATACTCTAGTATGAGACTATTTGTGGTCCTCTGGGGCTGAAACAATGAATGTGCAATTTCGGAGTGCACTTGTTCAGTGTAGCTCGGTTCTAACATGATTAATAACGACAATGCACTGCTGCGGTGGTTTTGATTAACATATTATGCTTTAGACATTTTCATGCCTAAAGAAATATACCAGCATAGCGGTAGTATCAATGCTAATGCCAAGCTGTCACTGTTGATTGGTTCTCTGCACTACCTTCTGTGTGTACGCAAATCTGTGCACCAATTTCTACTGCAGAAGTAAACTTTTTGAAACAAGATGTAACAATCCTAATCCAATCCCAATAATTGGAAGAAAATATAGACATCAAAGTTCATTGTGTTTTTAAAAGTTATTGAAGTTTGTTTGTTAGGGGGGGAATAATTGTGCGTCCATGAGAAATGGAAACTCTTTGATTTCCCAGACGGACAGATCTGTATTTCCCAGTAGAAAATCTGTTTTTCGAATCCTCCGTATCCAAGATATTGCATCGACATAGTGGCACTCAGGTGAGAACAGGAAATAATGTGAATTATTTTTTTAAAGTGTTTTTTTTTTTTTTTTTTTTTAGCATTGTTTGGAGTTTTTAATCAAATTGATCTTTCACCTCATTTTTTGGTCAACAGATCTGTAAATCGTAAAATAAACTGTCTATGCAGTTAAATTTTTCCGCACTTAAATTTTCATACTTGTACTTTAAGTTGCTTTTAATACTTTAAATCATGTGGTTTCTTCTAACCAGCAATTAGATTTTTAACAAGTTTTGTAGTATTAACCAACTGAAAGTATCCATAAATTTTAAAATGGTGTGTAACATGTGTAATGCATTGTTTAAATGTCATGTCTCGTACAAAGCCAAAGCTAAACCTTCTTTTTTCCTGCCAATTTTTTTTTCTCCAAACTTCATTCCTGTAGGTGGCAGTAATGCAGCAACTGGCAATAAACTTGAAAGAAGAAGAAAAAAATTTAATAACAATTTTGCCAAATGAGAGTATTTTGGAAATACTTTGGGGACGATAGAAGAAGTTAATAGAAGTAGCTGTGGTATACAGCATTTCCAAGGAATTAGTAATTTTTTTAACATTTAACATGATTAAATTTACTTTAATTATATTAAAAGTGTAAATCGACTGTGTAGCAAAAACCTTCCTGTCGATTCGACATTCAAAAGATCTTTTAAATTGCATAATCAATTTAAACTCACAGCTCTAGAGGTTAAGCACTAACCAAACAAATTTTTAGTTCAACTTACAATTGAATACTTTATATTCAGTTATTAAAGAGGCACAGCCGAAAACTCAGTAACCTGTATTCATGGCAATGAAACCTGAGCACCATGCATCAGTCGGAAAAGATGCCTCAACTCTTTTCACACTATAGCCTTGGTCATATTCCAAATGATTCCAGAGATTATTTGACAGAGTGTGACCTCAATAATTGTGACCTAGTTCAAGTGATTCATAGTATGTATGCTTTTATATTCAAGCCAAGCCTCAGCTGAGAGGATGGAATTCAAGTACATAAGGGCATGCAGGGCAATGGCAGACCTACTCTTGACAATCAACCACGACAGGTGGCAGCAGGTACTAATGGCAGAGATAAGGATTAAGAAGTAGACCAGGCAAAAGCTTAGACAGCAAATGGCTTTTGCTGTTTCCACCTTAGTTACCCTCATTTGCAGTAAATGCACCAGGATTTGTTCTTCCAGAATTGGCAAGTAAGACCACTGCAAGGCTGCAAGGCAATAAAATACCAAAAGTCATCGAGACCTTGAGCGGATACTGTTATACACCCGTTGCAAAGGTTTAGGTCTTTTTTCGTAATCAATTCAAAGCAGTGGTGTTAAATGTTATTGAGTCTTTAGTAACAACGTAAAATTCCTTGACGTTATTGGTTTGTCATGGAACATTCTTGCACTGAAACACAGCCCCAGTGGTATTTAGTGGCAAATCTAAATGCAAAAAGCTGATAGCTGACCTTTTCACTTTGACACTGAAATATATGGCACGCATGACCTAGTATGACCCCTCACATCTCCTTCAATATATGCATGGACACAACCTCTTAACATCAGTCAGGTTCCTTTTTAAGTGATGCTGATGGGTTTATTCTTAGATATTTTGTACATATATCATTATACTGTGCATTTAAAAAAGAAAAAGAAAAAAACAGATGCCAGGTATGCCAGATCCCAGATAAACAAAGATTGTATTTTTGACCCTCCTTTTGTGTTACTTGAATGACATGGACTGTGAACACCCACATGCAATCAATACCAATATAGCAGCTATTGTACAGAGCTCAGAGTGATTGTAAGCCTCATATGCTAGACCGTGCTTCTAGCCACGGCCGTTTCGTATCTCATATTCCCATCAGGATTCATATTAACAAAACCCACCTCCGAGTTTCCTATCTAACCCGTCATCCTTTTTCGGAAAGCAAGCCAGGATTAGCGCATTATACCTCTGAAATACTCCATGAAGGCTGTCTAAGGCTGATGGATCTGTGCTCTCACAGCTCAGCTCTCCGTCCAATTAGAGTAGAACACTGGTACATCAGGTACAACATTTCTTGCAAACACACTGGATGCGCTCTACATGCAGCTTTTAATATCTGTTTAATGGCATGGGCTGGTGTTCTGGCAGCCTACTGGAATGAAAAGGCTGTGCAGATGGCATCAGAATGGATCATTCTCATCGCAAAGATAAGAGCAGAGGCTTGTTATTCCCATACCCTTTCTTTCCAGACCAGTTGGATGCCTCTCAGATGGTTAACACCAAAGGGTTTTTTTTTTAGAGAGAGAAAGAGAGCGAGCGAGGATGGGGAAAATTTCATCTTGAATTTTAAAAAGAAGCATCTCTCAGCCCAGTGTTGGCCATTGAGCTGAGGCATAGAGCAGCGCTGGCGTATCATGTTGGTTGCACCATATTGCATTACTGGCAGCCTTGGAGGATTGGGTTGTGTCCCAGCATGAACAGCTTTCTCCTAGTTTTTAGTAAATATTCTCCAACCCGCAACTTATATCTAGGCTGAGGTAGATTGTCTCATTGCTCCTGTTTTGGATGCCATGGACTCTAAAGACCAAAATTTTTTCTCTATGATAAGTTGGAAAATTGGCTTCTTTTTTGGTCCAAATATGGCCTGCTAGTGTGTACCAAATCAGATTTTTTTTATTTATTTCTTTTTTGCCAGTGTGAACAGTCCAAAGCGCATGAAATCAGATCTTTTCCAGTAGCCTAGTAAAGCTGATGTCATGCAAGAGGAGGAAAAATTAAATGGTTGATTAAACTTAGCAGCACGCTGGCTTAGTGATTAGCACTGTCGCATTGCACCTTCAGGGTCCAGGTTCAATTCCCGGCCAGGTTCTATTCCCGCCTTTGCGTGCATGGAGTTTGCATGTTCTCCCCATGTTTGGTGGATTCCCTTTTTAAATACTCCGGTTTCCTCCCACAGTCCAAAGATATGCAGATTAGGCTAATCGGCGTTCCCAAATTGCCAATAGTGTGTAAATGAGTGTGTGTACTGTATGTGTATTTGTGTCTTGCGATGGATTGTCACCCTGTCCAGAGTGTCCAGTACTCCGCCTCGTGCCCCAAGTCTCCCGGGATAGGTTCTACGCCCCCGGCAACCTCCAATACAGGATTAAGCGGTATAGACAATGAGTGATTAAACTTAAAGGTGTGTTGATTAATTCACAACATCAGTTTGTGCATTAATATGCAAGAGAACATTCCACCTATAAAGTTGCCGGATTTGCATATGAATTCAAGTGCATATGCAGAATGTTTTTTTTTTTTTTTTTTTTTGTAGAAAACAGTGAATCACAAAAAAAAGTTACTTTAGCTGGGTTTTCACATATTCACAAGTTAAAAGCATAATTATATCTTTATACTCTGCGTTGAAAGAATTTTCAACAACAGAAGCCAAACGTGGCTATAGGGGAACCTGAATGCAGTGGCAAAGAAAAGCTAAAAGTTTAACAGCTTAATGAAAGCATCCTGCCTGGTATCAACGGTTCAGGCTGTTGCTGATGGTGTGAGGGATATTTTCTTGGCACACTTTGAGCCCCACAGTACCAACTGAGCATCGTTTAAATGACCCAGCCAACCTGAGTATTTTTTGCATGTCCATGCTGTTATGATAATGAGATAACATGTCGTGTCACAAAGCTAAAATATTCTTAACTCAAATGGCCTGCACGGTCACCAGATCTCAATCCAGTAGAGCATCTTTGATGACCACATCATGGATGTGTAGCCGAATCTGCTACACATCATGTCAATATGAAACAAAATCTCTTAGAAATGTTTTTAAATCTACAGTATGCCATGAAAAATTAAGGCAGTTCTGAAAGTGAAAGGGTTCCAACGCAGTACTAACAAGGTGTACCTAATGGAGTGGCCAGTGAGTATATTATCACATAATTACTAGCAGGAAATTATTTACAAATGTTTGCTCTTCTTTACTGTATCTCTGTCTCACAATATATGCCTCCTAGAGATAAACCTCAGCTCTTTATGATTTACAAGCAATACATAGAGGTCCAACATAAGTCCCATGTCCATGTTAAGCTTAACAGCTCAGTGAATTGATCAGCCATCACTGCTTAAGAGTAAATCCTAAATCAGTTACACATAAAATCCTTATTATATTTTGCTGTAAAGACCTTAGTTTAAAGCATGATCCCATTTTATCTCGCCGCTATGATATTATTGTACATTATTGTCTATTATATTATTGCTTTCCAATGTTCTATTCCTAAATTTAAGGCTGTCTCAAAAATAGCAGCTTCAGCAAAGAGAGGAACACTTGGTCTTAGAGTGTGTGGTTGTATATTATATGATAGCTGCTGATGCCTGTTAAAAAGAATCTCATAAAATAAATGAAAGTATCTGTTGAGGCACTGTGCAAATGTCAATACTAAATGTATGATTTGTTTTCAGGAAACATATGGCAGTATATATATTTTTTTTTCGCCTGGTATTTTTACTTACATCTTGGGCTAGTTATTGAAGTGACATGCCTTTAATGTGCACGGGGCACTGGGATAAGAGGTAGAGGTCCAATGAGATTGCTATAATTTATAAAGTGAAGCCTCCTGACAGATCTGTCACGCTTGGCTGCTGTGGGGTCACGGCACCAACCAAGGAAGTCATAGAGAGCACGTGCACCTGATCACAGAAATACAGTGACATACTGGATTAATTACAAATATATATATATATATATAAATAAAAATATGTATATCATGTATAGAGCAGTGGACTGTTGATTTTGTCCTAATAAAACTGTTTGTCTTTCTCCTCTTACCCTAAAGCTTCTGTTTGTCGAGTCCAGCAAAGGAAAAAAGAGAAAATCAATCTCAATATATAGTGTTAGAACCGGAAGCAGCAGCACAGGAATAAACTCAGAAGGTCAGAATGTTGCGGGTTTTACAATTCAAACAAAAGCTTGCTGTTACTTCTGTAGCATTCGCCAGATATGATAAGTATTGATTCATACTATTTTAGGGTCAGGAGGGACCATTGATGCCTGCATTAGAATCCCTGCTGAAGGATAAAGAATAAAGAATAGAAAGCTTTCCTTCTGTTCACCTCGAAACAAAGCATGCTGCATTTCATAACACGCACCATCACCATCACTCTCATCCACAGACTCTAAAAATGGTCAAATTTTGTCCACTGTTTATTGTCCCTTCCTTTCTCTTCAACCCCTAGTGACTAATCTCTAGGAGACGTGTGTGAGCATCTGGTAAGGGAATTTAATCCTTTATCCTGTGGCTCCTAATCTACATCTCTTTCTAGATACAACTGTCAGAGCTGACACTGCCGACCTCACTCCATGTCCTGCCTCGGGACCTTCCTGATGGCCTCATTATAGCTTATACATAAACCTTAGTAATTATTAAGCCTCCCAGACGCCATTGGTGGTCACTCTAAGTCACTGTCACAGCTAGATAGACTGGAAGGGATGCTAAAGCAGTAAATTGCTTCCATGGGGTAATATAATTGAATTATTGATGAGAGGCCATGGTTACTGGCTGTATCACTGACAGTAAATCATGACCTTGACCCAAGTCAAAGGTCAGTACGAAGCGCCCAGGGATGAAATGTTGAGTGGGAGAGGTAAAGAGGTGGCTGTAATTACCCATATATACCCAAGGGTATTGGAGAAGCCATACTGTATATGGACCATCATTTTTCTTTCTTCCGTTATATATCTCCCACTGGCACACGCACACATTTGATACATCATCTTATCATAATTCAGGCTTGAGTGGAAAAAGACAGAGATAGATGAGTGTTTGCATAAAAAAAATAATAAAAGTTCATGCCAAATATGGCTCTGATGTGGAGAATGGCACTTTAAGATAAGATAGCACTTATCTAAAAATGTGCTTTTCACTGTAATTGAAATTACACATACCTTTTTTTTTTTTATCTGTATATTTATTTGAGCCATATCAGATTAAACAGTATAGACCTTACATTTTCTCTTTATGGCCTTTTATATATAAGCATTTTATATTCTAAGTAGTTATATTTGTACTGAAGGGAAATTGCTTTTTGACCCTGCTTTTCATTGTTTGGAACTTATTGGTTGTTTTTCGGATGAAAGCTGTAGCCTCAAAAGTTTTGTGGGAGTAGTTGAAGGTCAGCGACTTTTATTTGCAATGAAGCCACTTTAGGCTCTTGTAAATCTGTATTGGACCAAAGAATGTGCAGTATGTGAATGCAGATAGGCTGCAGATTATAATATTTAAAAAATATATAAATTACTGTAGGTCTGTCCTGATTTTGGGATTTTGACCAAACCCACTCAATCCAAGTTCAATAAAGTTCAATACGCAAACTCAGAGCAATGCTGGTAGATTTTATCTGCTAAAGCATGACTTAAATATGGTAATGTGGATACTGACACATGGTTATATTGGCAATCTTATGCTTGTGCTTGTTAGAGAAAAATGCTGAATGCACACTGTTAATTTCCCTAACACAGATAATTTTAGGGAGTGTGACGACCCACAGCTTGACAACAAATTGTTGCGCACCCCCATGGTGAGCACTCATGTAGTATGAGTGGATGAGCAATGCTTTGTTTTCTCAGTCCTAGAGCTGTCACAGATGCTCAGATAATTACAAAAATGCTTGTAGTGTTAGCATATCTGTAACAGAAAAAACATGTGACCAGGAGTGAGAGATGGTGATTAAGCTATTGCAAATATAATAATATCACATCTTTATATGCACAGTCGTGTTCAAAAGTTACTATCCCATCTTTTTATTCCATATCGTTTTGTGTGAAAACATGCAGTAATAAAAATCTTTATGTCAAGTCTTAGTATTTGGCAAATGCAACCTCAGATGAACAATCACATGTAACCTTTTTTTTTTACTGTGCATTTATTTATTCAGTAAAAAATTAGGACAAAGAAAGGAAAAGCATGAGGGCAATACTAAGCACTGGATTTAGGAGGGTAATTTGCAGCCAGGTGCAGCTAATCATCAGCTCTTGATTAATTGATCATTAGCAGGTGTGCAGACCTCTATAAAAGCAGAAGTTTTCGGCAGTTTGCTAGTCTGAAGCGTCCATGTGTGTGTTGAGTCAAAGAATAAGCAATGATCTTAAAGAAGTAATTTGTTGCTAGACATCAGTCTAAAAATGGTTTTCAAACAACTTAGAGTTAAACATTCTACAGTGAGAAGGATTATTCACAATCGTAAAGTGTTTAAGATAGTTGCCAATCATTATGGACAAATGAGACCAAAGTGAAGTTATTTGGTCTTAATGCCAAGTGCCATGTTTGGTTTTCATCAAACAGTATTTTAGCATAAACACCGCATACCTACTGTCAAGCATGGCAGTGGAGGGGTGAAGATCTGGGCTTATTTTGCAGTCATAGGACCTTGGTGCCTTTGCAGTCACTGATTTGACTATGAACGCCTTCGTAGAGTAATAAAAAAGCAAATGTGTCCGATAGCGATGGGGTGGTTGAGATTCAACATGCAACAGGAGAATGATTCGAAGCACACTAATAAATCTACATCAGAAAAATAAAAGAATCATGGTTTTGGAATGGTTTAGTCAGAACTGAACTGAAATGCTGTGGTGGGACCTTAAGAGAGCTGTCCATTTGCAAATTTCCAAAAACCTAAATGAACTGAAGCAATGTTATAAAGAAGTCTGGACCAAACAAGCTATTGCATCATGGGGGTCCATAATATTAGTTTTTTTGTTAAATAAACAATGGCACAGTGGAGAAAGCTTGTTTGTCTGAGGTTGTATTTGCCTAATACTGGTTCTCATGAAGAGCATCCCAGGAAAGAAAGACCTGCAGAGGAGAGGTTCATTTAGAGTTACTGAGAAATCAGACATGACCACAGAAAGCAGCACATTACATAAGTGACTACTTTTCAGATGAACAAAAAAAAAAAAATCAAAGTGGTAGATTTTGCATGCAAAAAAGAAGCAGGTGCAATTGTCAAAGTCCTCAGAAGAACTGTGGGTGGTTCTGCAAGATGCTCAGTAAAATTTAATAAAACTTAGTAGCTAATCTCCTTTAAAAAAAAAAAAAAATGCACAAATTGTATTAGAGACTAAAGGATCCTAAAAGCATAGTTACAGCAAATATAGACTTTGTTTCATTAATTACTGTTTACTGGTCTCTCTCTCTCTCTCTTCCTATAGATAGATGGATAGATTTTTTTAAGGCATCCTTGCACCACAGCAGTTATTTGCATGTGTCTAAGACTTTTGCAGCCACATAATCTTCTGTAAATGACTAGTTTTTTTAGTGATAATTAGGAGCGATGTTTGTTTAAATTCATATTTAACTCTTTTTAAAAACGCTTCCTTTTTTTCATAACTCAAGTACAAACAGGAGCCGTTAGATCATGCTTATGGTAGATTTGTTCCCGGTGTTTCCATGTTTGTCAGTACAGGCTGTTACCTAGTGAAAAATGGCATAATTACAGTATGATGTCCATTTAAATCAGTCCTTCTCATACATTCTCATGGACAAATGATTTGATTTCTTTTTCTTCTATTATAGACTTCATACAATGATTGATTGCTCTACCGTATGTAATAATAAAAACTTCTAGCTGACAGAACATAAAGACAAGCTTATTAAGTGTTTTGGGGGTTCACTCACATGAAAATCACGCATTTCAACATATAGTGTCACCATTTGATAATTCCCTACGTCTATATGGCTTATAGTACATTCAGTGAATCTGGCATCAAATTAGCTTTTAGGACAATATGTAATTCTAATTTTATGTTCGTTTGTGGATGAAGAGCTGTATTTATTAGCAGTTGAAGTAAGACAAACCAGGTAGTAAACATGCAACAGGATTATTTAAGCTTTGCTTGAAGAGAGGGAAATATTGAGGCTTACTAATAAACTGGCTTTATACCACTGCATTAAAAATAAACCTTTATACAGGGCTAAGTATAAACATCTGACAAGAACGTGTGGGGACAGACCACACACACACACACACACACACACACAAACACACATGGAAAAAAAGAAAGAAAAAAAAAAAAACTCCACAGTGGACAGGGAAGGACCTGACAAATAACTGCTGTGTGTACTTATGAAGCCTGACTGAAAGTCCACTGATCAGCAGCACAGACAGAGGGAGAGAAACAGAGAAGCTGTGAACACAGAGGATGTGGCACAGAATGTCAAATAGCAGTGTGTGAAAGTGAGCACTCACCTGATCCCATGTGTGCTGAAGCAGAACAAGGAGCTTGGACTGAAGGAATGACTGGCTTATACTGAACACCACACAGAAAACCTAGAAATTCCAATACCTAGAAAATAAGTTGTTTCTTCAGGCTTTTAACTGGTTGTTTGATAGCATGATGATGGTGAAGACAAAATGCTGTAAATGTAATCCTGAACCAAATTAAAATCTTGGGTGGTTATCCAGCTTCCAACATCTCCAGGCATCAATCGTGCCACCATGGAATGCACCAGATAAACAAGTGCAGTCCACGAAAGCTCCACCCCACTTCCCACAGCACCCAAAGGATCCGCTACTAACGTCCTGGTGCCAGACACTACAGCACACCACTAGAGGTCATGTGGTGTAGTGTCATGTCCAGAGGGGCCAGAACAGCTCTCGTCGAATGAGCAGAATATACACAATATTGGACTTAGCGATTTTTAAAGCATCTTAATATTATGGGTGAATTGTGTATAGAAGAAAATGTCAAAATTCCATCACTGTTTTTCCAAAGACTGCATACATATTTCATACTTTTTATATACTATACTATACTATACTATACTATACTGTTTGTGACGTTCGAATTGTCAATGCTTGACCTTCACATCCTCAAAGGTGTTCAGCCAGGTTGATGTCGACACTCTCTGCAGACTACTGCAACCACTATAACCATATTATACCAAAGATAGAAGTGTGTTTTTTTTTTTTTTTTTTTTTTTTAGTTATTCTAATGTTCTATTCTCAAAGTCTATTTTCCCAGTTATTTCTATATTAAAATTTTGATGTCTTTAAATGTAACATTTTTTTATAATAACAATAAACTGATACAAACAGAAGCAATATAACAGTTCATTCTTTGTACTAATAAAATCGTTAGCTAGTCTAAATAATAACTGTTTTTACAAGTCCTTGAGCTTTTTGTTTGTGCTTGTTTGGCCAGTCAGTTTCCTTGCTGTTTTCCCAGACGCATTCATAATCATCACTTCTGCCGGTGCGGTGTTTCTTAACCCCACCCCCCGTTAAAATGGTGTATTCAGAGAAAGGTTCGCCCGCGAGAGGTTGTGCGCGCGCGGTCCACTACATAGCAAAAATATGTTAGTATATTATGACTGAAATAAAGCGGCTCACGTCGGCGTGCGTTTCGCACAGCGCCGCAAAAA
>JAQMYJ010000038.1:11558704-11569131 GCA_030014305.1 Clarias laeviceps
TTGCAGCCGTTTTGCAAAATGTCCCTTTGCGCCACCTGGCGGTCATTTCACAAATTACTTTGAATTACGACTGATTTTATTTTGGCTGTTGCCGTTTGGCCGCGACAGAGTGCGCAGCAGTAATAGACATTCCCCTTGAGTAACCACTGTACTTGCGTTCCTCCAGACCAACTTTGGCAGGCCATGTCTTCATGGAACTGCCATGTGGGAATGCGTTTAAGCTATTTGGCTCCAGTGAAGGAAATTTTAATGTTTCAACATATAACGACATCGTAGAAAATGTATTAATTCCAACTTGGTGGCAGCAGAACCACATGCATGTAGACATAAGCATAAGGTGTAATAAGCAGGTGCTAATTCAATAGAGTTCAGTTAAATTTAACTTTATTTGTACGGCACTTTTATCAACATAGCTTTACATATTTAAAAAATATGGATAGACATTAGCAAAATGTAAAGAAAAAGCATAAATTATAATGATGATAATTTTTGTACCTCAAACCTCACTCACACAACGTTCTTTCTGACGTTGTAAATTATGTTTTTATTTGAAATTTCACTTTCTTGTACTTCAGCCTAAAAGATTACAATTATATGTTCCTGGACATTTTTCCTGATTTGACTCAAGAGTTTTGAACAGTGATGAAAATCTCTCTGATATTAGCAACTTACTGGAAGCTGCAATTTAAGAAGAGCACTACTGCATTAATATTAATAACTAAATAAGTAATAGTTCCATTTCCTGTCTTCACATCTTGGAGTTCATTTAAGTTCAGCACTGGTTAATACTATGCAGACGGTGAACATTGAAAACTGCAGAGTAGGAGTGCTTGAAGAAAGCCAACAGAGGGGACTGCAGGTTTGGGGCAAGCCAGTGAACTCAGAGCTCAAGGGATCAGACTGAACACAGATGGTATGACTCCTACACATCCACTCTTTCCTTCTCGCCAGAGAGCATCTTTGAATTCACTGGTATGATATGGGGTCGAAGACTATGTTCTGCAGAGCAAAGCCGCCTTACAATTACTGAAGCTTATGTAATGGGTTTCTAACTACTGTAGGAACATTTAGTAAACTTACTACAGTACTGTATACTGTATGTTGGCAGCTTTATGGCAGTCAATGTCAGTTTTGTTGTCATGGTTTTTGAAGTGAAGTGCTCAGGTCAGAAGTTCAGCGGTGGATATCATTGTCAGTCACTGTTGTAGTTCATTCATTGATTTATTTATTTTTCCTTTCCCTGCTGGGTTAATGTGACGCCATCAGGATAAGAAGGTCAGCCCAGACTTTTCTACTCTGGCAACAGATTCCAGCTCCTCTTGGGTTTTTCTAGGCTATCCCAAGCTAATTGTAAGATATAATCTCTTCAAAAGGTCCCTTGTCAGCCTCAGGGTTTTGGTCCAGTGGGACATGTCTGATACGGATTTAGATGGATTTCTGTAATGTGTCCAGACCACATTAACTGGCTCCACTCATTTCAGATGAGGCCTTCCTGCAATGTCAAGCTCTTCACCCTATGAGAGAGAGCCCCCAGTAACCTTTTTGAAAAGCATTAACTTGTGATCTTAGGCTTTTATGAAGGCAAAAGTCAGGAGTTAGCTTTTTATAGCTCCTATAGTTATTATAATTAGCCAATTAGTTGTTAAGTGGAATGAGTAAAATGAGTATCAGTAAAATTGCATGTAAAAAAGCTAAGTATTGTACTTGTAAAAATATGATCCTCAATCTCAGTACCACTTATCCTGTACAGGGTCATTGAGGCCTGGAGCCTATCCTACTCTGTGCAGTAGGCGGAGTACACCCTAGGTGGGGTGCCAGTCCAAAGCACGGCACAAGCATGCACTCACTCATGAACTATGGGCAATTTTAAAATGCCAGTTAGCCTAATCTGCATGTCTTTAGACTGTGAGAGGAAACAAAGCCTCAGTCCTAGAGGTATGATGCCACAGTGCTAAGGGTTTCTTCCTACTTTCATGTCAGGGAATTATTCCTTGCCACTGTCGCCCTTGACTTGTTCATCTTGAACAATCTGGTAATTTTATAATATAATATTATAATATTTCCTTGTACATTTCAAATTTATTTTCTTTTGATCCAGTAAAGTTGCTTTGCATCGAAGACCATTTGTTTAAATCACTATATACAAATAAAACTGAATTGAATTATGCCATCATGTGCACCCAAGTGCCAATTCTTTCAACAAATTACATATAGTGGGACACATTTGTCCCATTTGCACTTGTAATTTGAGTAGATTATAATCATAAAAGCAATCCAAAGTGGGATGATCCATGACTTTTACCAATCTCATGAGAACCTACAGAAACCAGTCAACCTTGTGACTTTCTATCCAAGGATTTTTTTATTATTATTTTTTTTTTACTACTAGGGTTATGATTTAGGTTTATACTTACTGTACTGTAGGTGCCTGTCTAACTGAAGTAAGTCCAGTAATGACTTCTTTTTTTTTTTTTTTCTTCTGACTTTCTCTGACTGTCATGGCCACTGCTACAGTCTTTAGCGGTCTGTCTTTCTTGCCTCATCTCCTCTTAGCAAGCCTGTGGGTATCACCTATACTACATGCTCTGAAAACTGCAGTTTATACCTGTTTATAAAATGTCACAAGCCAGAGCAACACTCATTACCTGCATGACTTTCATTATTTTCCAGCCCATAATTAAGGTGCCTGTGGCATCCAGTGACAGCAGCGTCCTGCTGGGCTGCCAAGGATCCACAGAACTGCAAAAATGAGCCAACAGTGGTGAATAGTTTGTAACAGGATTTTGTTTGTTTCATTGCCCTTCCATGCGCGCACACACAGACACACACAGACACACACATGTCCCCTTTGCTTCCATGTCCTCCCCCCCTGTCTTTTGCAGGTGACAGCTGAGACAGCTGCCTCTTAGCACAGACACTCTGATTGATTCGGAATCACTAAACAGCCTTTTCATCACCCTAAAGTGTTGGTCTGATACCCACAGAAAAGCTTAAAGCCCCAGAGACTGGCGACTGTGTGAGAAGGTTATGTATCTCTGGCCTGAGCACAGCTACTCACTATAAAGTATGCCGGATTAAGGTTTTCTTCATGCGAGTGTTCTTTAATAATGAAAAGCTTTGCTATCTACAGTAGAAATGAGCCTGTACTGTACATGATTGTGTTAGACAGACAAGAAGTCTTTTTTTTTTTTCTTTCTTTCTGTATTTTACCCTGTTGCAGAGCTCTCCCAAATACAGCTGATTTATTTAACTTACACTCTTAGCAAATTCTGGCTTTTCGAATGTTTATCTGTGGATTTGTTTCTCTGCCACTGTGTCGGGATTTCATTTACAACAGAACTCCTGCTAAGAGATCTTTTTTCTCACCAGCACGGCTCCGGTTGTAATCTGTCTTTGTTCGCCAGGTCAGCACCGGGATCAACTGTCCCATTTTGAGATTTAAACGTTAGCGCATTGCTTTTTAATCTTCTGTCGCACATCTGTCTGAATGTGAAGGATTCCTGTGTTGGTTTTCAATAAGAGCCTGCTGCTCTCCATTTCCCAGAGACATGCTGAATAATTCAAGGACAGCTTGCTTTCTGAAGCAGTGCAGTGTCAGGTCTGGAAAATTGCACCACAGCACGTGCCAGACACACACACACACTGCACAGGCCTGAGGGTAGGATGTCTTCACTTGAGAGCTGAGACAAGATACATTTATCATCATGTTCCCCGGTTGTTTTGTGTTGGTAAAGGGACAGTGGAATATCGCGAGATACTCGTGTTGATGCAAAAGAGATGTCTTCTGGTTGCTGCCAATTTATATATATTTCTATATATTGTGTGTGTAAAGAAAAAAAAATTCAATAAGACTTGGTGGAACTTTTGGTCTCAAGATGCATATTTATTTATTTATTTATTTATTTAATTATAGCTCTGCAATGGGACTCTAGAGAACTCTAGAAAATTTACATTTTGTTGAACTTTTACTTAGTTTATCAAATGGTTATTTGTAAAAGTAATGCATTAGTTGTTTAGAATTCTCTCATTCCTACACTGATATTAATTATACACAAGTTACACAAGAGCTCTTCCTGTCCTCGCCAATAATTTAATAATCATTTGCTTAATCTTTGATGAATTATAGATTCTCTTTAAACCCATACTGTGCATCATATCACTACAGGTGCTGGCAGGAAGCCATTCCTGGCTCTTGTGTGAGTTGCCTGTGAACGTGTTTAGCTTAACTGGTGGGAAGCCTCCGGCCATTTCTTTGTTCACGCAAGTTCTTTCGCACCCATTCTATCCCTTTCACATTTTGTAATTTTTCTTGACAATGGTTCAGAAAAACCTGATATGTATTGTAAAATAAATTTAAGAAAACCTAGTAAAAAAATCCATGGGCAAAAAAAAATAATTATATATATATATATATATATATATATATATATATATATAAATTGTGTGAGGTTCACCAACATGGCCTGGGATTGATTCCCAGTCATGGAACAAACTTCCGACTCTAGAGGTTGAACAAACCAGAGCACTCCTAGTTCTGGGCTCAAGCCCAAGTTAAAAGGGATATGCAAAACTTATCATAACCCATCAACAAATCTTTATTTTATTATTATTATTTTTTGTTTTTGTTTTTTTACTAAGTTCTTTAGGTCTTCTTTTCCCTTTCTTTTTTTTTTTCATTCTTTTAGAATTGTGTGGAGCTTTTTTTTTTTTATTTTTTTACACAGGTCTTTAAAAGGTTGAAAAGACTGTCTTTTAAAGACAGTATAAAGTCTCATTATATGCTGTTAACAAAGATCTTAAAGTGGACCAGCATCATCAGTGATCATAATAAGAGTGCATAGTGTGATACAGTATGAATCTGCTATGTCTCTGAGTGTGTGATACTGCAGTTTGTCCCCATCATGTTTCTTATCCCGTCAACGAAACACCATTGTATAATGTTCCATCGTGTAATCAACCTGAATAGTTGCATTGTCAGCCTATTGATGAATATCGAAATTATGATGTCTAATCGACTATCAATTCATCATATTTATTAATCGTAATTAGGAACTGTCAGTATTCCCTTTAACGATATTAAATAGATATATGCAAATTATACTTCAAAACCTACGACTTCAAAAAATATCGCTGCCTGAAATAAATCAGAGTAAAAGTTTCTGCTATTGAACTGAGTCAAATCAAAAATTGCAAAGCCTAAAAACTGAGTAGAATTGAATTGACAGTCTACCTATCATTTACAGCTCTAATATTTACCTACCAATATTATTGCTTGTACATGTATTTTATTGCATTGTAGGAATCCAGTGGAAAATAAGCAAAAAAAAAAAAAAGACCTGGTTTACCAATACTTCAGTAAGTATTGCATGTTCAATACTTATGCTCACAGCATTTTACTCAGCTTAAGCCTGAATCATTCAAGAATAAACCATGTACAAACGCTCGATCTCCCAGCAGAACAATACTGGCTGACATAAATGTCAATAACAGCGTTTACAAGCCCAGTATAAAAAAATCCTATTCATTATGTGTGTACACATAGGAGAACAAAATGTAAAAAAAAAAAAATGACTGCAGGGGATAAACTAGATGGCCCTCAGTGTTTGTCAGAATTATAGGATAAAATAATGTTCTTAGACTTATAAGTTCTTTTGTTTATCTTAAGCTTTAGATCAACAATTTACTGAAACGCTTTTATGGCTTAATCATTTCATAACATATTGTGTATTAGGGGGGAAAAAAATCAAAACCGTAACAAGGTTATTTTTGCATTCAATACAATATGGTATCGCAGTTTCATTATTTTCCTGTCAAATACATAAACAAATGGGTTTCCAGTTGGAGGCATTGAAAAAAATGTTTTATGAAACAATTATATTCACCAAGTACATTCTCTTTTAAAGTTTTCTGAAAGTTTGTTAATTAAATTAGATTTCCAACAATGAGGAATGAAAATGAAGAATGATTTTGTGAGATGCTATTAGAAATACATATTTAGCTAATAATTTGAATGCTTCTTTTATAGTATGGAGTAACCATAAGTTTACCTCCTATTGTACAGCTTAACAGCTTTTTTCACTAGTGGACATGATGTTCCTTTTCCTGAAAAGTTGTTTTTTTGAGTGTCATTCCTGCACTGAGGCAGAGCTTGACTGGAACCTAAAAGGAAAGTTTTATCTGGTCAGCCTAAATCTTTTCATTCAGCCACTTTGTCAAAAAGACATTTTAATTTTAAATAAAGTTCCTGTCATCATTTAGGTTGGAAGTTGAAAGGTATTTCATATAGCTGTACACCACAAATATCATTTAAATACCTGTAGGCTAATAAAAAGTAGCACTTTAGTTCTTCCAAGCCGCCATCACGTCTCAAGGCTGTCAGTAATGAAGGCTTAGAGAGTATTTGAGCTGGATTTCTCCTGCTAATAGAATATCATTTTCCTCTTAGCTTGGAGTCCCCTGTATGGCAATTGTTACTTTTAACTGCAATTCCATATAAAAGGCCTGCCACTTCAGACACAACAATTTTGATGCTTAACAAACATAAAGAGGTGTTAGGTTATTCAAAATAATATAAATATATGCAGTATTTAGTCCTTATCACTCAAAACATGGTGCATGTTCCTCTTTGGTGCATTATTGCCTTGCAGGTCCAATCTGACAGCATCTAAACAAGGAACTATAGCACGGTTCAATTGCCATGGAAAGTGATTTGACCCTGAATGTGTAGGAACTGAACTAAACATGGGATTGTGTTTTAGGTTGCAGGCAGCAGTGTTTTGTGGATGCAAGCTGGTAAACTGAGCCAAAGGACAAAGCTGTGCCATTTTAGCCCTGTGATGTACAGTATGCAGTACATAATGCTGTTTTATGCCAGTGCTTTTTCTAATATAAACTACTTTGTTCACAAAGGATTGTTTAAGCACATGACTATGCACAAGTCTTTAGCCACCCATAATATTTTTCTTATTAAAAATAAATGATGAAGATAAAATGAAACAAATGGCAGTTTTTCAGTATACAGTACTAATCACCAGCGTCATCTTCTGCACCTGTTTATCACTGGTTCATGCCTTTTATATTGCAAGTTTTTTATGCCTGAATGATTCATAGGTCACTGTGTAGCTTAACAAACACAAGATATGCCTCAGAAACTGGTCAGCTGGGTACAGGACCTGGACTGAAAATGAGAGCCAAAAACCTGCCAAAAAAGAGAGCAAAAAATAAAACCTTCAGGAAGCCTGGAGAACTAGTCCTCAAGACTATATTAGAAATACAAGAAAGTCTGACTCTTTGGAAGAAAAATATGAAGAAATGAGGTGTGGTTCATGGCCTTTGCTCAGTAGTGTATTCCCCTATACACACCCATCAGACACTGATTTTATCCACTTGAACCAGTGCAGTGAACCAAATGTATCAGTTTCACAGTCACAGTAACAAATTATTCCATGTCCACTTTCAATTTTTTTAGTTATTTGTACACTGTTCAGCTGGGCATACTTCAGTGTTTTGACAAATGAAAAAAAATGTGAGAACTAAGGATTCTTTGTCCAAGCCAATTACATTTTTCGCCTATTGTGACCTCATGTACTGTAAGAAAATCCCTTCTCCTGGCATGGTTTTTGCAGTAGTTCATTTACAGTACATAGACACTAAAACAGTATTTTTCAAAGGAGAGGGAAATATACAGGAGTTTGAGGTATGAAAATGCATTATCTGAGAGGTACTTGAGATGGTGTTTAAGACCCCGGTGGCACGGTGTTGTAGTGGTTAGCACTGTCGCCTTGAACCTCCAGGGTTCAGGTTCTATTTCCGGCCAGGCTCAATTCCCATCTGTGTTTGCATGGAGTTGGTACAGTATGTTCTCCAGGTACTCCGGTTTCCTCCCACAGTCCAAAGACATGCGGATTAGGCTAATTGGTGTTCCCAAATTGCCCATAGTGTGTGTGTGTGTGTGTGTGTGTGTGTGTGTGTGTGTGTGTGCACCCTGCGATGGATTGGCACCGTGTCCAGGGTGTACCCTGCCTCGTGCCTAAGTCTCCCCGCGACCCTGAATACAGGAGAAAGCCATATAGACGATAAGTGAGTGAGTGTTAAGACTCTTTAGGAGACCTCTGAGACATACAGTATGTTAACTTGTTAAAAAAAAAAAAAATAGGACCTTTTTAAGGTTATAGGATCTGATCAGTTTTATGAGGCAGTTATCACACAAATATTAAGACTTTAGCAATATTTTGGTCTGTTTTTTTGCCCTTGTTGTCATATTAGTACAATGGCTCTGGCCTATTTTAAAATTTCAAACTTAAGGTCAGTCCCAGCTTTATTTTTTGCACACACAGACAGGTTTTCTGCACACCATTTAAAGAAATAGATTTGGAAAACTAAATCAAGTGGTCAAAAAAAAAAAGTCATCACAGTTGGTTTATTGGATACACTCCTTTTGACCTCTTCTCAAGCCAAGAAATGAAAAGCTTCTGCCCTGTTTTTGCTGACATTTTGTCGCTCTCATATCCACACACTTGCTGGAAGGTTAAAGTGGCATTTCTCCTCAGGTGGCTACACTGTGACAGTGCAAGCTACTGAAGCAGTTGATAAGGCAGCTAGTAGACAGGCAGTGAAGCCTTTTTATCTCTCTCTTGTGCTTTACTCGAGTCTTTAGCTTCAATTACACTGACCTTGAGTGGAAAATCTAGCTGTCCTAATGCTCTATTTACCCAGGCAGATTTACCCGTATTCCCTACACATCCATCTCTTTGCTCTCGTGCCTTCCTCCGCAGCCTCTGCGCACACCTCTCACTTATACACAATCTCTTTTTTTTTTTTTTTTTTTTCCCAGGAACGAACAGCATTTCTTTTATGTTTGTTCTTGGCTCTTTCATAAGTCCGATCTTCATACTAAGCAAACATCAAGAGCCCAGTGTGGGAGGAGAGACAGGAAGAGGAAGAGCAGTTCTTCCTGCACTTTATTAATGGATTTTGTGGCTGTGGTTTGCTTCTGTCTGCTCTCTTTTCATTATGATTTTGTCAGCTCTCAGGTTTTTATAAATGCTCTTGATGGATTGTGGTTTACCATCCTTTTTATCCTATTTCTTAAATCATCTTGATTTACTTGTTTTGTGAAATCATAAAAGCTTTTGATCTTTTTTTATACAGGGGTTGGACAATGAAACTGAAACACTGGCCAATTTAGTGTTGGAGGTTTCATGGCTAAACTTGACCAGACTGGTGGCCAGTCTTCATTGATTGCACATTCCACCAGTAAGAGCAGAGTGTTCAGGTTTAATTAACAGAGTAATAGCACAGTTTTGCTTAAAATATTGCAATGCACACAACATTATGGGTGACATATCAGAGTTCAAAAGAGGACAAATTGTTGGTGTGCGTCTCGCTGGCGCATCTGTGACCAAGACAGCAAGTCTTTGTATCAAGTGCCACAGAATCCAGGGTAATGTCAGCATACCACCAAGGACATACCACATCCAACAGGAGTGACTGTGGATGCAAGAGGAAGCTGTCTGTAAGGGATGTCGGAGAGATAACCCAGATTGTATCCAAAAAACATAAAACCACAGCTGGCCAACTCACTGCAGAATTAAATGTGCACCTCGACTGGTGTCTGTTTCCACCAAAACTGTTCATCTGGAGCTCCACAGGGTCAATGTACATGGCTGGGCTGCTATAGCCAAACCTTTGGTCACTCGTGCCAACGCCAAACGTCGGTTTCAATGGTGCCAGCAGCGAAAATCTTGGGCTGTGAACAATGTGAAACATGTATTGTTCTCTGATGAGTCCACCTTCACTGTCTTTCCCACATTTGTGAGAGTTACGGTGTGGAGAAGCCCCAAAGAAGCGTATCACCCAGACTGTTGCATGCCCAGAGTGAAGCATGGGGGTGGATCAGTGACGGTTTGGGCTGCAATGTCATGCCAGTCCCTAGGCCCAATACTTGCGCTAGATGGGCGCGTCACTGCCAAGGACTACTGAACCATTCTGGAGAACCCAATGGTTCAAACATTGTATCCTGAAGACGGTGCCATGTATCAGGATGATAATGCACCAACACACACAGCAGACTGGTTACAGAGTGGTTTGATGAACATGAAAGTGAAGTTGAACATCTCCCATGGCCTGCACAGTCACCAGATATAAATATTATTGAGCCACTTTGGGGTGTTTTGGAGGAGCGAGTCAGGAAACGTTTTCTCCACCAGCCACCTGGCCACTATTCTGCAAGAAGAATGGCTCAAAATCCCTCTGGCCATTGTGCAGGACTTGTATCTGTCATTCCCAAGATGAGTTGATGCTGTATTGGCCGCAGAAGGAGGCCCTACACATTACTAATGAATTATTGTGGTCTAAAACCAGGCGTTTCAGTTTGATTGTCCAACCCCCTAAAATTATATATATATATATATATATATATATTTATA
>JAQMYJ010000038.1:11569140-11583686 GCA_030014305.1 Clarias laeviceps
TAAAAATCAAACAATCTTTCTTTTTTTTCTTTTTTTTTCTTTTTAAAATAAAACCATTTGGATTTTACCACTGGGGTATGATGGGATAAATATCCTGGACGGGATACCAGTCCACTGCATTGCACAGAGGACGCACATATTCATACCTAGAGGCAATTTAAAATCACTCGTTGATCTAACAGCATGTTTTTTGGGGATGTAAGAAATTGGAGCACCCAGAGGGAAACCCACACAGACATGAACAGAACCTGCTTCTCTACATGTATCCTGACCATCACCCCATACGTGGGCTTTCCCCCAAAGATTTGCCGGAAAGTTTAAAGCACAGAATCGACTTTTTTGTCTTGTGATTTCTGTAGCATAAAAATTTCTCTTCACTGCAACTAAGGGGTTCAAAGCTCTTCCAGCATATTGATGTGAAAGAACTCAAGTGGCCTGCACAGGCTCTGACCTCAACACTCTGTGCATGCCAGGTCTTCTCCCCTGACATCAGTGCCTAACCCGTTTACTAATCTTGTGGCTGAATGCACACGAAACCCCCCACAGCCGTGTTCTTTTGGAAAACCTTTCCAGAAGAACAGAGGTATTTTAACAGGATGCTCAACAAATCATACTGTAGGTGTGAAGCTCAGATGTCCAGATGATCATAAAATGTAAGGGGTTAAAATCATCTGAAAGCCATTTGTCATCTACTGACAGGAAGCTTTCAACATACAGTAGCAGAAGAGAGAGAGTTGTGGACCTGCTTAAATTAGCTAACGAATCGTTGTTACAATAAACAAATGCCCCTTTTACAGCAAAATAAAGCGTTAATAATTCGTTCAAATATTTATGCCATCCATCACCAGCATAGACTTGTATTTTCATATTGGAAGAATAGTATTTTTTTTTTCAGTGGCGTGTGTGTGTGTGTGTGTGTGTGTGATTGCCCTTAAAAGGAGGTCATGATTGACAGTCTGTGGCCAAATTCTTTATTATAGCCTGAGATCCATTTTAATATGTGTGCAAGAAGATAAGCTTAAGGATGATGAGTTCACTTCTTAATCATTCAGTATAGGCACACATTTTAGAGAAAACCCCCCGCAGATATGAATTCATTTTTATTTGCCACAGTTAGTTTGATCCTCATGCGTCCAATGATGCATTTTACTCAGCTCTTTGACTAGAACACCTGTAAAGAAAGAAACAGAAACGGGTAATAAAAATAAAACTTAAAAAAAAAAAAAGACAAAAGGGTATTCATGTGAGTTTGACAGAGGGTTGTATTATTCAGCTAGTCCAGAGAGAGCTGAGCACATGACGCACTATAGTTCTACCTTTTTGTTTACTTCCCTTTTTTCACTCCCACCTGCAAGACTCATCAGAAAAGAACAAAGCATCTGTTAAGGTCCCCATCTCAACACGCCGCTAATGCACCATTATGGAGTTCTCGTCTTCCGGAACAAGTGTCATACAATATTTACACAATTATCCCATTTAATCTTTTCACTGCCCAGCATCCTCTGTCCCACTCTGCTTTTAATTCTGCATCCATCTCTCTCTTCCTCAATCTTTCTTCTTCGCACCTCCACTCGTTTGCGCTTGCTAATGCACTCTCTTGCTGCTCCTTCGTCTTCCGTCAAGGCTTTCAATACCTTAGATACTTGTAGGCTTTTTTAATCAGATCTAAGACTTGGAGAGTCAATTGTGGTGTATTTCCCTGGGTTTTTGATCTAAATAACATAACAGAGACCTGGTTGATGTTGACGGATGTGTTCTGACTGCTAACTAGGACGTAAGGATGTCAGATGTGTAATTAATCTAAATCTTGTATGATTGTTAGTACAGGGTTTTGGAGGAGGTAGAGACAAAGCAAACATTACGCCATCATTCAATTCCGGATTAATTTACAGAGAAAGCAGTCAAATCTGAGCGAACGAGCAAGAGTGCATGTGCTCGGCATGTCAAACAGTTGAAAAGTGATGAACGTTAGCAATGTAAACGTAAGGGTTGAGCAGGAGGTCTTGCATAATTGCTCATGCACTCTGATTCTGTAGTTCATTGAAGGCCAAACCATTCCTCTTACTCTCAATCAAAGCAGGTAACGCGCTTCTTCATCACACATCACATCGGCACCCGCTTTCAGCTGCCAAAAGTGAATACACAAAGGTATTAATCTCGGATGCTGCAAGAAACTCAGCGGAATGGGTGACGGATTACCGAATCGATGATGACTAAAGGTGTTCGTTACGCCACGCTCCGAATGAAGAGCTCCGTTTATGCTTAAGTACACCAGTCACCGGTATGGAGAGGACAGAAGCTGCTAGCTCAATTATACTACTTGAGAATCCTATATGTGGGTGCCATTACTTATTCATTGTGTCTGAAAGAACTGGAAATCAGTGTGAAGGCTTTGTTTGTTACCATTTACCGATAATGTACTGTAATGCTCTGCTGAGCAGCTGTGAACATGGCAAAGATCACTGCAGCATAGGATTTATATATATATATATATATACAAGACAATTATGTTGGATTTCTATCCATTAGCAAACAGGGAAATGTCAGCCATCTCCTCCCTTCAAGACTGTTTCGTTCAACTTCATCTCCTCTCTCTGTCTGTGTTAGATGTGATCTACTGTATGGAGAAAACAAGCCCAGGATCAGCTGAGGCTGTCAGTCAGCGGTTTCAGTGCTCACACCTCTTTTTTCACACATACTGTACATCTACTGTCACCACACTTAGACTTGTATGTATTTACTCAGCCTCTTAATATTTCTCTCAGTCCATCATCCTGTCTCTCGGTGACACGCGTATGCACATTAAAGCAGGCTGGAGCTGGCCTGCCGGCGGGTGCAGACGGGACAGTGGAGGTAGACAGCTCTTCACCTCCCAAATAAATCCATTAGCACACCACCACAATTTTTTATTATCTGTGTCTGAGGTGAAAAAGTATCTAAAGCCTTTCAGTTGCACCAGAGACTCATTTTGTTCCGAATCCCAAGTTTAAAAATGCTTTTGGCAGAGCTGAAATCATTTTCATTACCTGCCTGGGACTGTTCAGGTGTAATGGAGCGAAAGGAAATATCTCTTACAAAGACATACATTTTTGAAAGTTAGAAACGGACTAAAAAAAAAAAATAAATCATCTTGAATCAGGGTCTATAATGTATTAATGTCAATTTTTTTTTTAACATGTCAGTAACCACCGCCCCACTGCACTGTCCCTCTCTTTCTCTCTATTTACAGTTGTGTGGCTGTGGACTGCTGGGCGTAGGGATCTGGTTGGCAGTGTCTCAGGGCAGCTTTGCCACCTTCTCGCCCTCCTTCCCCTCCCTCTCTGCTGCAAACCTGGTCATCGCTATAGGCGCCATCGTCATGGTGACTGGCTTCCTTGGTTGCCTGGGTGCCATCAAGGAAAACAAGTGCCTGCTCCTGAGTGTGAGTATATCTCTGACCTCATGCATGTACACATAAACACACACACACAAACATGTCTCTACTAAAATACACATAAAATGTAAGTTGAATGTAAAATGTTGTTTAAAAAATTCCCAAAACAGATATCAATAGGGTTGCACTGTTTGTTTGTTCAATGATTTATCAGGTTCCTTCAGGTTTTTTGTTGCTATTAAATAAAAGATCTTCTCAGAAAATCACAGGCATCGTAATGACATATTACTAACAGCAACACTGCATCCCATCTTTTTAGTAGATTTGCTCAGCTTGAACTTTATGAACTTTCTTAAATGTCACAAACTCAAAAACAAGGAAAATCTGATCAGAATAAATATAGGTGGTTGTTAAAAGAGACGGGGGGGATCCTACCTCATGTATTGCCACTCTAACCCCAAAATCGACATTTAAAAAAAAAATAAAAGTATTTAGTATGATGGCATTTGTGGTTAAATGTTGCCGTTCCTCTGTAATCCTCCAGGTGGCACAATTTAAACTATTCACATATTGGCAGGCAGCACAGCATCCTGTATATTATGATCAAATTATTTGCAATCTTTGTTTAGAATTGTAACAAAATCCATAATTGAAATTTTATTAAATCGTGATATTTATAAAAATGAAGATACTAACAGGATCACAATAGTAAATGAATCGGCACGTACATATCCTGATAAAATCATATCGTCTGGTCCCGGGTGATTTCCATGCCGAGTAGACATACAGTACACTAGCACTGTTAAAACAAGAGTTCTCTGATTTAAAATACATCTCTGATAAGCAAGAAGTAGTTTTAAGTGCTTGTTGGATAGCTTATTAGCTTATCATTCTGTAAATAAAATGCCAGAAAGCTTCACGAAGCATCTTGTTCAGGCCAACTGTAAACTCGTATGATGTAGCTGAGGTTGAGGATCTGTATACATTAAATAAACCTCAGCAATGATTTGTTTCCATCAGCCTTTTTTTTTCTAGTGTTTTAGGGGTCATTGCATGGGGGAGGTTTTAATTTTAAAAATAAATTAATTAACCTGGTTCAGACAACACCGATTTCTGCTCTCAATTTTAGTTCATGATCTGAATAGATACAGATATTGGCATTATGTTACACCCCCAGTCTTTCTCTAGCTCATCAATCCATTTTAGGAGAATATTTGCTCCAGGCCTGATGTGATTCAGTGTTTATTTTCTCCAACTGAGTAGCTTTTGCTTATAAGCAGACTAGAGCAAAAAGAGCCTGTCCATAACTCTGCAGGCTTCTGGGAGAGAAACCACTGAGCCATCTCCTATCAAATATTGCCCTTCTAATCTGGCAGCAAGTGTTTACTAGTGGCTTTCTCGGCGCTTTATGTCACTTGCTTAATCATGCAATGTCTCTTGTACTATTTTTTCTTTTTTTTTCCTCTCCCTTATGCCCTTTCTTACATTTTATTAAGCACAAGTACAAAGCTATTATCACTTTTTAATAGCCCTGGTCACAGTTTAATTTCGGGAGCTTGTCACACACATGGGGCTTTTATATGATTTACTAGCCTGAATAATACATTTGGTCAAGATAATATTGTATTATAAGGCAGGTCATATAAGGCTTCATTCATGTTTGAGTTTTATTATAATTATTTATTTTTGAGTATTTGACTTTTATTGGGGCGGCACGGTGGGGTAGTGGTTAGCACTGTCGCCTTGCACCTCCAGTGGCTGGGTTCGAATCCCGGCCAGGCTCGATTCCCGTCTCTGTGTGCATGGAGTTTGCATGTTCTCCCCGTGCTGGGTGGGTTTTCTCCGGGTACTCTGGTTTCCTCCCACAGTCCAAAGACATCCAGATTAGGCTAATTGGCGTTCCCAAATTGCCCGTAGTGTGTGTGTGTGTGTGTGTGTGTGCCCTGCGATGGATTGGCACCCTGCCTCATGCCCTAAGCCTCCTGGGATAGGCTCCAGGTCCCCCGCGACGCTGAATATATAGACGATGAGTGAGTGAGTGGATTTTATTGGAGCAGTGGTAACATAATGCATTTAAACCCAAATTCTAAACTATGTGAACATCTGAAGGAGCATTTCACACAAAGCGTCTTGGTGTACGAATCATGGCAGTGCATGTATGAAGTGAGAGACTCAACTCACACAGCATATCATATATTTTAATACCATTTTTCTCAGTGGACAAGCCAGTGTGATTAAGTGTGCTTACTAGACGAGGCTGATGTTGATTTAAATTAGGTGACCTTTTGAGCAGCCAGCTTATTAGGTAGACCCATCTTGTCTACGCACTTATTAGCCATCAGGCGCACATGACATACAGTATAGTGACATCTGTACTGTAGGTGTACAAGTACAGAATGTGGTCTTTGTACCCCGTGTCCTTTAGTGGGAGCAGATATCATTTGGCTAATGGCCTGCTGTTGGTTAGATTTTTCTGGGTGGTGAATGGTTTCTCCATCCAGCAGTGATATTGTTTAAAGTCCCAGCAGCACTCCAGTGCCCATTAAACACTATGCCAGTGTCACTGCTGCATTAAGTATGGTTTATCAACCAAATAACACATTCATTACAGGTCCTGTGGTGAGCTTTCTCCATTGATGAACAGACTAAGTGTGGTTGGCAGGCACCAAATGGGATGTAGATAAAACTGCAGTTCCCCCAAAAAACATTCTCTCCTTTTCTTCAGTGGATAATCTTACTTCAATCTCATTTATATTTAGCACTTAATGAAAGAATGAAAAACTAAACCGGTTTATCACGGTGTAGTCACGTACTGTAGGTTTCAAGGACAAATAAAAGATTAGCATTAGAGTTGATGAGTTGACCGCATTACCCTGTTTCCTTTAACATACTCCATTTCAGTGTTCAGTTGGAGACAAAACACGTCTTTAGATCCACTCTTCATCTTATTTGACATGCCACAAAAAAACGGCACATATTGTAAACGTGACATAAGAATCCAGTTTATTTCATCCATTAACAGCCAAATTAGCATTTTCTTTCATTAGTATCTATGAAATGGGGTAAACCTAAATCAGGTTGACCCATGAGTGCAGAAATTCTGTAAACAAACATGTTACAGGCATCCAGCTGGGGTAAAGCTGCTCCTCGCATGCCCTCGACCAGCCACAATCAGCGGGATGATGAATAAGAAGCAAATCAGGCTTCCCGAGTTAATACTTACTGCCTGGCAGCCTCATCTTGTGTAGAAGTCTTCGTAAATATTTAGCAGCGAGAGAGTGAGGGGGAGTCTGTGTGTGTGTGTGTGTGTGTGTGTGTGTCTGTGTGTTTAGAGGATGATTCATTTGAATAGTACTTCCATTTGAACTGCCTTTTTTGTTTCTTTCACTCTAAGTGATTTGTCTTTTTTTCTTTCCTCCTTGCAGTTCTTCATCGTCTTGCTGATTATTTTGCTGGCCGAGCTGATTTTGCTTATCCTTTTCTTCACATTCTCCGATAAGGTAAGCCTCATGGAGTGTCCCTTCCTACAGAGCATCCCCCTCACACTACAGTGAAGTCCACAGTCTCACACATAAGGACTCACAGTCTGTCTGAACATCTGAAGATTAGTGTCAGTCAGCCTGTTGCTCCAGTTGTCCATCGAGCTTCCCGGCTTCATCTGCTGTTCACTTCCGAGGATGGGAACCTTGGAGATTTCCATGCCCGAAATAATTTGCAAAGGTCAAAGATCACTGCAATGCAACTTAATCCTGAGCAGTTGGTGATGAGTTAGCGGAGTTAAGCCGTCTCTTAGAACCTACAGGTGCAGTTCCATGTGGATATTTTTTTTCTTCTTTTTTTTTATGTGCCCTAATGGCATCACAGACAAGAGCTGGAATTTACAGGTCGGCACTTTCTAGCCTTTTGACATTAGGATAGCTCATGGATTACTTTTTAGATAAAGGCGCAAGTGTCAGACAACATACACTCGAAATGCACTCCACTGAAGTGCCGGTGGCTATTTTTTTAAAGCCATGTTATTGTTAATATTGAGAGCAGTTTTCTTTCTCATGTTATAAAACTCAGGGAAAGGAAGACCTTCTGGGAGGTAATTGTTCATTCACCACACCATCCAGGCTAAAGTAATTCACTTACCCACAATCCATTTAGAGATGGGGACATGTTTGTCTCAGAGGCACGCTCTGTCAGTGGAAAATACTGTATACCCTACAGCTTTATCTCTGGTTCTAAGTCATTATGAACTATACTGTTACCCTCCTCTGTTTTAGTTGACACTTGTTTTTTATCAGCTGGATCTGCTGTAGCATGGCCACTCGGTTGTCCCTGCGTGGAAAGTGTGTGTTAATATCACGATTTATGGTGATGAATTCACTATTGAATTTTACAATTCAACTTCTGTGGAAAAGCTAAGCCTGGTCTCCATGGAACCAGCAATGAAAATAAGATTTTATAAGTATTTTAATATATGTAGAACATGTTTTTTAGACATTGACAAGTGTATAAGTAATTAGTAGCATAAGCAAGATAATGTCGGGTGAATTGACCTGATATGAGGAAATTACAGTACAACCTTAATGGGAGAATTGCAGCTAAGCTTTGTCATTGTTTTTTTTTTTATCTTTCTGATAATCAAGACACTTTATTGCAAGTCCAATTTTTTTTTCCTGTTTGTGGTCCAGGTCCCCGCGACCCTGAATACAGGATAAAGCTGTATAGAAGATAAGATGAGTGAACATGTTTGTTGGCGGCAGATTAACTGGCTTGAGCATTTCTCTAACTGCTGATCTCCTGGGATTTTCACACACAAGAGTTTCTAAAGTTTACTCAGAATACTGCAATAAACAAATCTACTTCCAGTAGGAGGCAGCACTGTGGATGTTAATGTCTTGTTTAAAAAACAGGCCAATGAAGAATGACCAGATAGGTTCAAGCTGACAAAATGGCAAAAGTCCCAATCTGGTTTCATTAATGTGGCAAATACGGACAGTGGTCTTCACTGGCCTTCCTAGTAACCAGATCCGAATCCATTAGAACGCTCTTTGGGATGTGGTACTGTAGAACGAGAGTGAGTGCTAAAAATGCAGGATTCTACAGGATTCTACATTCTACAGGAATGGCATGTCAACATTGACTAAAATCTCAAATGAATATTCCTATCATCTTGTGAAACATGTGTCGCAAAGAATTGAATCAGTTTTGAGAACATAAGGTTGACCTACCCAGTGTTAGTATAGTGTATGGGCTGGGGGCTGCACAGCATCGCATCAAGATCAAGTAAATGAATAGCAATTCATAGTGCAGATGATGTTCATATCATGCGCTCAACAAAATGAAAGGTAACATGATAACCATGTGTCTTTCATTTTATTAGCTTTTAAATGCCACTCAGAGATATTCCCACAAACACCATTCATGCCTTATCGCTCATGTCAGTCATTGATATGATGTCAGACTCTCCCTAGGAAGATCATGATAGATATGATGATTAGAGAAGGTCATATTATAGAAGATAAGATGTGCTGGAAGGATTTGTGAATGCATTCATTTCTTCCCTATCCATTCAGAGGTTTAGCTCTGGCCTCTCTCCAGCCATCAGAGATGTTTTGAATTCATCCCACCATTTGATATCCGAATCACAAGCCGTTTATTCATAATCAAGGCTGAGATAAAGCTAAACTGTTTGCATATAAAAAGGAATTAAAAGGAACGATTGATGGCATGCACTATACTTTCAAACTAAAGTGTTGATTGGTTCATTAGGACTGATTTTCTTTATAAACACATCCCATTAGCATTGGCAAAAAAAAGCTGGAGACAACAAAATGAGTGACAATTAGAGTGCCATCTTGTTTATGCTCTCATGGCTGTTGTTCAGTAGTGAGGTGAAGACCCAGGTACAGTCGGGCCTGATTTCTGCTAAACACACTCACTGTGGATTACAGTGTGATATTACACGCGCACACACGCGCACACACCCACACATGCAAACCTGACCCTGTGGTGACCTGCCATCTGACTGCAGCAGATGGTGGAGGCCAGGCATCGGATTAGAGCATCCATCTCTACGTCTCTGACCTCGTTCCAACATGCGTGGCGCTGCACCCGGGCCAAATGAAACCATATTAGCTGATTTTAGGAGAAACATGCTAGGGTGGCAGTTTCTGCCATGGACTCGCAGACAGATGAGGTGTATTACCTGTGCAAGCCTCATACGGCTATTAGCCCGGAATGGCGCTGGGGTAATGTCTGGGTTAGCAACCCTGTTTAGACACTAATGGTGTGCTGTTAATTTAGAGAAAGCAATTGAATTTCAGAGCATGTAGCTTACACATATACTGTAATATTATGTGGTTCCTCAATAGGTGATATGTAACAGATGTCTGTAACAGATGCTAATAAGAGCAGAGACCTACAGTAAGTCCTATATTTCATTACAGTTTACAGTTTTTTGTAGACTCAGTGCACCCTGCTGTTTGTCACTGATCTGTGCAGATATCCTGTAGCTCGTATTCAGAAAGGATTCCGCGAGGTAACTACTCATGCACTTTTGGGAATCTCATATTGCCTGCGTGCTCGTGTTTGTCAGGACAGACTGAAAATAAACACTGGTAAAGATCAGTCACGAGGTCCAGAGCCAATTAAATTATATGCCTGATGCGAGCCAAATATCTGCAAAGTCATCCCATTAGAATTGGCCATAGAGTATTGCCCTTGGTGAATTATGTAGAATTAGCGAGAAGCATCCGAGCCTCAGAGCGCCTCACAATGTCTCAGTAGGACAAAAAATTGCTGCTATTGTAAGGAAATCAACATAACTTCCATGTCGTACTAGATTGAAGGTAAGAGACCTGCACTTCAAAGGAGAGACATGTCGCAACAGCCAAGCAGGTATTCCACTTTGGTGGATGTAATTAAATCAAAGTTGTGTTCAAATCCCATTCCAAGCAACGGTGCATTTGACACTGTATGTGGGCATTTTCTCATTTGGTCTGAATAGTTAAGTCTAATAGCTAGGAGCTATTCTGGGCTTGTTTTATTTTTGCTTCATGTTTTTTTTTTTTTTTTCACACAGACAAATTTTTACCAAACTGCTAATTGCCTGTATAGTTTTATACACCACCTCTACTCTGTGTGCTATTTCAGTGAATTTGAAACCTATTCATTGTTTTTATTTTTCCTAGCAATTATTAATTATTGATGTATTTATATTATTCCAAAATTTTCTGTTTGGTTGACCGATTAGGTGAAGGCTTTTAATGGTTCTAATTTCTATGTTAAAATAATGTTTGTATGAGGTATAGCTACTGTATTAAACATTTTTGTTTTTTTTTGCTCATTAGCTCTTTCTTTAGGCATTCTTTCTCAGCTCACAGCATACTGTACCAGCTCCCAACATCAAGAAACCTTAGATAGTAACTAAGTAACGTGACAAGTTGAACCAATTGACTCTCGACCCCGACCACAGATTGCTTTCAGACACAATAACACAAATGAAACAAATAACAGTTTTCAAATGGAAACGTGATTAGTGTTCTGGACCACACACAACAAGGGTTCAGTAACAGCGTTTACACTCGACCAAGCATCTTTAACTCTTAGAACAAGTGAATGTGAGTTTAAAAAATGGAAAAGCCATTTGAAATTGCCTAAAAAGGGATCTTAACTTGTATACTATGATATATTAATTGGAAATATTATAATATAGTACGTACATCGATCAGGAATAACATTTAAACACAAAACATTATGCCCAATTTTGTGTACGTTGCCCTTGTACCGCCAAGGAGAGCTTGTGCTGTGGTGTCTGGCACCAGGTCGTTAGTGACGGATCCTTTGGGTGCTGTGGTTTGTGGGGTCAGCTCTCTGTTGATCGGAATTGTTTGTCTGGCGCATCCTCTGGGTGAACAATTGGATTCGGATCTGGGGAGTTTGGAGGCTAGTTCGTTGACCTTGGGCTCTTTTGCATGCTGGTCCCATTGTGCAGCAGACTGTGTTGTTCTGGGTTTTCTGGCGCCTTTATATTATGGCGAGCATTGATTTTGTTAGCGGATTAGCTTTACTGTGGGATCAGCCTGGATGGGTAAGGCTTTGGTCCCTGCACACACCAGAAATCCTGTCACCAGTTCATCGTAGATAATTGATAATCAATATCAATGTGCTATTATTGTTATGTGGTGTTACTGTAGTATTATGATTGATCAGGGGAGGTAAAGAATGCATTCACAGATTCTGCAAAATGTTTTTGCAAACACATTATTTTTTAAAACTCATCTTTTTTTAAAACTCATTTACATTCCTGCCATTAGATCAAAGTTAGAATTTAAGACTAATTACATTCCATATTAGCCATTCCATAAGTGACGGGTACTGTATGACAAGCCGGACATTAGCTTGAATTAAACACAGACAGAGACATTATATCAGTCCGGACTCTACTGACCAGCATTCAAAACAATCATACTGTCTAAACACTGCTCAACAAGCTCCAACATCTGCAAGCCTGTGTGCAAACTGTACCATGAGAAATGAAGACAAAGCAAACACACAACAATCACAAGCAGGTTTCCCGTCCAGCCCACACACTTGTCTGGACTTCATTTGGAGTGTGTGCTCGAGTTCAGTTAACTAGACGGATTTTGTTTAAACACTACCAGAGGTCAAGCAAATAAACTCCTAATGATCAATGCATTTGTTCAAGTCAGTAAATTAAGCAATAAATGATCCTAATTAAAGAAGTCGTATTGTTCTCCCTAAAGTGATGCTAAAGAAATGGGCTTCCTGTCATTCCTAGCAAAATGGACCAAGATGCTTACATTTAAACCATAATGTCATAGTGACAAGATGGCAAAAGTGCTTATTCAATCTGTGCTGAAAGATGAAAATTCAGTATTTGTATTTAATTACAGCAAAGTTTCATTTTCTAATCAGAAATAGTGATCTGATTTTCTCAAACAGAGATTTTTCTTGTAATGTTTTGATTCTAAAATGCTATAATTTCCATATTAATTGTTTATACACATAATCAAAGACTAGTAATAAATGTCTTTGATGTGGACAAATGTTCAATTTCTAACATTTTGTAACATTTTATGAAATTTCAATGACACACAAAAGTCACAAAAGTCACAAAAGGTACTGATGAGCAGTATACAGTATAACTTTAGCAGTTCATAACTTAAGCAGGAGCAAACATAGTCCGAGAATGCTCTTTAACCTGCAGTATAACCATAAATACTTAGAAATCATGATGTGATGTTAATTGATATTTTTCCATGTAATTAGTGGAAAACTACTGTGGTGTAATCAGGATAGTTCTCAATTTTCAGTACACTTTATGGTGGTAACCAAAAATCCATAATAATATTTACAAATATTATTTTTGTAAAAAAAAAAAAAAATTTGTATGAAACATAATGTAATTTATAGAACATTTCTCCATGGGCATCATGCATTTATCTTTATTTTATTACAGCACTGTGCAGTACGTAGTTATAGTACTGTGCAAGTCTTGAGCCACCCCTCATTTCTTCATATAAAAATTAATTAGATTATGTAGATTAAATGAAAGAAATGGGAACCAGTATATTAATCACCATCCTGATTATCTGTCATCTGCACCTTTTTCTCACTGGTTCATGCTTGAAGTGAGCTGGGTTTTTATGCTTGAATGATTGATTCATAGGTCACTGTGTGGCTTAACAAACAAAAAACATTCCTGTTCACTTACAGGGATGGGACTTCAAAATAAGGGCCAAAAAATTGCCACAAATGAGTGCCAAAATAGTCCTTCAGGAAGCCAAGAAAATACAAGAAAGTCTGACTCTTTTGAAGCAAAATATGAAGAATGAGAGTTGGCTCAAGACTTTTTTTTTTTTTTGCACAGTATTGTCCATGTGTCTAGTAAGGAAAGAAATAAACACAACAGAGCATGGCATAATAGGTAATTATTAAACAAAATGTTGGCTTCTTTTCCATAACACTTCTTCTTTTTAGCTATTAAGGAACAATATTGCAGTTTATGGTTACAGTTAATGTTGTGGATCATACTTGTATTATTGTAGCTATAGCAAGTAGTTCTGTCACCAATCATTAAACAAGACAAAGGGCTGACACCGGAGTCTCTTTTCCAAATGCTAAATAAAGTCACATCATTCTTCTGACAGAAAATGTCTTCATATCAACATTTTGTAAAATTTGTTAAATAAGTGCATTAATGTGAATTTTGATGTGTAGGACTATGTATGCAGAAAATTAGGCATAGAATTCAGCAGCACTATAATCTCATGTATACATCTTCACATTCTCTATGGCTCACTCCAGATTTGTTGCAGGATGTTATTCACAGATATGATACTATAAGTATAATCCTCATGGCTCGAGGCTAATTGTAAATAGGCCATATTAGAGCAGAGTGATTGCGGCGTGCACGCTGGGGTAATTGGGTCGCCTCTGTTCAGTTGTGAAGCACAAGTCATTATCATGCATTTTAGGCCAGTACTACCATTGTCGAGTGCAGTTACAGTGTTCTCTGACAAATATGAACAAGGTGTGTGCGAGAGAGAGAGAGAGAGAGAGAGGCTCTGTATGCTCTCCTGCTGTAACGCTGCCTCTGTATAATGAGAATAAGAATTGTCTGAGGTTTCCAGGTCTTTCTGTGGGGGAGATTGTTGATGTGTCTCCTCCTCTCATTTTTCTTTCACCTCTCAGCTGAATCAGGTTTGATGGAGCCTGCAGGGTTCAGAGCGAGCCAATATACAGCATACAAACACCAAAATATCTTCTCAAAATCATTGTTCCTCCTCTCAGAGAGCCGTATCCTTGTCTCAGAACTGATCGTCATTGTTGGATTTCTGTATTAAATCAATAATACTGTTTACTAAAACTCATTTTATATCATGATTCAGTTTCAAGATTCAAGATTCAAAGAACTTTATTAATCCCAGAGGGAAATTGCTTTGTTTTGGTCATACAGTTGCATTGATTTAAAAAAAAAAAAAAAAAACTTGAGACAAGGAAAAGTAAAATACAGGAATAAAAATTTAAAGAAAAATACAATAAATAGAAGCAAAAATAGAATTAAATATAGCACACTTTTGACATATTGCACTAAAAATATAATCTGTATACTGATATTGCACTTGAAATGTAGTATAAGTGAATAGAAAATAATATT
>JAQMYJ010000038.1:11583786-11601155 GCA_030014305.1 Clarias laeviceps
CGGCGGCGTTCGCGGACGGAGGAATGTACACGGCAGTTATTATAACATGAGAGAATTCTCTGGGTAAATAATATGGGCGAAGTCCGACAGCCAACAGTTCAATATCCGGACTACAAACACGCTCCTTAACAGTCACATGACCGGGGTTACACCACACGTTGTTGATATAAACAGCCAGCCAACCTCCTTTCCTCTTTTACCCCTATCTCACCTATGCGGTTTGACTCACGGTGAGATGCGGTGTTAGTCACCGTGAGCTGCCGCGATTGACTGCCGACGTTCCGCTGACGTTCCGTGAAGTTCTGCAAGCTTCCGCGAGGACAGCCAAAAAAATTAAACATGTTTGATTTTTCTCGCGGATAGATGAGAACGTACTCACAGCGCCAAAAACTCGCGGTGAATCATGATGAACCGCACTTACGGCCACCGCGCGAAACCGCATAGGTGAGATGGGGGTATTACCGCTCTCTCTCTTCGTCCTGTCGCTCCGTATCGCGCTGAAGCCGTCCAGTGTAATATTAGAGTCAGGCACAGTTTCTATCTGGGTTTATGGAAGAGAACTTATTTGTAAATCCTCTGATTAATTATGATTATTATAAATACGTAAAGTAGGTCACTGCTGGTTGTATAGTAGTTATAGAATCTGGAGTGTGTGCTCAAAAATGTGCTCAGATCATTAATGAATCATTTAGTCACTCCTAAATGATATCTCATATACAAATGATGCCATTTTGTGTTACAGGTATCTTTGTGTTTGATACCTGAGTGGTTGAATAGAATGGAAGCCCATAATATACAGTATGCAAATTAAAACCCACTGATGAGATATTTATGTTACACGATCCAGTCACAGCAGCCAGTCATAAGAAGAATGATATCAAATTTTACAGCTCATTTTTATAGCTACATCCTCAGAGTATAAGCATCACTTCAACATGTAATGCTATTATTTATATACAGTACTGCGCAAATGTCTTGAGCCACCCATCATTTCTTCATATTTTGCTTCCAAAGAGTCTTTTATTTTTAATGAGAAATAGTTCTCCAGGCTTCTTGCAGGAATTTTTGGGGGGCTTTGGCTCATTTTCAGTCCCTGTACCTGACCACTTTCAGAGGAAGGTTTTTTTTTTGGTTTGTTTTTTAAGCCACACAGTGGCATATGAATCATTCAAGCATAGAAAAGGTTTAACGTATGGGATGATCCAGTGAGAAACAGGTGCAGATGATGACCGATGATCAGGTCGGTGATTAGTAAACTGGTGATGCTGAATGCTGAGTGGTTGGAACAGACAAGATAGGAAATGAGGCTGCTGCCATGGTTATGTAAACAACCGATTTTTAAGCTGTATCTTCAGGCACACTGCGGGCTGTTGCAGTAAACCATTTGTTCCCATTTCTTTAATTGAATCTCTCACTCACTCACCGCTTTATCCTGTATTCAGGGTCGCGGGAACCTGGAGCCTATCTCAGGAGACTTGGGGCACGAGACAGGGTACACACACACACACGCTCACATGCTCATTCACACACTATAGGCAATTTGGGAATGCCAATTAGCCTAACTTACATGTCTTTGGACTGTGCGAGGAAACCGGAAGAAACCCACCAAGCACAGGGAGAACATGCAAACTCCTTAATTGAATCTACATAAATCAATTTTATTTTGGGGTTTCTCAAGACTTTTGCACAGTATTGTGTATGAAGTGGTCAAGAAAGCCGAAAGTTATCTTTATATACGGTATATCCTTTCTAAATGTATTCTGTATCCATCTGCCGAAGTTGTTTTTGTCTCTGGTGCTAACTGTTGGACGAATGATGGATGTTTATTCCTGGACTTGTTGCTGTTTAGGTCAGTGAGAATGCCAAGCAGGACCTGAAAGATGGCCTGTCTCTGTACTACTCGGAAAACAACGTCGGTCTGAGGAATGCCTGGAACATCATCCAAGCTGAGGTATGCACATACTGTACGCATCATCAGCACATTGTGTGCAAAACTATATAAAATATATTTATAGATTATTTGCCTCTGTCCTAAAGGCACCTAAAAACAAGAACCGGTTCTGTGCATTTGAATTTCAAAAGACCAATCCCAAGCAACTGGCAGCTCCTGACAACTGTTGATTCATGGTTCCTTTTGTAACAAGTGACTGTTAGAGACTAGCTGAAGTGAGAAATTACTGGGTAATATAGAAGAAGTAGCGGAGTGCTGCAGTCAGGCTTTCTGTCTTATTTCTTCTCTCTTCCATCAGCTGAGTAATGTTGGCTTTGTCGTGTATGTCTCTCTCTGCATTGCACAGTGGAAGTGCTGTGGCGTGATTGGGTTTACAGACTGGCACGACGCTCTAAAGGAGAAGGTTGTACCTGACCGCTGCTGCCAGGAGCACTATCAGGACTGCGGCCGCAACGTCACCAACGAGTTCTGGAAGCGGGTGAGTGACCGAGAGGATGTTAGTGAAACATGGGTTATTTCCAAAGTACCAAAGCTTAGTTTTGTAATGAGAGAAAATTTTAATGTGGCTTAATTGAGTAACGATAACAGAGCATCATTTTGTTATTTATTATGAACAGCAAGAGCCAAAATGCTTGCCAGACTTTCCTGATTAATTAAAAATCAAGGTAAAAATAAACAAAATTTCAGCTATAAAGCAGTGACTAATAATTTTCTGTAATTTTCTGCTTATCTGAATTTTCTTGGAACGCTATGTTCAAATGAGCTATGAGAACACTTCACATCAGCAGATAAATATATAGAGGATACAATGGAGTGGCATTTACATTGACTATAAAGACTGCTCGATTTAAAACAGACATTTTTTTTTTTATTCTTTTAATGATTAATCTCCTGTCTCTTTTTATAATTAGTTTCATAACAAATTCTGTTTCTGCTAAAATGTTATGGTGTAATAAATCTAAAATGTAAAAAAAAAAAAGAAGAAGAATCTAAAAAAAATTTAAGTGTTTAGAGCTTGCTGAGCTGGTTAATAAACCTGTTGCCTTTGTGTGATGGTAGGCATTCATTCATTTGAACTGCTGGGTTAGACCTGAATGTGGGGATCAGTCATTAAATCCAACAAACTACCTAATTTTCACTGCTTAGCACATGCGCCATGCCTCTAGGTCAATGTACACCAATGTACTGTTCATGTGCTCATTCACTCAATAGTTCAGGACTGGAGTTTCCTAAAGTCTACCTGAGCCTCCAATAATGAACTGGACTCCATATTAACTTAAAGACATCAATTGTTATATTGAACTTCCAGCCGCCTAACACACAGTATGACTGCAGATCAATCCCTGCTGTCCGTTATCACCCAAATGAGGATGGGTTCCCTTTTGAGTCTGATTCCTCTCAAGTTTTCTTCCTGTTGCCATCTGAGGGAGTTGCTCTTCTTCAGCTTGCTCATCAGGGACAATCTAATCATTTAGATTCATACACATTTTTCACATTTTATACAAATTTCTAGGGTTTTCTTTTAACCATGTAAAGCTGCTTTGTGACAATGACAATTGTTAAAAGCACTATGCAAATAAAATTTTATAGAATTGAATTGAATGTGTATTGCAGCTTGTCTAAGAATTGAAGCTCTACATACTTTTCCAGCATAAGTTCCACTCATGAGTTTGTTGCATGGAGCAATTTTCTGAAAGTACAGCATTTTGTAGATTTTTTGAAGTTTTGGAATGTACATTTTGTGACTAAACCACTAGGATATGCTTATTAATTAACCATGCTTTAGTATCACAAGGACCTTTATTGTCCTTTGAAACTCTGGTACATACAGTACAGCAGGATTTAAAGGCCAAACAGTTTCACCAGAGAGGGAAATTGAAGACTGGTGAAGGATGAAGAATGAAGGATTCTTTACACACAGATCACTTTATTTGTCCCAGAGGGAAATTAATCTATTAGATCAGCATAGAAAGTTTGAAGTATACTGAAAGCCTGTTTTTAAAAAGGTCAAATTGTTGGCCTGCATCAAGCAAAGAAAACAACTAAGGAGAAATTTGAAATCAGTGCAGTTGGTTTAAGAAATATTTTACACATGACCTGGAAGGTTAGTCCTGAACTGTTAATGTCATGGAAAAAGTAATGGCGATGAAGCTGCATTGCGGAAAAAAGAAAAAAAAAACACTAATCAAAATCACAGCTACAGTATGTTTAATAATGAAATTAAGAGCATTCGATTACACAATTCATTGAGAAATCACAGGATTGGGATTAAACAGTAGAAAGAAAATAAGAAAACCACTTGTTTTTTAGGATAATCAGAAAAAAAGAGCATGAAGATTGGATTTTTAGAGCAATGGAAAAAGTCATATTGTCTGATAAGTCCAGATTGACCCTATTCCAGAGCAATGGATGCATCAGGGTAGCACATGAAGCGAAGCACTCATTATCTATAGTGCCCACTGTACAAGCCTCTGAAGGCAGTGTTATGATCGGAGGTTGCTTCAGTTGGTCAGGGATAGACTCCGCAATGGTATGTGGCAATAAAATTAACTCAGCTGATGGATTGAATGTACTGAATGACCAGGTTTATCACATCAATGCATCCCTTATCCCTCAGGTATATTCCAGGACTCAAATTGTGAGTGGTTCTGGGAACATCACATTGCCAACTTATTACCACTAAGCAAAGCTAATGGTAATCTGAAATCTTACAGTGTGATATATTATTTTATTTTTTTTTGACCAGGCAGTGTATTTAATATATAAATAGGTAAATTCCCTATTGAAGATCGTACAAGTTCATTGGGTACTTCATTAGGATATAAGTAGTGAGTATCTGTTTGTTAGATAACCTGGAGATGGGTGATTTTATACATAAATTCAAACTTTCTTTCATATTGCATTTTAGAAAACTTTATAAGGAAATTTGAAGTGGTGTACTGAGTAAATGAACAAATAAAAGGCTTTGTGATTATTCATTATCTTAATCCTTGTTGAATCCCATTCTACAAACAAAAGGAAGCAGCTTCAGCTTTTGCGGCTTGACTTATTTAGTGTGCTGGGAAGGATTTGGAGGGCAGAGTGGTTTAAAAGATGGTTTTCGACCCCCTGTTAAGCAAGCTTATTCCCAGAATATTAATTGAGAGAGCACTGTATCTCATGTGAAACTGGCAGCGATTCTGTGCTCTGACAATAGCACAGCTGATGTTTTCTCAGCTTTTCTCCAGGGAATCACACACTTGGGAGTGGAGCAGCAAAATAAATGCATCAACAAACACTGAACATATGTGGTCTAGAACAGTAACACTGATGTGACCCACATATGAAACGTGAATGGACAGTTTTAAATGATATGGGATATAAATAACTTCATTCATTCATTCATTCATTCATTCAGTTATAGCATGAAATTAGATGTTGGTTGTTTCACTCTACTTTTTAATGAATGTAAGGAAATGAAATGCACAGAATGGGGAAAGCTTCCCTTTATGTCTGAGCAGCTCTAAAAGCAGCCTGTTTTTTAATCCCTTAAATTAGAAAACAGACAGAGGCAATTATGCTTCTAAGTGGAGATGCGTTTTAAACTTTTAAGGATTCCACAAGTCCCTTATCTTTGGCACTTCGGTGATTTTGTATATTGTCACTGTGGGATAAATCTGGATTAAAGTACTGAAATCAGCCCATCTGGCACCAACATCCACGCCATGTTTAACCATGGCGAATTTAACCATGAATTTAACCATGGCGTGGATGTTGGTGCCAGATCGGCTGATTTAAGTACTTTAATCCAGATTTATCTCACACTGACTATTGTTTAGTCAGTCCACTATGTTCCAGTATGTCATACAGCCTGTGAATTTGTTTTGTATCTCAACTATGTTGGCCTGTCAGAGTGTTTCCTAGCTCTAAGTTCACAAGAAATAGACAAGCTCTCCCTATCGTTCAACTCAGTGCAAGAGCTTTGAGTGTTCAGCTGCTAAATATGTCATGCACATTTTACATCCCCATACAGAAGCCAAACCAAGCTGAGATATATTTTTTTTCTGCACAAGAATTGCAGATGTCATTATAAAGCGATGAAATGTTAAGCCTATCTTTCTTGCTCAGTTAATTATATAAGCTTCATTTACACACCTACTGTTATATGGCTGTAAAATCATGCTGCAGAGTGTCCAAATGAGCTTGAGAATGCTCGCACTAGCAGATCAATATCAGATAAAGATGATGCACAGCAGGGGCCATGCTCTGTTTTAAAACCTCTATATATTTATAAGTTTATTAGAAAAGTCAATATTGTGTATGTGTTTGTTTCCTGCAGGGTTGCTTTGAAAAGGTGGAGGAGTGGTTGGATGATAACAAGCACCTGCTCGGGACTATCGCCTTGTGCATCTTGGTTGTCCAGGTAATAGCAATTGTGGCAGTAAGCATGTCTGTAGTATTTGCTAAGGTGCATGAGTGTGTGGTGGTGGTTGGGGGGATGCTGGGATAGTGTTTCATCTCCCTACACATGCACCTGCATCTGCAGGTTGCTGTCTCCATCTCTCTGGGTGCCAGCTTGGAAGTAATGAGTGTGGTCAGTGGCCGCTGCCTGACCCTGCTGTGCTCAAGTGTTAATGCATGAAAAGTATTTGCACACTCAGTGGGAAACCATGCATTACATGTGTGTTGAGGATTTACTAAGATCAACATTTTTTCATATCATATGTTAATCAGTTATATGTTCATATCATAATATATTCCATCTGGCATACATGAGGACATATCTTGTAAAGGTACAGTATAGAGGGTATGAGGAGTGCATACTCAGGAGCTGTTCACCCTCACTCGTAACTCCTATAAAATACACTTATACAGTACAGTTATTAGCATACCGCTTAAATTCAGTTAGTGTCAAATCCACTAATCACATTGTATACACTTATGTGATAAGGAATCACATCTTATACACTTTCTGATCTCGTCTTATACACACCCTGTCTACTTTAATAGCATCTCCTATTTTATGTAGTTATCTAATCAGCCCATCATGTGGCAGCAGCACAGCGCAAACAGTCACACAGGTACAGGTTAAGAGCTTTAGTAAATGTTCACATCAAACATCGGAATGAAGGAAAGTGTGACTTCTGTGAATTTAACCATGGCGTGGATGTTGGTGCCAGATGGACTGGTTTCAGTACTTTAGAAATGGCTGATCTCCTGGGATTTTACACACAGTGAATGTACAGTTGTGGATCTCATTTTATGTATGAATAGTAATCACATACACTTAGTAATTGTATCTTATCACGAATTCTGTATTTTTACATTATTCAGTAATCAGATCTTAAATACTTAGTAATCACATCCTACAGTATATGCTCAGGAATCACATACACTCAGTAATCACATCTTACCCTCCCCGGCCCAAAAATGTCACCACCTGGATCTAACTAAACAATTATGTAGGAGCCTTCCATTGGATAATTCCTGCAGTGATTAATATGGTTCAACAAGTTATTTAACCCTCACTGATGGAGTGAGTAGCTTCTCATTTCAGAAGACATGTCAGAAGACATACCCTGTGGTCATAGCAAAGATTTTACTCGGTATCAGGAGGGTCAAATTATTGTCTTGCATCAAGAAAAGAAAAGGAGATTGTAGAAACTACTAAAACTGAGTTAAGAACTTAAAAATGCATTGTTAAAACCTGGAAGGATAGTGATAACCCATCATCTTGATGAGTGTGATGGGAGATCACTTAAGCGCTTAGTAAAAGCAAATAGAAAAAACAACAACAACATTAGAACTATTAAACGTGCCTGTTTAATAGTGAAAGTAAGAGCATTTCCAGAAGCACAATGTGACGAGGGATTGGGACTAAACTGTTGTGTAGCCATAAGAAAAGCATTTATCGGTGAGACTAATAAAAAATAAATAAATACATTTTAAAAAGGCTTCAATTTGCTAGGGAGCATTGGAAAATCTGATGAGTTCAGATTTACCCTTTCAGAGTGATGGGTGCATCAAGGTAAGAAGAGATGCACCCATGATGCCTAGTTCCTAGCGTACAAGCCTACGGCGGCAACTTTATGACCTGGGGTTATTTCTGTTGGTCAGGTCTAGGTTCAGCCCAAAAAAGAGGTCAGCTGACTGCGCAGGTTTTTCCATCAATGGACTTTTTGTTCCCTGATGGCCTGGGCATATTCCAAGATGACAATGCCAGGATTCATCTGGCTCAAATTGTGAAAGAATGGTTCAGGGAGCATAAGACATTATTTTCATACATGGATTGACCACCACAGAGTCTAAGACCTTAACCCCACTGAGAATCTTTGGAATGTGCTGAAGATGGCTTTTCGCAGCGGTTCGACTCAATACCCATCATCAATACAAGATCTTGAAGAGAAATTAGTGCAACTGTGGACTGAAATAAATATCATGACATGGCATAAGCGTATCGGAACAATGTCACGGCTGTAATCTAAGCACAAGGCAACCCAATGAAATATTATAGCGGGCGCCTTTTTTTTTTTGTTTGTTTTGGCCGGGCAGTTTATATGCTCAGTAATCAAATACCCTCAGTAATAACATCTGTTATGCTCAGTAATCACATATTCTTAGTAATTACATAAACATAGTAATCACATATGCTCAGTAATTCACCTCACTCTCTCACTCCTGTAAAAGAGGGTAAGGGTTCATATTTACAACATATATATAGGCCATGTACAGTACCGTATGTGCACTTCTGGTTAGATGCAAACTGGAAAGACCTTGGCTTTGTACACGTACTTTGCAATGTAACAATAAAGTTCCAATCTGATGGCTTAGTGGTTAGCAGTGTCGCATTGCACCTCCAGGGTCCGGGTTCAATTTCCGCCTCGGGCTCTGTGTACTTGGAGTTTGCATGTTCTCCCCATGCTTGGTGGGTTTCCTCTGCAGTCCAAAGACATGCAGATTAGGTTGATTGGCATACCCAAAATTGCCCAAAATGCATGAATGAGCTTGTGATTTTATGTATGTGTGTGCTGCCTCGTGCCCCAAGTCTCCTGGAATAGGCGCCCCATGACCCTGTATAAAGGATAAAGCGATATAGACGATGAGTGAGTGAGAGTGAATTAAATTAATCTAATCTAATTACATTGACATAGCAATCACATTTTTCTGCTCAGTAATCACAGTATATGGTCAGTAATTACATCCTATTCATATGCCCAGCATCATATCTTATACTATGTAATCACATACATTCAGCAATCACATCTTATATGCTCAGTTATTATGTGCATTCTGTAATCACCCAGTATCTCCAGTGCTCAGTAATCACATCCACTTAGTAATCCCATTACACAGTAATCATGTATACTCAGCAATCAAACAGTACATGCTCATTATGTCATTTTATAGACTCAATACAATAATTATATCCAGTACTCACATTTTACACACCCAGTAATTAAAATATGTGATTACTGGGTATACATATCATTATCACCATTAATTACATCTTATTCATTCAGTACTCACATGTTACATGCGCAGAATTCACATTTTACACAGTGACACTACCTGAATCACTTCAACGTGTTTGTAGTAGGAGTGTAGTAGTACTAGCACATTTTAGAGCACAATGCATCTAAGGGTTACTGGCCTGTTGAGGAGGAGATCATTGATTTTTCAGAACACAAGTCAGAACACTTTCGTAATGTTTGGTTCAGTTCGCCTGCATTTTGGCAGATGTCAATACAATGTTTGTTTAGAGGTGAGATGTCTGTATCTGCAGTAGCCCAGGCACTGTACCTGATGTGGTTTTAGAGGGAATACAACTAACTTTAGTTTTACCAAACAAACACTAAATCTATATTTAATAACAGATAATGTGAACATATCTTGCTGCTCTTTGTTTCATGCTGATTTACTGAAATACCAGTTTAAAGTGATCATACTGTATAGAGTACTGATATACAATTGGGGCTTTGATTAAAGTCAAATCAAATCATGAACGGAACCTTTTTTTCTGCCTATGGGATACAGAAAGAAACCTAAAATGAAGCACACATAATAAAAACACACGTTGCTACTTTAGGATAATGGCTGCTGTAAGACTGTCGAGTTTGTTTGATGTGTGAATGCGGGACGGTTTGAAATGGAAACTTCAAAGAGCCTGCATGTTCACAGTGCATCTCAATTTTTCCCTGATTGCAATAATGCTTCTCTACATCACACATTACATCATCTGAAGGCAGAAAAACAGCGCGAACGCTAAACACTAATGTGCGGGAACACCAGCTTCCTCCCCTGTGATTTGGATAAGGCTTGTTTACAAAGTCTTATATCAGTTCAGCATTTTACAAACCTTATATTCAAAGTGCACTGTTCACTAGCATCCTTTGTGCGTTTGTGCTTTTTGCGTGTGTTTTTGAGCTGTGCGTAATTGAGCCGTGAGCCGACTGGGTTCTGATCCGTCTGTATTTTGAGTTATGTGCTGGCTGTGTTCATGCTGTGTGTGTTTTGAGATGGCCGACTTTGACCTATAATGATTTGTGTGTGTTTTTAGTGATGTGTATGAACTCTGTGCCGGCCGTGTTTGACTTGTGTGCAGTGGAATTGTGTGTATATTTGAGCAGTGTGTGTAGGAAGACTGTCTGAGGTGTTCGTGTTGGAGCTGTGTGCTGTCCGTGTTTGAAATGTCTGTCTTTGATGTATGTGCTGACTGTTTTTAAGCTGTACTGTACAGTATGTTGTTGAGGTGTGTGTGATTTGATCTGTGTGTGTTTGACCTGTGAGTGTTCGATCTATGTATATTTAATATATATGCTACATTAAAATTTTGTGTTTGGGTCTGTTTGAGATGAGTTCTGGCTGCCTGTATTGCACTCCTCACCTTCTGCATCTGTTATTTGTTTTGCAGCTCCTGGGTATGGCCTTCTCCATGACATTGTTTCATCAGATCCACAGAACAGGGAAGAAGTACAACGCCTAGCCAAGCACCACGACAGACAGGGGCTTATGGGACTGATTCGGGAAGAAAAGCTCCTTTACAATACCCTAACCTTATCTCCTGTTCTCCCCTGTACAGACATCAGCCATGCGTCCCATTTCTTCTTCTTTCTCTTCTCTCTCATGATACCACTTATCTGCCAAAGAGAAAGAGAGACAGAGAGGAAGGAGTTCAAACTCTTTGGCCAAGAATCCCCATAATGGCTGTTTCCTTTTCTTCGCTACTTCTTTAGAATCTTTTTTTTTTTTTTTTTTTTTTTGTATGCTTGGACTAACTAACCACTGCAGGAAGGAGAATATCATGGCAAAAATAAACTGCATCGCTCTACTAATGTATAATTCCCATCCTGCAAGGAAAGGAGAAGATAGAAAAGACTAACCATGCCATCTTCCGGGTGGCGTGCCTTTTTAAATGTTATTCGCATATTCAAATTCCCTCGGCAATGAAAATGATGAAGGGTTCCGTCCTGGGTGGCCTCGAAGGAAACCAGCGTCGTTTCAATGGACGATTATTTTGTTGTTGTTCTTTTTTTTTTTTTTTTTTTTTACACCCAGTCCTTTAATTCTCATCTTTGGGCATCAGAGGAGTGAAGTGTTTTAGCTGTGTTAGCTGAGTAGGACTCCGGGATGCTGTGGATGGTCATAGAGGTGCTTGGTGGTGTTCTAAGTACCGAAATCACAGATATATTTTGAATGATTTAGAAAAGGATGCAAGTACTGGAATTGAGTTGGAAAATTCAAGTGTGGATCGAGTGTTACATGAGGAAGTCGGACAACTGTGGATATTTCTCCTTTTCTCCCCCCACCATGTTAAAATACCCTGAAACACATCCATGATGCCTTGTTTAAATTCAGATAAATAGCAATCTGTTACTAATTATACTGTACATTTTTTTTCTACTTGTGATAATAATCAGAAATCACACATAAGTGAAGGTTGGTTCATCTTTCGCATGTCAACTTTACATTCAAAGTGTTCAAAGACACATGTCAGTTGGCGCTAAGGAAGCAGCCTTCCTACACTGTTGAGAGAACGAGGGTCATGCATTCTTTAGTGTTCCTGTATACCTGAGCTCTTCATCCAATGTGGGATGTGGGTCCCCCCCCCCCCCCCACTCATTCTCATCTACTGTATTAATTTATTTTAAGCATTTTCAAGGCTATGGTGTGCCACAGAGGTTATGGTAGTTTCTATTTCAACTAACATTCCTGTTAGATCAGCTAGTTTTGTATTATACCTCTAGTACAGATCCAAGCTCTAGCAACTAAACCTGTCATCTCTATCTGCTTCTCCTAGAGGAGAGTGAAAGATCAAAGCCAGAGCTTTTAGCTTCGAGTTTTATAGGCTTTAATTGCTGTCCAGTGGAGCATCAATTATAATGTCCAGACTGCAATTGGTGTTTGACATTCTGGTAAGAAAAGGGTCATCATCCATCTTTTCCAACCCAGGACCCAGACAGCATGGTGTTCTCCTAAAGCATTGAAACTTGCAGGTTGTCAAAGAAAAATACCCCAATACAAACGAAAAAAACATGGCTCATCTAATCGGGCATCAGTCGCGGCGGAACAGTACCACTGTTCACTGTAGTTTGGAAAAATTGGTTTTCTACAATCAGGGACCAGGGGTGGTCAGCAGTTCAGATTTTCATCCTAGACATGCAGAAGAATGGCCGGAATTTGTATTCTGCTCGGGGTGAGCATAGAACCGCTGTCACTATGCATTGCTGCTACTGTATGTGAGATGCTGTTTGAGGTTCTTAAGAGCGTAAGGACGTGAGGAGAAAGATCAACTATTGCTAAGAAACAGTACAGACTCTAACACAATAACTCCTGCTTACTAACATCTAGTGGATATACTGTAGGGGCTGATTGGGATTGGCATGGAGCTGAAATCATCGCAGACGAAAAGCTGCACTAACAGAGGCAAACGGTGACACCGAGCTGTGTCGCACAAGGTTGCTTTCGCCTCAAGTCACGGTTTTATAAGAGACATTAGTAACTTCGAATTTGTGTGTTTTTTAATGCTTCATAATAAAAGCCGGACTGGTAACGTGAAGGAGTCAGGACATATTTTAGCTCGATAATATTGGACCTGTTGGTAATACAAACACAAATTAGACTTCAGTCCTGCAGCCAGATTATTAAATTCACTTAAAATGAGGTATGGCATTACTCAAAAATAAAATCAGTATTGTGGCCACAAGCAGACTGAATTTTATAAATCTTGATTTTTAAATAAATTCAATTTATCTGTTATTGCCATGCCAAACCCGGTGTTTCTTTCCTGCGTATCATCTCAGTTATAACTATGGATACTATGATGCATGTGTTTAATGACATTGTTGCTTATCTTTTTTTTTTTTTCCTTTGGTTTGCTTTAAAGTATGAAAAAGAAAAGCTTTCTGTAATACTGTAATAATCTAACTGCACAAGGGGAAACAAATTGCATTACTTTAAAGCAAGGGGTTAACTCGTATATATTTTTTCTTTTTGCATTCTTCTTTGCATTTTTTTTTTTTGTATATCAGTTGTCATTTCTGTCTGTTTTTATTCCATATTCTGTTATCGTTATTGTATTCTGTCATATATTATTTTTCTTTAAATCTGAGTTCAGCACTATGTGAAGAAAATTGGCGTAATTTTAACGTTTCATCAAGTCTGTAGAGTAAATTCTGATTCTGTTGGGTTTTCACGTTGGAGTGTGTTTATGATGAAGTGATACTTGCTGCACGTTCAAAAAGTGACAAGTGACTATACTTTCTAGTTTGGCATTCATGAGTGTACAATATGATTAGAAGCCAATTTGTTTGTTTTTTTTTGTTTGTTTTTTTCTAAAAGATGTCTCTTTACTGAGCTGTTCTTCACACTGTGCTAAGCTCAATATGTAGTTACTGTAGTTCCTCATCATCTGATCTCTTTACGATTATTTCTGGCTTAACACAGAGACGTACTACACAAAAGGTTTGGCTTTTCTGATTGTACATTTTGTACGTTGCCGTTAAAACTAATTTTATATGCATTTCGCTGTTTGCGTGTTTTTTTTTTTTACTTGTCATTTTGAGAGCATTAGGAAACTGTTTTGTCCGTGTTGCTGTTTTGTGTTCGTATGTGCGAAAAAGCATAATATCTACAGTTCAAAGTAATCATTATAAAACTTATAAATCCTTATGTTCTACTCTTTCTTTTGAAACACTGCCAATAAATGACTAATTTGGTTAGAAATAAGGGATTGGACAACTCATTTCTGCCATATCTATATTTTTGTATTAATGTCCTGACCCAGTGCTAGGCTACAGTATGTATCAGAGCTGAAATTTATTCTCCTGAGTCAGGTTTTTAATGTCATGGTGTCTTGGCACTTCTCATTTCACGCCAACCCAAATTTTGTCCTGTGGAGGTTTTGCTACTTGTAAAGCACTATAAATATCTATGTTAGGTGGTGCACTAAATGTCATTCGTTAAATCCTAGTATTTTTTAAATAAAGGAAAGTGTGTCACAGAATTCTGTCATGATGTAGTCATTTATATTTAATGAATATTCCATCCAAGTGTGATTATGCATGCCAAAACCTTTCAACGAAGCGACACATTGAAAGTGACGCATGATGCAATATTTCCAATTTATCATTTAGCCACCTTTCCCTTCCTTCTTTTCTCATACACCATATGGAGCGATCCACATGCTAACTCGTGCCTGCGGTTTGAGCTACAGGTTTCCTGTAGCTGACGATAGGGCTTGTGTCATTGCTTTCTGCCTCATCGACAGAAACTCATGCTGTCCACTTTGAGATTAGCTTCAATTGGCTTTCAATCGCTAGCTTTGCTGGCCTTATTACCCATCATTTTCGACAGCTGTGGTTAAGGCGCTTTGCCAACTCAACTCGACATGTAATTTGCTTCTAATCTCCAAACAGGGCGTTAAAACCAGAATGGCTAAAACTCAAAAGGACTGTTCATGTGACACTTGATGATTCCATGGTCCAATACCCATCACTGCTTGCTCCAGAAAGCTTCAGGGAGGAAGGGTGACCCATACACAATGACCATATCATGGAACCTAAATAGTGCCCCAACACCAGTGAGATCCATGGAGCATGTCCCTGAAGGAAAAGTCCGGAGAGGGGAAACTTATTTTCTTAAAGTGGATCTTAAAAGAATGTTCAAATAATGCTACCAAAGTTTTTTTTTTTGTTTGTTTTTTTTCGATCCCCCTTGCTTGGGTGTTGTCCTCCTAAGCCAGAGATATTAAGTCATGAATGCTTACCTTATATACCCTTCTATAGGATGCTGAGCAGTGCAGAGGCACGGACGAACTGGGAGCAAAAAAAAAAATCACAACGCATCAATCATATAAAATTGAGAACTTCAACCCCTCTTCCAAGGCACTGCTATGGCTGGGTCACTTGGACAATGTAATACCTACGTATAGCTACATCAATCTCCATTCTCTGGTTATAAGCTTGTCATGCATACACTGATGGCTGGATGATTCTGCAGCATCACATAAAGTCGAACCTTGAGGGGAACTATGACCTACAGTAGCTTCCTGCTGTGCCCAGTATGCACCGTACGATACTGTTAATCTTTGTAACTGCTACTTCAGTATTACCCATGCATGTTTTCCCTAATTTTAGTTCATCACATTATAAGTCCTGTTCATCATGACATTTCTGGCATTTACTGTATATTACACAGGTGATTCTTAGCCACCGGTGGTGTGCAAGTATTGAATTGAATACTAATTAAGTGCCATTTGGAAGCAACAATAACCCGGGGAGAAGTTGGCAAGACATTTTCAGGGAGAGAAGGCTATATGAGTCGCCTAATGGCTTTGTTAAAAGGGCTTGGCATAAGTTCCCAGGTGGTGCAATGTTCAGCGAATTCTGAGTGTGCTCAGCTGCCCTCTGAAGTACCATGTTCACTGATTTAGAAAGATGTGGTGGTTTGGCTTCTCAGGAACTTCTCCAGATGGTAGCCGTCATACAGTATGGCAGGTCTAGATAGTGGGAGAAAATGGGGTTTAAAAAAATACATAAAATAGACAAGACCAAAAAAAAAAAAGAAGAAGAAACCTTCAGCACCAGTGGCACCAGCACCAGGGGCACAAGACGGTTATACCACTCTAAAACCAACAGACTCATGATTAAAAACTAAATGTGACAGTATTTACAAGTATGTTGAATGATTTCTGTCAATTACACAGACAATTCCAAAGTGCTCTGTAGAGACCCGCTGTAAATGAAGTGCTGCATCACTAATAGACCATGCTCACGAGGGACATTACACATTAAATTAAATGGGACACTACAGCTTATTATAGCAGTGAACAATAACACACTTTAAAATGTTTTCCCTTAAGACCACAATTGATTGTGTTTAATATTCACTGAAAACAGTGGACCGACTGCAACATTCTTATCAGCATTTATGGAACAAAGTGTCCTCTACTGTATGTTTGCTTTGTTTCGTGGTGGCTAAAACTTTTCTCCATGTACAAAAGGACTGGCCTGTTTTTGACCTGGCACAAGTTTGTGATAAGTCTCTGTACCAGATTTTAAACAAAAAAAATATTTTTAATTTTAAAGTACTTTATCAGCCACTAATACATGTATGATTAACATTTAATTGATGTGATTGGGGCGGCACGGTGGTGTACTGATTAGCACTGTCGCCTTGTACCTCCAGGATCCAGGTTTGATTCCTGGCCAGGCTCATGGAGTTTGCATGTTCTCCCCGTGCTTGGTGGGTTTCCTCCGGGTACTCCGGTTTCTTCCCACAGTCCAAAGATATGCAGGTTAGGCTAATTGTTGTTCCCAAATTGCGTGTAGTGTGAGTGTGCCCTGCGATGGATTGGCACCAAAAAAAAAAAAACCATAACAGAACTTCACATTTTGTACATACAGTACCACACGTATTATTGTAGAAATACTACATGTTGTTCCGTAACAGACTAATTTTTGCAAAAAGTAAATAAACTACTCATAACTTAAATAAATATACTCTTTACAAACAATTATTTAAGAAAAATATAGAATAAATTACACTAAATAAAGTTTTATTATTTATTTCACTGCAGAACAGAAAAAACAAACTGAAACTGGCATTTCTGACATTTCTGGCCTTTCTAGATGCAAAAGTCATCAATAATGGCATCATATGAGATATGCTGCCCTATTGAATGATTAATGCGTATGACAGCGAAGACAGTGAGCCGTTCCTGAGACATGGTTGGATACCATGTCCAATAACAATAAGGAATTTTGTTTCACTGGAAAAAGTTAATGGATAATAATGGTATTTAATAGAAACCATTAAAATTTCTGTGATGGTTGTATATTAGGCTTTTATTGTGTTTTTTTTTTTTTTTTTTAGCAAGGTAAGCATAGCAAGCATCATAAGCAAGAAGGCTAACAAACCTAAGAGTTAACGTTATACCACT
>JAQMYJ010000038.1:11607481-11623546 GCA_030014305.1 Clarias laeviceps
ATGGTGTTGACTCTTTTAGTGTTCATACAAATATTTACACATTAAGTTTACTGAAAGTAAAAACAGTAGAAAGTCAGAGGACGTTTCTTTTTTTGCTGAGTATATATAAGGTGTATGTACTGTACTTGCACAAACTGATCAAACAGGATCATGGGCACAAGGCTTATTTATGCCCATGGGGACCCAAAGGCTAGCCCATTGCAGCACAAAGAATTCAAGGTTCTTGATTCAACCTCCAAATTGCCCAGATATCAATCCGACCGAGCATCCATGGAATGCACCGGACAAACAAGTTAGATACTTGGTGACACCACCCCACAACCTACAGCACCCGGGGGATCCGCTGCTAACGTCCCAGTGCCAGACATCACAGTACACCCTCAGAGGTATTGTGGAGTCATGCCCGAGGGACCAGAGCTGCCACAATGGCACAAGGGGAACCCAGAAAAATATTGAGCTTAATGTTTAGAGTTTTAATGTTATGGCTGACCAGTGTAAACAAGTATTGGATGCACAGTGACTTAGTGGTTAGCACTGTCACCTTGCACCTCCAGGTCCTGGGTTTGATTCCTGCATCTGTGTGCATGGAGTTTGCATGTTCTTGGTGGGTTTCCTCCCACAGTCCAAAGACCTGCAGATTAAGCTAATTGGTGTTCCCAAAAATCATGAAACATGTGCATGTTGACTGGATGTTCTACTACAGTCGTAGAAAATGGGAATAAATACAATGGTCACCATTGGCCTCCATGGTACCTAGTTGGAGTACAGAGGATGGATGGATGGATGGATGGAAAAAAAGTATTAGTAATATATTATATTATATTACTCCTACTAGTTTTACTCAGCGTCCTACCAATTTACTTCTAGTATGACTAGTATTCTGAATAAACAACAAATTAGAAAGACTACTGCTGGTAATACACCTACTGACTAATCAATCCCATTTCTTTCAGGTGTTCTCTTTATGCATTGTTGCTATAGGAGTATATGCTACAGTTCACAAATCACAATTTTTTTGCATTTATTTCTTGTATTGCCAGCATGTTACATTTAATCTGTAATTCAATTTAAGTCAGTTGGACTTGTGTTTTTCAGAGCCGGTTCAAGACAACATCCTTATCAACCCAGGCATCATATTAATAGTGGTGGGTGTTGTCATGTTTTTTATCACCTACTGTGGATGCATCAGAGCACTGCGAGAAAACATTCCACTCCTTAAAACAGTGAGAACCTGTATAAATCGTTGGACATGGACTCCTTGATCATATATAAGAACTGGTGTGATTCATGCTGTTCATTCTATTCAGTTTTCTTTCAGCCTCATGCTGGTCTTCCTCGCCCAACTGATAATAGCAATCCTGAGCTTCATTTACTCTGACCAGGTGAAAAGGGGATTTTGTGTTTGTTTGCATGATTACATATTTGAAGTGAAATCCCTCATCTGTTTACTCACTCACTCACTCATCGTCTATACCGCTTCATCCTGCATACAGGGTTGCAGGCGGACATGAAGGATACTTGGGGCACGAGGCACGGTACACGCGGGGCGGGGTGCCAATCTATTGCAGGGCACACACACACACACTCACATGCACATTTACACACAATGGGCAATTTGGGAGCTGTGGGAGGATTATGGACTGTGGGAGGAAACCGGAGCATGCGGTGGAATCCCACTAAACACGGGGAGAACATGCAAACTCAGACAGGAGGCGGGACTCGAACCCGGAACCTGGAGGTGCAATGCGACATTTATAACCACTGAGCCACCACGACGCCATCTTTATCTGATCAATATTTTTGTAATTATTCACCAGTCCACTCTGTCACTGGCATAACAGGAAAACACAAAGTGTGAACACATAATTTAATATTTGTTCGATCATTTTCATATAATCCACATAGCAAACACTGATCCCACAGAGGCCATATCATTCTCCATTCTGCCATTTAAATCACTCTGCTCCCATGTTTTGCACAATCAATACAGACCATTTTTCCACTCAATCACAGGACGTACAGAAAATTTCAGTGTGAAGGAAGCAATCCTAAAAGAAAAATGGAGCACTATGGGGGGAGACGAGGGTTCATTAGAATGCTAAAGCACGTTAGCACAGCCGTCATACCGTATTAGCCCTCCTGCTAGCAGTTAGAAGCATGCCGCAAGGACCCACGTGCTTCCCCTAGGACATTTGCATACTAACCCAGATAGATGCAGGCAAATGCCTGCTGACATGTACAGTGTATAACTTTGTCCTTTCAGATACGAGATGCTCTGGGGAAATTTGTGAAGAAAGCCATCGTGCATTACCGTGACGATCTGGACCTTCAAAATCTCATGGACTACATTCAGCAAGAGGCATGTGTGTAAATATCAGATTCGGATTTTAAAGGGTCGTACAGCACAGCTGGAGGAATTTGCTTTGGGGTACTGTTCCAACACTCGATATCGCTAAAGGAATACAGTACCATACAATATAATTTAGTACAGTGCAGAACATTTTACAGCACAGTACATGCAGAGAGCAGATGGAATCAGCAACAAGCACCAGAAGGTAGTGCTGGGTATAAATGGACTGATTGGATGGCATTCTGTGTTTGTTTAGCAGTTCGATGGAAACTGTTTTTTTTTTTTTTTTTTTTTTTTTCCTTTGGCAGAATACAGCAGCTGAAAAATGTGAAGTACTGTATGTACACGTGTGTGCGTGTGTGTGGTTTTTGTTTTTATATCTTGGTGGGGACTTATTGTTGTTCACAAGGATAGGAATATCTGACAGTTTGACCTCCAGGACAGACGACTGATCCTCTTTAGGAATATATTTTTTAATTTAATTATTTCTGTATTTATTTATTATTATTATTATTTTTTTTTTTTTTACTAAAATAGCCAAACTGTTGAATTTTGGCTGTTGAGGTTGCAGTCATAGCATTCATTAATAACCACGTTAACTGAAGGTCCTCACAATGAAAGTAAGACTGTGTTTGTTTGTGGTCAGGTCCAATTTTCTGTTTCATTCTGTAATTTCGGGTGATTTCTAGACAACCCTTGTCATTCATTAACCAAACATAGTTTCTATAATGTTTTATACATTAGATTTCCTAGAGGCCATTAAGCCAAAGTAAATACACACTTCTCAAGAGTTTTTGGTGATCATGCTCGTCTGTGTTCCAGCTGAGCTTACCGCTTGTGTGTGTATAAATAATCTGCCTGCCAGTAATGATTACGGCCCCACACTGAAGGTCCTGTGCTTTCAATTGGTCCGGATAGGTGTATCCACCAGCTGTCATTTAGCACTAGGCCTAAACGTAAACACATGCCAAATTATATACAACCGTGTACATTTTAGAGTGATAACGCATGCATAACACAAACTTGTAACACTTAGTCCAGTGGTTCTCAGCCCTGGTCCTGGAGGACCCCCTGTCCTGCACATTTCAGAGTTTTCCCCGCTCTAGCACACCCAATGTTTCAATTCAGAAAAGTCAGTTAATTAGCTGATTAGTTAAATAAGGTGGGCAAGGAGCTGAGAAAGCACTGCAGGCCGTGGGGGGTGGGTCCTCCAGGACCAGGGCTGTGAACCTATGAACTTAGCCTAAAAATTTCATTTGGCAGAAGCCCTTATCCAGACCAACTTATATTTATCTCATTTAGCCTGTACAACTTAACAGCTGCGGGTTAAAGAAGGGGCAGTTTTGAGATGTGAACTCAACCTTCTGATCAGCACTCCAACGTCATAACCACCAAGCTACAGTACATAATGATCTAATAGCATTCACTTAACTTCTCTTCCTGTCCAACCTCCTAGTTTCAATGCTGTGGCTGGAATAACTACACCGACTGGTCCTGGAACATCCATTTTAACTGCAGTCAGAGAAACCCAAGCGAGGAGACATGTGCAGTTCCTTTCTCCTGTTGCACCCCTGCACCTACAGAGGTGAGTGCGAGGTGCTTCTGCTACATGCTTGATATATAAGTCAGCAATTATGGAAATATAGAAGGGACTTGCCGGGTGCAACTAATTACCATCTGCAGTGCAGACTGATGAGCTTTGTTATTCTGCTCTGTGCAGGACCTGTCATAGCATCTAACATAACGTGCCCCAATAACCTTTAGACAATGATAAATGTAACAAATAATAACGCGACCTTCCCTATAATCATGGTGGGCTATTCCAAGAAATGCTTATGTCAAAATCTAATGCCAGTGGCGGGGATTATGTATTAATATAAGGTCAAGGAACGAAATGAAGAATTTGATGTTGAGGCATTACTGCCACCTGCTGTTTGTAGAAAAAGGCAGAAACCTTTAAAAATAAAGTGGGTGACTATGGAATAGTATATTTTTTTAATAGTGCAGTGTTCCTCTCACGTTCTTTTAGACTGTGAACAACACTATAGGTGGTTTTGGGGTTGAAGCTCAAATGCACTTGAAGGCTGCAGTGTCCATTTACACTGACGGATGTGCAGACAGAGCAGCGACATGGGTTGAATCTCATCTGCTTTTAGTCGAGACTCTGGTTTTGGGTCTGGTTCTACCACAGGTAGCACACACAACCATTCAAGCAAGTTATAAATATGTGCACTTAATTCGTAGTATTTTTTAAAAGTAGTCCATGCTGGAAAATTCTAATGAAATGCAACACTGTTTTCTAATGATGTACCCAGTACAACATCAGTATCACATTAAGGTCATTTATTAGAATGATGGTTTTCCTCTACGTTCATCAGACATAAGGTACAAAAGACATTGAACATGTGCCACAATCTCAGATTTTATAAAATTAAAGGGGAACTGAGCACATTTGTTGTTTTAGTGGCAACACAGACGAACAGGAGGTCATATCGATTTCTGCATGTCTCACTTCACCCATTAGGGAAAAAGAGACCTAAATCGATACAGCATTGCTTCAAATTATTTTCACTGCACTAAGCATTTGCTGTCTCATTTAAGGTATATAGGGAGAATAAATCTAAATAGTTGGCACTCTTAAACTGCATTATAATGAGCCACATTTTTTCACATCCTCAACTTTCGTTAAGTTGTTCATCTCAACAATTTGTTAAAGTAGGTGAAAAGCTGGCATTGGATTGAGTTAAAAAAAATCTGGAAATGTGGATGAATTTACTGTTTTTCTTAAGCATTATGTATTATGGAAATACTGATTAAAAGGCCCATCATCCATCAAATGTATTCTTCGATATCATCATAAATCTCAATTTTATGAAACTTATTACATTTCACTAACCTAATTGTCCTGTGTTGCCCAAACCAACCTTACATTTATTATTATACAGGTGGTATCAAAATGTTCCAAGATTAGCTCTGTTTACACGCTGTTTTTTCACCATACTGTACTGTATGTCTCCTCAGATGACTTAACACCTGGCAGTAGAATTAGCTTTTGACGGTCTGCGCCCCGAGGACGAATTCTGAAATACAGAATGCCCTGAAGTCAAAAAAGACGATGAGCAATCACTTGGTCGAGCTGCAGACCTTGCATTTTTGGTCGTGGAGATGATGGCCTCTTCCACGGTCATTCCCAAATACCCAAGTTTCATCACTGGCAATGATCCTCGACTAGAAGGACGGGTCATCCACAGCATGCTGACAAAGTCCTTGGCAGATTTCAATGCGATGTTCCTTCTGCTCCCGGGTCAGCAGCCTGGGGACGAACTCGTTGCCAGGATTGGCAGCAATGTTGTGGACTTTTCTCAAAAGATCACCGCGCACAAGTTGCCGAATGGTTTTGACATTTTCGGGGGTTGAGTTCGTTGAAGGTCTTCCTTATCCCTCATTGTCTTCCAGTGATGAAGCGCATGTGCCACTCAAAACACCTCAAACGATTCTCATTGCAGCATTGCAGCATCACCATTAACGTTGACATCATGTCAATCGTCTCTGTGGTAGATTTGCTTAGTTTCACACAGAATTGTACATTCTTTATTCCAACTTGCAGTCCATGATTAAATAAAAGACATAGTAATGCACATGGTCAGAGTAGTACCAGTTGCACAGCTCCCAATGTACACAGGATGATGTCTTTTGGCACACTGACTTATGAAAGTCAGTCCTCCCTGTGATGGTGCATACAGCCTTGTGCTGCCATCTGCTGGCGTGTTACAAAACTAGTCTCTGAACTTTTTGATACCCCTTAATAGTGCACAAAACAGGTGATGAGTTTTTGTAATTAGAATCAGCTGGTTTGGTTAATGGATTGAAAAAATAAGTGGCAGGACTTTTTTTACTTTCTGAAGCCGGGGTGTGCAAAAAATAGCTAAAAATGAAATTGCAAACTCCTGTGGCAAATTTCTGTACATGATCTTGAGGAAGCGATCAAGCAGGCATGGATTGAGCAAGTGACATTTAAAAAAATTTCATTAAAACATTGAATAGCATTTTGATTCAATTCTTTTGGCCACCAAGTTCTCCAACCAAGTAATTTGATTGGACAAGAGTGCTGATATAGAGTACAACAGCACTGGGAAGTTTAACTATATGTACCACAGGTGTCCTAATAACTGTCAATTGAACTCGGTTGCCAGCTCAACTCTAGTCCTACCTGTTGCAGTTAGTTAGTTCAATGAGTTGTTAAGTGATCGTTGTAGGGGAGCCAAATAACTGGTTTAATAAACAAACAAGGCACAATCTATTGATAATAAATGTTGCTTGTAGAATTGTTGTATAACAGCAATATCACACTTGAGGTCACGGTATATAAATATAAATAAATATCAGCACAGCTGTGATATTTACAATCACATCACAGCTGTGCTGATAATTACTGCAACAGCACTCACTCTCATGTGACACTGCTTAATTAATCAGCTAATACAGATCTTCATAAACAAGTGAAAAGTACCTTTCACAAGGTTGCCATCCTCAGCTATGTTCACATACATTATGTGGCCGAAAGTATGTGGACACCTCACCATCACTCCCATATACAATATAGGTCTTCCCTAAACTGTGGCCATAACGTTAGAAGAACATTTAAATGTTGTAACAATGAGACTTTCATTCTGTGCCAAGTTTGATATGAAGGAACTTGAATGGGCCAACAAACAAATCACAACTCTACTAAGCACTTTTGGGACGAATTGGAATGCTGATTGTGCACCAGTCCTCCTCGCCTAGTCCGGTGTCCAAATCTGTGTTAAAAACCATGATTTGGGAAAATAGTATATTTAGGTGACATGGTCAGGGAAATACATACTTACAGTATACATATAGTCATGTCTTTCTTTGTACAATACAAGCCCAAGGGAAATAGATATTCAAGATCAACCACAGTTTATACATAATCAATGTCTTTAAATCCTCCTCTGACCTGACCCTTGTGCTCTCCTTGGCAGATCGCAGGCATCATGCTGTCTCAGATGCTCATTTCTCAGATCGAGAATGAGATTAATTCATTACCCTAGAGATCACAGAAGAGAGGACTCTCCACCTGGCGGGGTTATTTTTCTGAATTAAACCAATTATTTGTATATATACTTACTACATGCTGTTTTATAAATACTAAACTCTTGCATTTTATCTGATTGCATTTCACGAAAAAAAAAAAAAAATACACATTTTAAGGCCAATACTTTTAAACCCACATTAACTTTTTTTCTATTTTTATTTTATACAGTTAATTAAATTATTTTCATTACCAATTCATTAGTTCAGCATTTTTCTTTTTAAATACTAGACAATTTAAATTTAGTAGTTTAGAAAAGTGGTAGTTTTCTTAAAAATTGGAATTAAATTACCTTAAACTACTTTGATTTAAAAAGGAAAAAAAGACTAATTAGGTACACGTAATGCTAGCACTGTTTAGGAGTGTTTTATCTATAGTCTTATTTGGTTTACCCTCCGAGTGGACCAGCCTTTAATGAAGCTCCCGTTTAAAGTTCTATTAGGATCTGAGAGCAAGCAGTTAGGAAGAACCATAAAGATTTTGTTTTCTCTATTTAACTGCTGTCCTGTATCATTTTGTCTGGTCTGTGGCTATAATAGTAATTAGGTAAAGCCTAAAACATTGGGCCGGCAGTTATTGGAAAAATAATAAACTTCGGGGTGGTAATCACACCGATCCATTTTTCGGCAACAGCACAAAGAGGTTTATTATTCTTATACCATACCAATTTGCCACAACTAACATTTTATTATTAAGTAATGTCATATATTATGTTTATTAACGGTTATATTTAATGTTATGTAATGCCCATGAGACTACTTTATTTCCTGTAATCACTTACAGAAGAACACTAACACTTACTCCCTTGTCAGGCCAGTCTCTCTTTTTTTTTTTTTTTTCTTCCAAAAAGTGTCTTGGCACAGCAAACTGCAAAACTGGAGATTCCTTTTAAAATATTAAATAAATCTCTCCAGAGAAAACCTCACCGTATCAATAACACTTTTTTCTATTCCATTGATATGCTGTATCCACCACACACCTCCTTGTGCTGGCAGGTATTACCAAGTATAAACCCCTGCTGGAAAATTCACCAGCTCTATGTGCAATAAAACACAAGACATTTTAAGTGATCAAAAAAGGTTTGAAGATTATATTGAAATGTATAGGTCACATGATTTGTCAGAAGTTTTAGGAAAGAAAAAATAGTTGAAGTCTGAAGTTAAATGTGTAGAGAGTGGGCTCTTTGGATGAGTCGGGCAGTGAGAGGGGAGTTCAGTTTTGCTGCGTCTCTTTCGACCAGCAGGCACCTGGGAAATTGAATTCAGATAAATACCTGGATCAAACACCTCGTTATGCTTAAAGCTGAAGTGAAGAAACTATTCGGCAGATAATCAGGTTATGTTGTATAAAAGCATTATCACCTGGCATATTTTTGATGGTGTTTGTCTTTTGACTTCATTGCAGCATGGATGAGTAGCTGGTTGAAAATATCCCTCTATAAAGAAAATCAGCAAAGCAAAGTTTTCCCCAATAATTGTAAAACAGTAACGGTACATTTCAACCAATTTGATGTGTTTGTGTATAGGGAACCAATTTTGGAACATGTAAGTTGTGCTGGTCCTGACCTGAGCATCACTGCCCCCTATCTGTATGAGACGGTATCTCAATGGTTTAAGCAGCTCCACTGTTTTACTGTAGTTTCCTTCATCATATTCCACCATGGCCTGACACATGGGTAACCCAATAGTGCAAGCAAGCTGGTGCTGATGGTTTTCCTCAGGCTCTCTGTGAAGAGATCAGACACAGTAAAGAAAAACAAAAAACAACACATAATATATTTATAGACAATTTACAAAGTAAGGATAAAACCTAGCACAATTCCAAAAAGCAGCATTCCAAAAAAAAATAATAAAATAAAACAAGTTCAGAAAAGGCCTTGTGGCATACATAATTCATAGTGGTGAGTTTTCTCTTGAGTATTTGCCAAAAATAGCTAAACTTGTCTAAAAAAAAACTTTGGAAAAAGTCATTGTAGAGGACAGGATCAAGTGAAACTTCTGCTCCCTGGAGAAAAGTAACTTGTACAGATGCTGAACTCTATAAGGACATCTTTATCTTACAGTATATCACATCATAAAACATGCCACTCTTTGAAATCACTACTCCTCAGCCCTCTTCACTTTCTTTCTCTTCATCCACTGAATAAAATCATTAAAGATGCTGACCATGGAACCACTGTCAGAGTAAATTTCATCCCAAGAAACTGTTACTCAAGCTGCAAAGACAAGCAGGAAAGGGACGATTCTCACTCGCGTACCCAGTCGATCGGTCAGGTCCAAACTCAATAAGGTTGCTGCCCAATTTGAAATATGAAAAGCTTCTGTGGCTTGCCAAAACCCTTAATCACAACTCGAGACCCTAACCATAACCATTACTCTAAATCAACACACGAGACGATACATTAAAAGATCACGCTGTTTTAATCCCATGTCTTAGTTTTATTAATTCTAATGTATATACTTAATCAGAAATATTTTATGGGAAATTGAAAATAGATTTTTTGTAATAAATGACCTCTTGTGAGGCGGCACGTTGGTGTAGTGGTTAGCACTGTCGCCTTGCACCTCCTGGGTCCAGGTTCAATTCCCGGCGAGGCTTGATTCCCGTCTCTGTGTGCATGGAGTTTGCATGTTCTCCCTGTGCTTGATGGGTTTCCTCTGGGTACTCCGGTTTCCTCCCACAGTCCAAAGACATGTAGATTAGGCTTATCTGTGTTCCCAAATTGCCCGTAGTGTGTGAATGAGGGTGAGAGTGTGTGTGTGTGCCCTGCGATGGATTGGCACCCTGTCCAGGGTGTACCCCGCCTCGTGCCCTAAGCCTCCTGGGATAGGCTCCAGGTCCCCGTGACCCTGAATACAGGATAAAGCGGTATAGACGATGAGTGAGTGAGTGACCTCTTGTGTCCCACCTTCATTACCCTTATAATACCCTCATGGCCCACATTTTGGGAAACACTGACCTACATAATCCTACAATCCTCCACACTTAGTAAAAAATCAGCTCACTTTGACAGCTCTCGAAGGCTCTCCACGATTCGTTGTGTGATTCCTGTTTCCTTGCAGCCCAAAGAAACCATAAGGAAGTGCAGGTCATTAAAGATTAGAGTATGGTCCTCAGAATGGGGCTCGGTCACCTGCAGCAGCTCCCGGTAACGGTCTTTCACACTTACACCTGCAGTAGGAATACACACATGGCTACGTGATCAAATTTCCACTCACAAGTCAGTGCATGAAGGCTTAAACAAGACTGGCCTGTGGTCAGACCTTAGGCCACAAATAAAAATTAAACATGTTTAGAGACTCCATTAAAAATAAAAAAAATTGCCAAAAAGGCACTTTTTCAGAAGGGTCAAATTATTGAGCTGCATCAAGAAAACAAGAAAGACAACTAAGGAGATTTGAAATTACTGGAAGTGGGTTAAGAACTGGGTTAAGAATCCTTTTAACACAATATCAAAACCTGGAAGGACAGTGCTGAACCATCAACTTTGTGGAAAAAACTATCAGAAAAAAACATAAATGAATGGAGATCACTTAAACACTTGGTGAAGTTCCATGGTAAACAAATCAACAATAAAAGAACTCCCAGGATTGAAACTAAAGCTGTGTGGTCATAAGAAAAACACTTAGTGAGACTAAGCAGAAAAATGGATTCAATTTGATAAGGAGCATGAATATTGGACTTTGGAGCTATGGAAAAAGGTCATGTGGTCTGATGATTCCAGATCGACCCAATTCCAGCGATGCACCCATCATGCACAGTGCTCACTGTACAAGCCTCTGGAAGCAGTGTTATGATCTGAGTTTGTTTCAGTTGGTGAGATCTAGGCTCAGCAACATTAAGTAGCAATTAAATAAAGTCATCTGATAATGTACTAAATGACGAGGGTATCATATCCATGAAGTTTGTAAACGAAATGAATGCAATCTTCAACTTTTTTCGTCCAGGCAGTGAACATTATACCCAATGACTGGACAAATAAGATTTTTTTAAAAACACTTTAAGTATAAATACGAAGTTGCACACACAAAATATCTTTGTCTCCCAAAAAGGCTTGTTTCTTGCTAAGAGGAAAAGGCTTATTGTAAAAACTAAGTATGTTTATACAGGGGTTGGACAATGAAACTGAAAAACTGGCCAATTTAGTGTTGGAGGTCTCATGGCTAATTTGACCAGCCTGGTGGCCAGTCTTCATTGATTGCACATTCCACCAGTAAGAGCAGAGTGTGAAGGTTTAATTATCAGTGTAATGGCACAGTTTTGCTTAAAATATTGCAATGCACACAACATTATGGGTGACATATCAGAGTTCAAAAGAGGACAAATTGTTCATCTCGCTGGCGCATCTGTGACCAAGACAGCAAGCCTTTGTGATGTACTGTATCAAGAGCCACGGTTTCCAGGGTAATGTCAGCATACCACCAAGAAGGACAAACCAACAGGAGTGACTGTGGACGCAAGAGATGTCCCAAAATTGGATTGTATCCAAAAACATAAAAAGGTCTGCTGCTCACTGCTTAATTAAATGTGCACCACAACTCTCCTGTTTCCACCAAAACTGTTCGTCGGGAGCTCCACAGGGTCAATGTACATGGCTGTAGCTATAGCCAAACCTTTGGTCACTTGTGCCAACACCAAACGTGGGTTTCAATGGTGCCAGCAGTGAAAATCTTGGGCTGTGGACAATATGAAACATATTCTGGAGGACCATGTGCACCAATACAAACAGCAAGACTTATAACAGAGTGGTTTGATGGACATGAAAGTGAAGTTGAACATCTCCCATGGCCTGCACAATCACCAGATCTAAATATTATTGAGCCACTTTGGGGTGTTTTGGGGGAGGAAGTGTTTTCCTCCACTAGCATCACATAGTGACCTGGCAACTATTCTGCAAGGAGAATGGCTTAAAATCCCTCTGGCCATTGTGCAGGACTTGTATCTGGCATTGACAAGATGAATTGATGCTGTATTGGCCGCAAAAGGAGGCCCTACACCATACTAATGTATTACTGTGGTCTAAAACCAGGCGTTTCAGTTTCATTGTCCAACCTCTATGCCTACAAAAATTATAACTCATTGGATGGATTGCATAAGTCATGTAGTAACATTTAGCTCAATTTCATGATGGGTGCCAATAATTCTTGTGTACACTCCACACAGACTACACCATGACATGCTACTGTACATTCGCACACTGTTTCCATCAGAGATAGAAGGATTGTAGTGTTTGTAGTGTTCAGATTGTAGCTCACCCTCCATTTCCAGTCTGTAGAGCATTGAACAGACATCCACTGTGTCCAGCATGGCTCCAGAGTTTATACAGCGACGGGACAGCTGGAACATTCACGAGACTCTTTATTATAATGCGTGGTTTTTATGCCATGATTTAACAGAACTGTGAAATACTATAAGTATATGCTTTATAATTAAAGTATTTAGTGTTGCCAATAAGAGTAAAATTTACGAGGGTGAGTCAAAAGTTATTCGCACTGTCTTATCAGTGCTTTCTCCCCAGTGCAGGTGTGAACATGTTACTTTAGTTAAGTTGTACATGCGGTGCGAGCAAAAATGGATGTCTTACTTGTGATTTGCATGAAAGAGGAGCAGCGTGGTCTGAGAGTGTACCTGGTGCCGAAACAACTCAAGGAAGAGCATAATCAGAAGTGTTTGGATATCTGCAAACAAAATTTGGACTGATATTCTAAAAAGGGGGAAAAGTTTCTTAAAGAGAATTTTTACTGGTGACGAGACATGGATTCATCACTCGGAACCTTGGAGTAAACGGCAGAGTATGGAACAGAAAGGCATCCTCCCTATAGTCCTTGCTCCATCAGACTTTCACCCGTTTGCTCCCAGAGTGCGGATAATTTTTGACTCACCCTTGTACTTCTAGAGTTACACTTACATAGTGTTTTCTTTCAGAGGAAAAAACTGTGCATTTATTCCTTAAATGCCATACGTCATGACATAACAACCGAAGTTAATGCAGTGATCATCACACACTGGTGGCCAAACTTAATTTAAATACATATGGACCCAATCCAAACATGCATGAAAAGACGGATTACACGGGGTCATTTTTTATTCATAATTTTTTAATATAGTTCCTACTCGCAGGATAAAACCCAATTGATAATCATTATAAAAAAATCATTTCTCCTAGCCATTTTTAAAAAACTTTTTTAATTGAAGGAACTGGACTGTACAATTGAAAATCAAGATCCTGTAAACTGAATGCCTTCTTTTTAATTTTTTTCTTTTTTTTACAAATAAAGTAAAATAAAACAAAGCGTGAAAAAGAAAGAAATCCCCCCCTCACACCTACCCCACCAAACATCATATATACATATACAGTACATACATGCATACATACAGTACACATATACACATACATATATATGTATGTGAGCATATACAGTATGTATGTATGTATGTATAACATTGTGCTGTAACAAGCCCTTGCTTGTCAAAAAGGCAAAAGAAACAATATCTGTATGCATAAATACAAAACAAGTGATCACATGTCAAATTATCTGTAAGGTAATTCCCTCAAATCCCTGAAGTATGTCATAATGGGTTTCCATTTTAAGTAAAACTTATTTACTGAGCCCTTCAGAGTAAATTTTACTTTGTCTAGTTTTAAAAACATCATCACGTCTTCTAGCCAGCCTGTTGCTGACGGAAGGGTAGAGGATTTCCAGCTGAACAAAATTCTCCTACGAGCAAGGAGAGAAGTAAAAGCAATGATGTCTTTCTGACTCGTAGTCAAAGTGACATTAGTTATATCGTCTGGTGTTCCAAAAATTGCTACTAAAGGGTTGGGTCTCAACTTAATCCCCAAAGCATCACTAAGAGTCCTAAAGATCACAGCCCTTATCTAGACCAGGGCAAGACCAAAACATGTGTACCAGGTTGTCTGGAGAATGAGAGCATCGATCACAAGAAGCATCCAACCCAGGATATATTCCAGCAAGCCTGGCCTTACTTAGATGGACCCTATGCAAAACTTTAAATTGTATGAGCCCTAATTTAGCCGAGGGTGATGATAAGTGGATCCTTTTAATTGCCACCTTCCAAAATGACTCAGATACTGTATGTAGCTCAATGTTCAGCTTCCCATCTAGATTTTATTTTATGAAGGGTGTAATTTTCAAAAGACATTAAATTAGAATACAATATGGAAATCAGTCCTTTGGTACTAAAATTGAGAGTTAGGTTATCTAGGACCGAGGAAGATCAGGAAAGGAAGGAAAATTATCTTTAACAAAATAACGAATCTGAAAATATCTAAAGAGGTGCTCGTTTAGGAAGTCACAAGTTCTGCAAAGTTCCTCAAAACTACTGAATAAACCATTGGTATATAAGTCTTTAAAACATGTTGGACCACTGACTGTCCACTGTCCAAATGATGAGTCAAATGTAGAGGGAAGAAATAAATTATTCTTATACAGTATATAGGGCCCAGAATTGATGCTGATGTCAACTTATAGTGATAGCGAAACTTGTTAAAGATCCTAAGAGATGAAAGCACTATGGGACTGGATGTAAGACAAGAGGCTTTGAAGGGTAAAGAAGAGTTTACTAAAACTGGGAGAGATGAAGAATGACATGTATGTGATTCAACTAAACACCAATTTGTTTCAGGGCAGTGAAGCCAGTATAGTATCTTTTTGCATGTTAGATGCCCAATAATAATGAATAATACTTGGAGGACCCAAACCACCTACTTCACGTCTCCTCTGGAGGCTAAATGGTTAATGGGAAAGCATTCACTTTTATGAAGATTTAATTTATAACCTGAAAAAGTTCTGAAATTATCCAATATTGATATAATACTGTAGCAGGGCAGTAGTTATGGGATCACTGACGTACAGAAAAAGGTCATCCGCATAAAGAGACAGACGATGTTCAACATCCCCCGCCTTTTAATTCCTTGAAACAACGTGTTTGATTTCAGTGCTACCGATAAAGGTTCAATTGCGAAGAGAAGTGGGAATAATGGGCATCTTTGACGAGTACCTCTTGTTAGTGGGAAGTAATCAGACCGAGAATAATTGGTTTGAATGGATGCTAAAGGTGATTGCTAGAGAAGTTTAACCCAGGATACAAACATCTTGCCAAAACCAAACTTTTTCAAAGCTTCAAACAGATATGGCCATTCAACGTGGTCGAAAGCCTTCTCTGCATCCAAAGATACAATTATCGCAGGACTACAGTACTGTAGGTGAAGGATCAGGCAAATACATTATATTGGCTAGTCTGCGTATATTAGAAAAAGAGTGACGATTCTTGATGAATCCCGTTTGATCGTCTGAAATGATTGTAGGGAGGAGACGTTCTAAGCGGAGGGCTAACACCTTAGCTAAAATTTTTGTATCAGCATTTATAAGAGAAATAGGTATGCGATATGATCCACACTGAGTAAGGTCCTTGTTTTTTTTTTTTTTTAAGAAGTAAAATAGATGCTTGTGAGAAAGTTGGTGGCAAGGATCCAGATTATTTAAACAGATCCAGACAATATTAATATTGACACCCGCTTGGTTTCCTGGATCATGGACTATCTGACCTGCCGTCCCCAGTATGTCCGACTACAGAACTG
>JAQMYJ010000038.1:11623646-11646095 GCA_030014305.1 Clarias laeviceps
GATAACAACTGTGAGCACCTGTATCCGAGCATAAGCAATTTCCCTCTGGGATTAATAAAGTTCTTTGAATCTTGAATTTAAACACTTCATGCAGGATTGGCAAAAGTTTGTCCTTGAATTTCTTGTAAAATTCAATAGGGTAGCCATCAGGGCCTGGAGAACTACCGCTTTTCATCGCCATGATGGCGCTACTGATCTCTCCCTGCTTAAGATCATTCTCTAAATCTTCCACCTCCTCAGACTGTAAAGTTGGAGTATCTAGATTGTCAAAGAACTGTTTCATGTCTATTGTATCTTTAATGAAATTCTGAAGAGTAAAGCTCAGTATAAAATGTGGTGAAAATATTGTTAATTTCTTTTGGATTACTTGTTAAAGTTTGTGTTGAGTCTCTTATTTGAGGGATGAGACGAGAGGCAGCTTGACGATGAGCCAAAAGCCGACTAGATTTGTCCCCGTATTCATAGAAGAAACTGCGTGTCCTAAATATTAATTGTTCTGCATGTGTTGGTAGTAAAGAGGTTATATTTAGTCTGTAATTCAACCTTTTTTTATATATATATATATTATATATAATTCGGCTGTTGGTGTTTTGTGAGTATAATTTGTCCAAGTCTAGAATGGATTGTGACAGTGCTTGCAGTTCCATTTTATGCTCCTTTTTGCATAAGAAGAGTAGGATATGATCTGCCCCTTATATAAGCCTTTAAAGTTTCCCAAAGTAATGAGTAGGACACGGAGTCTGTTTTATTAGTCTCAAGAAATGTATCGATGCTGGTCAAGATAAAGTCGCTAAATTTTTTGTTGGATAACAGAAGTGGATTGAGTTTCCACTGTGGTCGTTCCCTGATATTTAAAGGAAAGTGTAAGTCTAGCACAACAGATGCATGGTCTGATATTAACTATAGCTAAATAGTCAATTTGCTTAACCATTGAAATAAGTAAGCTATCTATGGAAAAAATAATCTAACCTAGAAGAAGAGTGGTGAACATGAGAGTAAAAAGAGAATTGCTTAACTGAAGGGTTGGCGAACCTCCATGGGTCCACACAGCCATTTTGCTTCATAAAAGTAGAGAAAGCCTTAGCCATACCTGAAGAGGTGCTACTTATGGTAGATCTGTCAAGCAAGGGGTCAAAAACACAGTTCAAGTCTCCCGAAAATATCAGATGGTGAGTGTTAAGCTTGGGAATTAATGACAAAAAAGGTTGTTTGCAAATTTGACATCATCCCAGTTGGGTGCATAAACATTTACTAGAACAACTGGTGTTTGAAAAAGAGAATTTCACCTTTGGTAAACTTTATCTGGCTGATAAGCGCGGATTGGAAAGAAAAATATATATATACGTAAGTCAAAGTCGAGTCCTAGTTCGTTTAAAGTGAACAACCAAAAATTATATCCTTAAGGATAAAGTTATGTATTTCACCTCAATCTTCACCCCAATGAGAGAAGTAAAAATCACTCTCTTCTTCTGGTGTGTTAAAGAGTTCTGTTCACGGGCGATAGAACATCTGCTAGTTCCGTTTTTAAAAGTGAGTGGACTACTTGCGCCATGTCCGATAGGAGCAATGAACGAAGCCTTTCGAGGGTCGTCTGGTAGAGCGGGCGCATCCCCGGGGCACGGGGTTGTCGGATTTACTAGAGGCCTCGCTATCTCTTTCTTCAGTTTTATTACACAGTTGCATTCTAGACGCCACTATGTAGTTTATCTGTGTTCCAACTTTGTTTAGAACATCAGCTAAACAAAATAAGGCAGCGTATTTCTGTTATAATCTGTGAAATAATTAAAGTAGGTCAGGAGCTGAACCAGTTACCACCTATTCACTCCATGCTTAAACCGGAAGTCCATTTATATTCAGTGTAACCCCTTTCACACAGCGTGTTCAAGACAAAAATACTGTGCCTTCATTACGCATTGCCGTTCTGTATAAAAGGCACAGGGGGCGGAATAGGGGGTCAGTGTTGTTGCGCCTTTATGAAACATACTTTTGCTTTTACCACTCCCTGGGCTGCACACACACACACACACACACAACATCAGTGCTTTTGCCAGTACATACACATCCTTGAGCAATTTTTAGACCACTAACCTGTTCATCAAAGATTGTCAATGCTGCCTCATACTCTCCCTGGAGACCAAAAGACAAAAATATTAAACGTGAAAATCAAATCATATAAAACATTCCTGCTAAATTTTAAATAAATGTACATTATTTGCACTAAACATTAGAATGCAGAATAAACTATGTAAAATTATATATATATAAAATGTATATGTATATATATCCTGGTACCAGACACACCTCAAACCTACAGTAGATGGAAAGACATGTGAATGTTTTTAGTGTTTTAGTGTTATGACTGTTCTGTGTGCATACTTTTACTGTATAACTGATCCACCTGGGAATGGGAATTGAATTCATTCATTCATTCAAAACTGTTGCTGGCATCTGCGAAGTGGACATGTGGATGCAATTTCCCAAGGGACGACTTCATTCCCAATACACATTTAACCTGTTAGACTGTCCTCCTGGCTACGCTTCATTACATACACATGGAGACGTTAATAGAAATAGCTAGATGACTGGAGCTCGTCAGCATGAAAAATATTACCTTCTCAATGTGATAAAGAGCCCAATGCCAGTAGTTGTGACATGCCAACATATCACACACCTTTAGAATGACAGAGAGAAGTTTAATCAAAAGTGGTAAAGATTTCATAATGTTACATGTACAGTATTAAATTTTGAATACAGACCACCCAGTCTTTCTCAGTGGAGGCCATGAACTTCAGCCCCTTGTCTATTTCAGCCTTCATCTCATGCACATGAGCTACAGAGTGGACACACCAGCCATCCTCACGAGTTAAAGCAAGACCCTGGGGATGATCCAGAGCAACAAATTAGCTCATAAATCTGGATTTTAAATTCTAAACACAGAAAACAGAGAACATATTTATACAATGAATATAATAATAATAATAATAATAATACAGTTTAAAAGTACATAATGTACTGTAGGATTTGGGAATTTAATTTTCTCAGGTAGAAACGTGCTATTTCAAGCTACATTGGTTGTCCTGCATCCTTCCTCTACTGTATGCACTAATCTAACATCTGTAAAGTGATTATAAAGAGTTATAACGAATTTAATGATGTGTCCTAAAGAGTAGAAATTAGCGTCTAGTCTGTGTATTTTCTTCTCCAGCTTGAAAAAATGATCATCAAACGCACATCATACAAGCAGAAGGCTCGAACCGCTCATCCCCGCCCAATGTAATGGAAATTCAAAAATATGTAAATTCGCCACACGTCCCATTATTCACTACGGCCTATCATGAGTTCTCCAGCGCAACAATTTCTCAACTGGGTAATAGCACAAACTTTACAACAAGAATAAATTGGATATCATCCATAATTCACTAGCTTCCAACTGAATTAGAGAATAAACAAATGTCTTTGCTGTTCAACCGAAAAAGCCCAAACTCCGTCATTCCTGATTACCTTTGCCTATAGATAATGTAGTGTGGGACTCTTACTCTCACTGCTGTTTCTTAACACTCTCACATGCTCTCATTCTGTCTCTCTGAATCCTACTATTCCTACTTCTTATGTGCCATTTAAATGTACCTGAGCTGGCATAATCCATTGGGTACAACGGCCCCATCAATTATGACCTGACACCCTGACACAGCACAGACTGCGGGTTTATTGGTTTATTACAGGATTGTCAGGGCGACTCACAGCCACTCTGGAACATTATATAACACAGGAGGTTTCTTACCCTCGACTCAGTCATCATATTTTTACTTACCTACTCAGAAAAATCTCTTATCACTGTAGTTTTAATGAAACATGATAATGATAAGATAAAGCCTGTCATTCTGCAAATACATCTAAGAGGCATATGATCTATTAAGAATGTATTTCTTAATATTTTCTTAAACTTTTTTTTACTTTTTACTCTAAGAAAAAAAATAAATTGATTACCTCCTTTGCTACTTTCTCAGCTTGGTCGTAGAAATGAGTTTCAAGAAGTCCAAATGAATATATGCCTTTTAGATAGCTAAAGACAAACACAGGAGTGATTTTATTCAAAGACTGAAAAACAGACAGATACTATAGGTGTGAATGTGGGTAATGTGATACACTATTATATTATATATATTCAAAAGTATTTGGACACCCGAGTAACACACCCATTGGTGAGTTTTAGTGGCCAATTAATGTGTGAAAATGGTTCCTCATGCTCCCAGAAACACTCTTTCACAATTTGAGTCCTGTATTATGTCTGTGCCATGAGGGAACAAAAAATCCTGAATAACCTGTTCATTCAATGCATTCAGGTCATGAGCTGACTTCATATTAGTGTCGCATAACATTGCAAAGCCTAGACCTGACCAACTGAAGCAACCCGACATAAACACTATAACACAACCTCCTGAGGCTTGGACAGTGGCCACTATGCATGATATGTGCTTCCCTACTTACCATGATCCACCCATCGTTCTGGAATAGGGTCAATTCCTCCAAATTTTATGCTTCCTAGAAAATTCAAATATTTTCACTAACAAGTGTATTTTTTAATGGCCACACAGGTGTTTAGTCCCGATCCTGTGAGTTGTCATCACACTGTGTGCGTATGGAAATTCTCTTACTTTTACAATTATGCACAGCTCTGGTTTTTACTGATGATTTTTTTTTTTTTTTACAATGCAACTTCACCAAGTGCTTAAGTGATCTACATTCGTTCATCCATAATGGTGAGGATTCAACACTGTCCTTCCAGGTTTTGATAATGTGTTAAAGGATTCTTAACCCATTTTTTTTTGCCAGGCCGTACATTATAAAACTTTATGGAGTTGACTGAAATGGAACTAAACTCCAGCATAACGAGTCCCTTTTGGTTTGCCCAAGTTGTTGCAAAAGAACTCAAGTGGCCTGCACAGTGCCGTGACCCTGACTGCATGCCAGGCCTTTTCATCCAACATCAGTGCCTAAAACCCACTAATGTGCTTGTGAATAGATGAGCACAAGTCTCCATAGTCTGTCTAAAAGAGAAAATCCTTTTAAAACATCAAAGCAGAACTTAACTCATATTGGGATGTTCAATAAGCACCAAAGTGTCATGCTGATCAGGTGTCCACATACTTTTGGCATTATGCTATTTAGCATCCAGAGTCTGTGTAGGGGGTGTGGCACCTGTAGAGTGGCATGTGTGGTTTCCAGTGGGGAAGAACCCTAGCCACAGAGTCTCTCATCTGAATCTGCTCCCCCAGATAGAAAAAGCCATCATGGGAGAACTTTAGAGCTAGCATGTCTGTGGGGTGCTCCACCAGAATATCCTCCCACACATCACAGGCCTTGCCCAAGGCTCTGAAAAACACAAGCTTATGTTTAGCCTTTAACAGTACCTTGCTCAAACTGCTTTTATATAAATCAGTGGACTGTAAATAAAAAAAATTGCAAAAGATATTGAGGAACAGCGTAGCAGGTCTATTATTGCTGTAATTACATACCAATTAGACAACATTTAAATACACAACAGAATCTGCCATTTGTCCTTGTTTGATGTGACTTTTTTTTATCGTATACAGCTACTATCATATACAGTCCTTTTGCCTAATGAATACAGAAGAGCCTGTAGGCATTTTAAAGCTTCTGTTGTACAGAGACTGTGAACTTTGTTCAACCATATTGGTATTTCAAACAGCTAAACAGATATGATCTAAGATTTAGGACAGCCTAAGGCACTTGTGTAAAATTTCACAGGCTATTGCCTTTGATAAGTTCAGTAGAAACGCTCTGCCTACTTATTACTGAATGGCTGGTAGGTGAGCAACTTTTCTGCAAATAAAGAAATGGAATAGAAAATATAATACATAAAAATATCCCAGCTCAGCAGAGTTTGGGCAGCATGCGAATGATCTAGACTCACCCTTTCGAGAAGAGCTCGACGGCTTTGACGTGCTGTTTCTCTCGGGCTGTGAGCTCCTGGCAGCGGGCCAGATCCAGCAGCTTCCTCACGGCACTGGCCAGCGATTGGTCCCGCAGCACTGAACTGCCTGTACCCACCAACTGCAGTCCAGTGCTGATCACATGACCCATGACTGCAGCAAAGTGAGCGTAAAGAGGTACAACTGGTGTGAACATCCAAACATTGTGAGCATTGTGGTGAAACTAATCAGAAGAAAAACCATATTCACATACACTGTATCACCAAAAGTATTCGATCGCCTCTCTTCACATGTACATGAACTTGAGTAACATTTAATTTCTAATCCAAAAGGTTTAATATGATGTTGGCCATCCCCAAACTGTTCCCACAAAGTTGGGAGCATGAAATTGTCCATAATGTCTTGGTATGCTGAAGCATAAAGAGTTTCTTTCACTGGAAGTAAGGGGCTGAGGAGCCCCAATCCTGAAAAACAACACCACACCAGTTCCAACATGAATGCGCACCAGTGCACAACACAAGGTCCATAAAAACATGGATGAGCGAGTTTGGTGGAGAAGAACTTGAGCCCTGACCTCAACCCAATAGCACACCTTTGGGATGAATTAGAGTGGCGACTGCAAGCCAGGCTTTCGCATCCAACATCAGTGTCTGACCTCACAAATGCGCTTCTGGATGAATAGTCAAAAATTCCCATAAACACACTCCCAAAGCCTTCCCAGTAGAGTTGAAGCTGTTATAGCTACAAAGGGTGGTTCAACATCATATTAAACCCTATGGATTAAGAATTGGATGTTACTCAAGTTCATATGCACGTAAAGGCAGGCGAGCGAATACTTTTTGGCAATATAGTGTACATCAACTCTGTTCAAGAGATAATGTTTTATGTAAGTTTATGTATACGTGCTGATTCCCACCACATACTATAGTCTCTATTTCACATACCAAAGTTTGGGTCAGCTGCATGGACTGCTGCCATACACCCCTCTATTCCTCCAAGGGTCTCATCATTACGCCAGGTTACATACTGAACACAGGAAATGACATTGGATAGCTTTAGAGAATTTGAGCAAGGATAATTTACTGCTTCCTAAACCAGGCTCTAGAGTGCTCCTGCCTTGCAAATTTTAGTATTTTCTCAGGAGCAGCTTGTTAACTAGCTGATGAGAGGATGCATTTTTTATAGGAGGTTGTAGTACTTAAATATACAGGCAGTAGAACTCTATTGCCCTAAATAAAAGAAACCTTCTCAAAGCAATTTATATACAGTACCAGTCCAAAGTTTGGACACACCTTTGAATTCAATGCTTTTTTTCTTTTTTTTTTTTTCTTTGTGATTTATTTTCTACTGCAGATTTCCAAACGATAAAATAACACATTTGGAATTAGGTAACTACAGTAAGTAACAAAAACAATCAGTTATTATTTTAAGACATGAAGGTTAGCTGTTCTGGAACAGTTCTTGCAGAAACAGAACAGTATTGCCAAGTGCATTTGGAAAATATCAAGCAACATGGTGAAACTGGCTCTCATGAAGACCTTCCCAAGAAAGCAAGACCCAAACTTACCTCTGCTGCAGAGGGAAAGTTTATTTAGAGTTACCAGCCTCAGAAATCACCAATTAACAAATAGCACCTCAGATTGAAGCCTTTATGAAGCTTTTACAGAGCATAAGTAGCAGATACATCTCAGTATCAACGGTTCAAAGGAGATTATTGCATAGTTTGGATGCTTTCAGATATGCTTTATAATGTACAAAGAAATTAAAATCTGAGATAATGGAATTAGAAGGTGTAATTTTTGACTGGTCGTGCTGATGAGTGCAAAAATGTGCACATCATTAACACAATAAAAATTAAGAAATATAATATTAAACATCAAAACATCATGGTTGGACTTCTTCCTTATTTTAAGTACCTGTAGCACAAATGGTCAAATAAAAAAGATGTCACACGTTTGTATCTCCCTTTCTGAATACGATACATATTTCATACAGTATTTATCTGTATTCCTCCAGCCATTTTTGATCTTCAAAAATGAAGGTTTGTCTTTTTACATACAGTAAATACTGAATGAGAGGTTCAGTTGCCACCTTCAATACACAGAAATAATTGATGGAAACAGATATAAGTGTCATAAGCCCATCATCAGCTGGTCAACAAAGAAATGTGTTTTGTTCCAAACATCTTGGAAGGTTTGTGTATTATGCCGCATTTCCATTTCACTTGTATTACTAAAATGCACTAAAATGGGGTGTGTCTGTACCTGTGTGAGTGTGGCATCATATAACTTGCAGGCTTCGTTACTGCTGGTGGACAGTGGGAGGCCTTCTGCCCTCCATGCCTAGAATAAAAAGCAGTCTATAAAATATAGGCAAGAAACATTCATAAATCAGTCATAAAACAGTATTTTCAGCAGTCCTTCTTTGCCTAGAAGAATTAGCAGAAAATGTCTTGGTTGCCCTTATTATACAAATGTACTACAATTAATATTTAATGAACAGTAAAGTATACACTCTAAAAATGATGCATTTCAAGTATCGTTATATAGAAAGGTGAAGATGTTTTACTCTATAGGATAAAATACATATTGTACATTACACACTCATCACCCATAACCACTTAAAGGTGAACTGAATTTTTATTATCTAATATAATTACTAGGCAAGTGAGATGGAGTATCTCCAAAAACAGCAGATATTGTGGATTGTTTCCACCACTAAAAGCTCATCAGAAACTGAGTCAGTTAGCAATGGAAGAAGGTGGCCTGGTCAGATACAGTAAATCACTTTGCTGTTACATCATGTGGAAAGTCAAGTGGGAGATTGTCATTTACCTGGGGATGAGATGGCACCAGGATAAACTATGGAAAAAGGCGAGCTGTGTTGCTCTAGGCAGTGTTCTGCTGAAAAACCTTGGACAGAGGTAACTCTATAGTCTGCTCAGGCCCTAGCCAAAAATGTGCAGGGGGCCTTTCATCAACACCACTCATCACCATTATTATACAAAAATTAAATAAGTTTGTTAGTTCTAAGATGCCACCGAAATCTCTAGATCCATGGAGACCCAACCTCACAACTTACAGGACTTTAATGATCCGCTGCGAACGTATCGGGTCAGATCCCATAGCCTCGACAGTTCAGAGCTGTTTACCCACGCTTATCGCACATACCAAAAATACGTCATGTTATACGCCCTGCCCATAAATCCATGCTACAACTCCCAGGGTTCATGTTTATATTGGGATTTTTAAAAATCATTTTGTGTTTTACTGTACGTTATTTACATGGTCAATTTAATTGTCGACTAGCATGTGGATGGATTACGTTAAATTCACAAGTCATTACATTATACTATTTTGTTCCGACGCCTTAGTAAGTCATGGCCACAACATGGTATCTTGTTCTCATGTTTTAGTAAGTAATGGAATCAGTCTCTCCAATACACGCTTATCACGCATACCAAAAATATTTTGTCATGTTCGTTTAGTATTTGACCAAAATCATGTTGAGATTTTTGTAAATCATCTTGGGTTTTACTGTACATGTTATTTACATGGTAAATCTACAGTAACAGTTGACTGGCAGATTGATGGGTAACGTTAAATCCGCATGTCACTACATACAGTAATATTATTTCGTTCCCAAAATAGTAAGACTTAGTAGGAGCTGGCCACAACATAGTATCTCACGGCCATGACTTACTAAAGCATGGGAAAAAGAATAGTATAATGCATGGCCACGAGATACTATGTCGTGGCCACGCGTTATACCATTTTGTTCCGACACCTTAGTAAATAATGGCCACGCATTATGCTATGTTCCCACGCCTTAGTAAATCATGGCGACGACATAGTACCTCATGGCTATATGCTATTTCGTTCCCACGCCTTAGAAAGACATTGCCATGACGTACTGTAGTATCTCGTGGCCACACGTTATACCATTTTGTTCCCACGCCTCAGTAAGTCATGACTACAACATACAGGAGTACCTTGTTCCCACGCCTTAGTACAGTAAGTCATGGTCACGGAATCTTTTTTACCCCTAATGTCACCAGAGGGGCTCCTCTGGTACATACAGTATGTGCCTACAGTATCACACAGCACTGTTCTTGTCACTAGCATGCACACTCACACTAGTACATATACACTTCTATCATAATGCATGCTATGTATATTTGGAGTCTTTATTTAATCTGTACAATTCTTGAATATTGTGCATTTCCTGTAGATAGTCTCTTGTCTTCTCTATAAAAAATTAAAATGTATGTTTGCTGAGCCGTAGTGTAGGTTGGGATTTCCTCTAAAGCCTCAGGGTCCAGTCTTAAATCCTGGCTATAAAGTGACTATACAGTGTGGTTATGTATGTATGTACCTTTTGAATGTTATCAACAGCCGAAATTAGATTCATTGCCTGTGTGTCAACATACTTGTATAATGATAGAGGGGTGTTGCGCAATACCAAAGACTTGGTTTTAAGGTTATGGTTTAATGTGTGATCAGTGTAGTGAAGAAGTGTGCAATAACGACGAATCTCTAGCAAAACAAAATCTCCTGTTTTAAGTAGAAAGATATCTGTATATTACTATAACTAGAAAATGAATGCTACCCTGTGTAGTGTAGTGTTCAAGAAAGAGTGTCAGGTTAACGACAACCACAGAAATAATTTCCTCTGTGCAATTCAGAAACAGAAAAACTTCTTCTCTTACCGCACAGTCTCTAAAACTAGCAGAGAGCATTTCTAGAGCTCCTTTCTTTTCCTACACGCCTGAAAGAACTTCTTGTAAGTATAAACAGCTGAGACTGACGGCAAGTAAAATCAGGACCGGATTTCTTCTCGTCGTGGGTTTATCGCTCCTTACAGAGAGTGACGTCACACTGTATGCAAGAGGGTTAATATTTTCCCACATCGATCGATACACTGTTCATGTGGAAAAATATTAACCCTCTTGCAAACAGTGTGACGTCACTCTCTGTAAGACGAGAGTGCAGTCCACTGCAAGAGACCATTCACAATTAAACAAACACCTAACTCAATGACTCAGTTTGTTTTTATTATTATTTATATTAATCTGGTTATTTTGTTTCACGAAATAAATCGCAGTGCCTGCTTAAATGCTCGAGAAAAAAATACTCGAACACAGAAATAGGGAGAAAGTTTAAAACTGTTTTTACATCACACACCTTATACCCTCATTTATAAACTTTACATTACAGTTAAGATTTTAGATTCTTAAAACACTTCCGCGTCTGCGTCCTACGTCACACGTCATGTGACCGCACGGTTTTGATCACGCTGTACTCTGAGGCATATAATTTTTTTTTTCTTTAGTTTGCGATAACTTATGTTCTTTACCCAGCTATGGTTGATATTTCAATATAGTGGAGAGGTTGATATCCTCTCTCGCAATAGTATTGTGTCTGCTTTATGTGCTTGATTAAAAAGACTGACTACAAAGTAGTTTACAACTAAACAAAGCACTGCATCTATACCACTCTGTCCTGTATACAGGGTCACAGGGGGCCTGGAGCCCATACCAAGAGACTTGTGGCATGAGGCAGGGTACACCCTGGACAGGATGCCAAACCAGAGCAGCACGGACACACACACACACGCACACTATGGGCAATTAAGGAACGGCAATTAGCATAATCCGCATGTCTCTGGACTGTGGGAGGAAACCGGAGTACCTAGAGGAAACCCACCAAGCACGGGGAGGAGATGCACACTCCATAGCCACAGAGACAGGAATTGAAACTGGCCGGGAATCGAACCCAAACTCTGGAGGTTCAAGGCGATAGTGCTAACCACTAAGCCACTGTGCCGTCTTCAACAGAAGCATTTCAATTAAATTAAATTGACCAGCAGCAGAAAATTATACTTACATCAGTCCACACTATTTTGTCAATCTCATACATATAGTTGAATAGTTGAAGTAATGCGAAAATATAATAGTTTAATGGGGTAACATTTCCTGACACACTGCACTGCAAAAAATTATTACCTCCACAAATCGAGCCAAACCCATCTATATTTCTATATAATCTATGATTTCTTAAAATAGGTTTACAACAAACCAAATACAGTTAAGCTTCTTTCTAGTCAAATGTTACTAGTAACTATATGTTGTTCTATTGATAGATAATTTTGCTTCTTTACAAAAATGAATTCTTAAAATTACTGCAATTTTAGTAACATTTGACCAGAAATGTGCTTAATATTATATTTTTACTCATTTTAAGAAAGTGTAGATAATTTTAACTATATTCAATCTATTTTCATTGCTAAGATCTAATTTTTTTGCAGAGTGGAAGCACTTTGTGACAATTTTACTGTTATCAGAATATAATCTCTATTCCTTTAACACTGGTAGCAGTTTTTGACACTTTGATTTAATGTTGTGAATCAAATATACTAGTCGACTGTTAAATTAACCATGCAAATTAAATTTAAAAAATAATGCAAATAGCACGCAAACGATTAGAAAACATTTTCACCACTAACTATAAACTTGGAGTAGTAGCATGGATTTATGGGCAGGGCGCTACAGCAGTTATCCATGGGGAAATGTGGGTAGGACAAATGTACAAAAGACCGGTTCAAAGGGTCAACTCGTTCTGAACTCACCCGCGCATGTGATTATCAGAAGTTTCAAAGAATCCCTGTTAAATATATAACTCATGGTTGGGGAGTGGCCCAGCACACCCCCTGCTGGTATTCATCAGCTGATGTTTGTATGAAAACAAATAATAACCTTCATTAGTTTTTGGGGCGTTACTGGACCTTGAGGTGGTCGAAGACCTCATGGGACCTATTTAGAAATCCCCAGGCAGTTCATGTCTTTGCATTTTATTTTTGCCATGATTCTTAAACAAGACCTACATTACAGTATGTTTTAAACAAACAAAAACAAAATAGGGGAACAAAAGCTTTTTTTTTTTTTTTTTTATTATTTCCTTCCAACGTACATCTAATGTCTTATATGCAGATTAGCTACCAGAAAGCATTTACATATGTCAAGAACTGACAACATACAATTTTTTTTTAAAAATTAGGTTCCATTTTCTTTACATATAATACATTTTCACACATGTTAATAAATACCAATAAACTCTGTAAAACAATTTACACAGTCTAAATAACTAGGCCTTGCATTCATGTAACCCTTTTTCATTCACAGTTATCTTGTACATACATACAAAAGTCTGTGTTCATCTATACAGCGTAATGGTGACCAAGCTGAAATATAGGTTCCATCCACCTACAGTATGTAGAATGTGAACAATATAGCTTGACATACAGCTTGGCCAAAGGCATTACAAATGGTTTTGCCAAATATGCTCTTGCTCGATATTGTGTGTTAGTGATGTGTGAATGCTCACATGTAGTACAAATTTATTTTTTCATAAAAACAAAATCATAAAAAAATCCAACCCTTGGTAAAGTCAGTGAACATCGTGGATGTGAATATGACATGTAATATGTAATAAAGGCATGTCGCTACACAGCCAGTGCATGCAGTCTCTTGTCTTGATTCCGGTATGAAGACAAGAAGCAGATTTGCTCGGTCTCAGAAACTCAGGAGACAAATAATGTAACAGGGACTTTGTGGTATACTGATATCTGATATCAAATAAAGGTCAGGGATTTAGGAATATACAGAGATGATCCACCATGTATCAATGATCTGATTGTATATTACTTTCTCTTTGAACTGTCTGTACTGCGAGATCTTTTAAAACATCAACATTGCAATTTCCCAGGTACATGTCCACTACATAAAATATCTGCACAATATTCCTCGGTTTCTGTAAACTGTAGTGAGACTTTTGGAAATGAATTTCAGAGCACTGATTGTAAACTTACACAGGAATAATATTAAGATCACTTAAGAACAAAGAGACGCCACTAGACGCTGTAGATGAGAAGCTCCACTAAGAGTGTGTCACCATTTAATATGAGCTAAAGGCAAAGTCCTATATACAATACAGGATATGCTTGTTTTTGGATATCCTTTAGTCTTTAATCCTACAATGAGATGGCTAATGGGGGAATGAAACTAAACGTTTATTTTATTATAACCTAAGAAAATACAAGGATATGTTGAAATCTTTCTTAGTACTGTATGCAAAATAAAAAAAATAATAAAATAATTGCATGCTTTTTTTTCTGTAAAAAAAAAAAAAAAAGTAAAAAACAAATATGTTACTAATCAGTTCTGGCCTGACTAACTGACTGATTAAAAAATTTGCCATTGATCATTTCCACATCGCATTGTGGGTAAAAAAAAAAAGGCATCTCAGCTTTAGTGTGTTCCTACTTTCTATCAGTAGTCAAAGTAAAAAAAAACAATTATAATGGACTTTTCTGCTCTGTAACAGAGCTAATCAGTACATTCTAACAAAGCTGTATTCCTTTTGAAATGTCCCTGTTTATTCCCTTTCTGAGCCAAAAAGAAATAAAAATATATGTCTTGCACAGACATGTAGGTTTGACTGGATTTCCACTGAAGTGTAAAAGAAAGACAGGTGAAGAGACCGACCCTGAGCCATCGTAGAAGATGCGTAAATGTCATCAAGACAGGCAGGCGAACTCAACCGAGTCCCAGACTTCATGGCGGTGTTCTGAAGATCCTGTTGAGTGTGGATTTACTGCTGCTGCTAAGCCCAGTTGAGGCTAAAACCCTTGGAGAGCATGACAGACTCTAGGTCTTTGTCCTCTTCCTTCTCCCTGAGTCTCTGCTCCTCTAGGAGAGCCACCAGGGAGTCCCTCTGCTCCACCACCTCCAACATCTCGTTCAGGATTCGCTTCTCCTCTGCCAGCTCCACCTCAGTCTTCAAATGGTCTACAAGAGAGAGAAACACATTCACAATAGGTTTCAGATGAGAATGTCTCATCTGCAAATAGGATATAGTCTTGTTTATTGTTTCTAGTCAGAACAGTGAAGATTATGGTTCTTGCTATATTGTTTTGTTATGTAAGACAAATTAATGAAACCCAAATAGTATAAACAAACAGATTAAAAAGCAATAAGGCAATGGAAAAATATTGCTCGTCTCTCTGTCCTCCTTCAACGATAAGGCCTCTAAAAATACACCTTTTAGCGCATCGCCTGAATTGCACCTGCGCCATCTTGTGGTATACAAGTTACTATAAAAGTGAACTATGGAAAAACATTGTGCAAAACAATGCATGATGACTTACATTTAAATCCATTACATACACTGTAATCAGTGAAATTATTCACAGTTATTAATCGAATTAATGATTAATCATTTAATATCAGTTGCATTAAATGATTTGTGAAGTTTTATTATTATTATTCAGCGAAAATCTTCACCTGTAGCCCAGTGGAAGTTCTCTGCATATCCAGCATAAGACCAGAACCTTGTGCTAACCTTGTAGATAAAGTTCATATGGTAAAGGATAAGGGAATATACCTTCGATTGCCATGCGCTCTCTGAGCTCCTGCTGCAGTCGACTCTGCCTGTCCTCCAGTTCCAACTCACGAGCGCTGAAGACGCAGCAGACGGAAAGGCTTTACACTTTTACTTAGTATTTTTGGTATGTCATTACTTTTTTTTAATGTGTTCCACACTTTTAAAAAGCATCCACACAGCAATTTTTAAACAACAGTGGATTACTCACAAGATCATCAGTTCCGACTCATAGCGCACCAAGGCATTCTTCTCCTGCACCAGTTTGAACCATTCCTGCATCAGCTTCGGGTCGTCCTTTTTGCCCATTCCTGAAGAAAGCAAAGCGTGAGAAAAAGTAGATGAGGAAACTTTTTTAGAAGCACAGTGGGTCACACTGAGATTCGACATGGACGAACACACAGACAATGCAATGACAGCCAAGCCGGGATGTCTCTCGTTAGGGAATGACGGGATAGCGAGAGGAAGGAGCCGGTCAGGAGAAGAGCGCTGACCCAGGGACAAGTCTGACCAGGCAATTCACAGAAGATGGCGTGGAGGTAAGGTTTCTGATTTTAAAAGTACATTTGAGAGCAATGAAACAATCAGATTACACTTCTGGGGCTTATAGTCCAAATTCTTGTATTTCTTTGATAGAGCATCGTTTACAGGGATCAGTTCCGAGTTCTCCTTTTTTCCAAAGACCAAAGGATGCACCCAGAAACAGGGATTGGCTATAAGTAAGTGAACAGCATTTTACATTTTGTTTAACCCTTTGTTTGATCTTCTGCACACATCAAAGAATACTCGACAATAGGTAAAGAATGAAACACAATGGAGTATGCTGTTAATGGAAAATAAAAAGTGATGGAGATCAGTAAACAGTCTGCACACATTATTCGGGCAACAGTTGCCATTTTTTTCTTAAAGAACACCACCTTGCTACCACCAGAGGTTGATTATTTTCTAATAACAGCACATCCCAAAGTTGTATTCCTATCTTATAACACAGCAGCTTGCAGCTCTTAGCATACTGCATTACAGGAAATTTTAAGCTAAGTCTGACTGTTAAACACTGCCACTAAAGCCTACTTCCACGAATGCTTAATAAATGTCACCATATAAAAAAATAATTTGTTGGAGGTATGCAACTTTTTTTTTTTTTTGCTTTTGTTGTTTGTCACTATAGAAATCATAAGGTGTGTAAGCACATTAATAATAAACGTAGTAATCTGCACTACTGTCTGAGCTGCCGTTCTAAAAAAGTAAAAAAAATCTTTTTTTTAAGATGAATTGAGGATTCAACAGTGCTGTGGTATAATCAAGCCAATCTGATCACCACCAAAGAATACTCAAAATATTACTGTGGACTGGAAAGATCCACATTTTTGATCCTATGCAACAACAAACAACATTTCCCAAAACATTTGTGTGCATGGATAAAAAGAATGCGGCATGCAAAACTGAAATCATTGGCTGCACAGTTGGCCAACTGTACATGTTAATCCATGCTAGTACAGTCCTAAAAGCCTGTGACAATCCCTTTTAACATCCCTTTCAGAGTCACGCACACACACGCAGACACACACACACACACACACGGACATGCAAAGAGCTCTTTGAATTCAAGCAAACCTGGATGCAGCATGGACATACTTGGCTGACAGAGTGAAGGAAAAATACGGTACACACAATAACTGAATGTTTGTGCTTGCTGAGACAGCCCTGCGCTGCTTTTACACACAGAGAGGCAAAGCAAAGTTCCTCAGACACACGAGCGATGTCAGAGACAGAGACACACTGGACGACAGGTTTCGGGAGGCGCAACTTATCCAGTGGACACGCACTGCCAGTAGCCTCCACAACATTCAGCCCCATTCTCTCCCGAAGAAGAGACACAGAGAGAAAACCAGAGTTAGCACGGTCTTACCAAATCTCACACACACACACTCACACACACTACACATTTGAATCATTTAATGTTTTTTTTATTTATTTTTAATCAGTAGTCCAAATAAATCTATAACCAAAGTCCATTTGGACCTAATGTCTTTAAAAACTATTCTGGATCTAACAGACGAACACAAGCAGCTTAAGAAGAGCTTAAATAATGTTTGTTGAAGCTCTACTGATGGGATCTATATCATTTATTTTCCAGGAAAAGAGGTTCCTTGTTATAAAAAAATTAAAAACCTCTGATTTACTGTATGTATGGACTGTACACACGCCACACACACCCGCGCACACACAGTGAACATATGGTTATAACATGCAGCCATACAGAAAAGGATTGAAGCAGCTACTGTAACACACACCAAATGGATTTTTTTTATTTTATTTGTGACAAACAGTAAACCATGCAGTCATTAAATTCACACTCAGGATGATGAAACTAGAGATGCTATTTGATGCCTGCTCTTATTGAAAATCATTATGTGGGAATGGAAGGGAGGGTGAGAGGAGTAAACGAATTTAATGAAGGAGGAAGAGGAAAAGGAGGAGGAGGAGAAGGAGGAGAACTGCTCCACAACTCCAGAGAGGGAAATCTGGGGGGTAAAAGGCCACGGGTCAGGCTGGCACACTAACGCGGCCTGGTGAGACGGAGTTTACGTTACCTTCTGGGGAACAGCATGGGCAGAAGGACAGGGGTCTCCAGCGAGGGGTCCCGACATAGGGCTCAACTTGCAAGAGACAGAACAAAGGGGTGGAGGAGGTGAAAAAAGGGAGGAAGGTGACAGAAAAGGAGAGGGGGAAGAGGAAAGAAAAAACAGAGGGGAAGGAGAGATGAAGGAGAGAGAACAGTGAGGAGAAAAAAAAAAAAAGCAAGAGAACTAAAAGAAAGAAACTCAAAGCTACTGTGTGTGTGTGTGTGTGTGTGTATATATAAAAAAAAATAAAATAATAATAATAAAGAGCGCCAAAGAAAAAATGCGAGCAAGAAACAAATTTTGTGAATTGTGCATTATATACCATAGGAATGCATGTCTAAAAAGGCAAAGGGATCTGCTATCAATACGAACCCAGTGGATTGCATAAGTTTTCCCCCCAGGAACTTGGACAAATTGGGATTGTTATTAATCTATACACAAAACATTAATATTTAATTATATTAAATATTGATATAGTTTGCAGAATAATTTACAGATTAATCACACTAAACACTGTGATTGTATAAGTACAGTATTAACGCCCACTGCCATATTCTAGAATGATTTGGTGAAACTAGAATTAGTACTTAGTATTAGTATTAGGCCTCAGACTCCATGTCTTCTCTTGGGAAAAAAAAAAGAAAAGAAAAGAAAAGAAAAGAAAAGAAATGCCTTCCGGAAAGAAGTGTATTCATACACTTCAAATCTTCATTCAACTACGTTCATGAATTAGTTGCATCAGAATATTTCAGTTGCAGATTAACATTTGTGGGTGAAGGGGTGAATATTTATGAAGTATTCATATATTAATCATGTTTTGCAAAGTAAATCTTTCCTAACAATGAAGATGCTGCCTCTCGACAGTATTATGAGCACAAAAGTATCTCATCTTTGAGAACTTTTCAGCTCTGTATGGGGGGAAAACACTTCAGTCATACAAGACTTTGGTCTGTGTACTTTGAAGCATAAAAGAAAAAAAGGAACAAAAAAAAGAAAGAAAGAAAGCAGGTGTGTTCTTTGCCAGACCACATGGGAAAAGAACGATTCACAAAGAAAATATTAAACATTTGATTTGATGATTCCCACTGGTGAAACAGTATGGGGTGGTGGTGTGAGGAGTAAACAAGGTAAAAGTTAGAACAACGCTGGTCATATGGTCGACAGGTTGATATTGCGATGATCTGCAATATTAAAGAGCGAGTGGAATGTTGGACTGCACCAAGGGACTATCACAGAGGGGACAGCGATTCCAATGCTGATTTTAGACTAAAAGATAATCATGGAACAATGCGACACAAGGCGAAATGAATCTAATTACTAGTAAACTCAGCCTTTGTGCTACATGCTGTAGAACACCCGATACATCACCAGAGAAATCCTTTTGCTCCGTGCATCATGTATCGAACCTGATCAGCTCCACCAATTACTACCAATCATCCTCAATAAATACAAGAAACATTAGGAAAGAAGATCCTACGCCTACAGTATAGCACATTCCGGTGCACACATGCACATCAGCCACTTAAATGCAAGCAGGTCAAGAACTCTGCCATCATCAAGCCAAAAAAAAAGAAAAGTAAACCCTTTACATTACCAGATTCTTTGCTTATTTCCATTAGAAAAGCAAAGATTTTCTGCAGTTTGAATGGAAAAAAATATTACACAAACACTGACTTTAATTAAAATACTCTAAATACTCAAACCACATTTGAATTTAATACTTAATTAGATTATAGTTAAATTTCTGGCTACATGCATCAGTTGGACACGTCAAATCAGATTTTTTGGACTTCCACCTCCCAAACTTAATGTTTGCCATGACTTAGCAAAAACTTTCATCTGACTTTAATCACAGTGCATGTTTTTATGTCTTCATTTACCTTAATCTGTTGAGACCTGAATATGAGGGACATGACATTTTCTCTCAACTGCATCCCAACTATTTCCTTTTTGAAGACGATGATTAAGCTTATAGTCATCAGGTGCCTTAAGGAGAAACACTTACTCTCTTGCACTCATTCTCTATACCACTTATCTTGTACAGGGTCATAAGAAGCCTGTAGCCTATGCCAGGAAACTTGGGGGAAGAGGTGGGATACCCCCAGGATGGGGCGCCAATCCATCACACAGGGCACACAAGCACGCGCACGCACACACCCACACATTATGGGCGAATTTGGAAACACCAAATGACCTAGGAGAAATTGTAATGTACACAGCAGTATACTCTCGGGAGGTTAAAAAATATTTATCCAGGCAACAATATTGGATAGACTTACCAGTTTACCAGATTGCCAAGAGAAATGACTTTATCCGACACTACAGAGGGGCGTATTATCTGTCTAACTATAAAAGGTGATTACATGCTTCTTAATAATCTGCCCCAATGTCAACATGCTTAAAGAAAATAAAAGTGGACTAAGCATAGGGTCTTGTGGTATACCACCAAAATATCATGTTTATCTGAGACATGTTCAACTGCTTACTCTTCAAACTGCAGGAAATCTTTCTGTTTTCAATCATTTAGGCAAAACAGTTTATTCATAGCCCTTAAGGAATGTAGTGTCTGATGGCTTAATTAAAAATAAATTAATAAATTAATAAATAAACCTGAGGCCATTGCCTTTGTTCAAACAAATAGAAAATCCATAATTCATATTTCAGCCACTTCTGAATAAGTGAATGAATCTATGATACACTATACCTACCTGAGATGGATTAGGTTGGTATTATATATGTATTACAGATACATACTCAGCATAACGCATAAATTAAAAATAATAACCTTCCTAGTTATTCCTAAGTTCCTAAATGGGTTTGTTGTCTAAAGAAAGATGCATGTCATGCTTCCATCTTTAGAATTTTAACTTCATATTCCTCAACAAAGAGCAAATTCAAGGTCTTGTCCTTGTTTATAGAGACATGAGAACCTTTTTTTTTTCTGGAGCTCCACGCAATCTCCTGTCAGTGTGGGTGACTAAGGACACAGCAATATGCCTACAAGACGCACAGAAGCACAAACTCAAACAACACACTGCAGCACGACTGTGTAGACGTGGACAGGGACACAGCAAATAAGAACATTACAGTACATGAGGGGAGTCTGTGTAGAAGGATGAAAGATCTCTCTCTCGCTCTCAAACACACACACACACACACACACACACACACACACACACACACACTTTCAAACATGGCCCCTGGACAAGTGAGCAGGTATGGTGGACAAAGAGTGCAGGGGGAAGCAGTTCAAACTAAAGCAGGTTAAAGCAGACAGTGGTTTAGAACTGTTTAAGTAATGCACACGCTTTTTAAAAGAATTACAGACTGACTGATATAACAACTGTCATCTGAGTGTGTTACACTGCCATGCAACACGTCCTCAGTCTCCAAGCCTGGCTTCACGTGTCTCAGAAGAAGCCAATTGGTACTGTAGCTTTGGAGATCCAGTAGGTGAGAAGTGGCAGGTAACCAAATTGGGAAGGTAAGCAGGGGAAAATACCTAGTGTAATTTCTTAGCTTGTAGTTGTTGTAGCTTGTGGGTTTGGAGTGATGATGCAATCTTCGTTGTAGTGTGGGACCAAATTAAATGCCATTCTGATAGATGTTATCTATCTACAATCAGCTCGGGTTTATTCCATGGACATGTCAACAATGTTGGAAAAATCGTAGGAATAAATCACGATTGCTCACCAAGCATACTGTAGGATGCTAAAGAGAGCTGAAAGGATATAGCATAACGACTTGAACTTCTAATCGATTATACTAAATAAACTTAATTTTCAGGTCAGTTTTCTTTATATTCAGTTTTGTTTGAGAGTAGATAATTGCATACATTTTTCAGGTGGTCGTTGCAGTTTGAGTCTGAATAACCGCCAACCACATCAGCAGATTCCAGTTCATCTAAAGCTACTGGTATAACTGACTGATATTATGAGAAGCTGGATGCTCTTAATAGTATCTAGAGGGAAACATGGTTAGGCCCTAAACTAAATATAAAGTACTGTGCGAAAGTCCCCTTTTTAAAAAATATTCGGTTTTAGTTTTAAACAAAAAGATTTTCAATCTTCTGTTTAAATTAAATTAGCCAACAATTAACTACAGTAAATACATAAATAAATGCATAAATGTGGTACAGACCACTGTCCCAATATAAGGTGGTAACAGACCACTTTTCCCAATCTGGGAAGGTGGACAGACAAAGTTTTTCTATGCATGTGCACTTTCCCAGACCACTTTCCCATGAGCATTGTCTATTCTTCAAAATGTTTGGAATGACCAGCTGGATAATTTCTTTAAAAGAAGAATAGAATACGTCTTTGCTTCCCACAGTCTGCTATGGCTTTTGCACAGTACATACAGTACAGGCCAAAAGTTTGGACACACCTTCACTCATTCAATGTGTTTTCTTTATTTTCATGACCATTTACA
>JAQMYJ010000038.1:11663304-11675484 GCA_030014305.1 Clarias laeviceps
AGGATGGATGGTTTGAGAGAGGCGTCAAGGAGGCCATCTATGTGAAAGTAGAGCGACCTTCTTTAAATAGAGGTGGGAGACTGAGACATCATTTGTCCTCATTGTCGCTTTGCAGACAAGCCAACTGATTCCCCCTCACAGGCAGGGGAGGGGAAACCTGTTTAAGCTGCTGGAGCCACATCTTCTCTGGCACACAATTGAACTAAAACCCTTTGTATCTACATTTGCCAGAGTTACTTCCTGTGCACCAAACAACTGATGATGGTGTTTGGATGAACACTGAAACGTCTTGTGTTTTTAAGTGTGTTTGTAAGTCCAGTGTTTTTGTAAATTAAACTTTATTTAGAAGTTATTTCATTAACACTTAAACCTACATATATTTGAAATCAGTGATCTATATATATATTTTTTTACAGAAGTGGAGATCAGTGGACGAGGATTAACTGACTACATGTTTTCAAAATCTGGAATGTAAGAACCGATAGTGTATTTTTTTAATTATCTGGATAAATGTGTAGTGCATAAGGCACTCTAAAGAACTCTAATGCACTTACCTACTTTGCATCATTTATATGTAAAATACTCTTTTCAAAATCAACCAGCGATAGACTAACAATTTCAAACCATCAAAGCAAACCAAACTTTTATACATCTTACTTATTTTATATTATTTATAAAACTATATATATATATATTTTTTTTCTCCTCAGTAAAATTCCAATCCAATAAAATATGGGAAAAGAAACTATGAAGTAAGAATGGGCTCAAAAATACACACACACACACACACACACACACACACACACACACACACACACACACACACACACACACACCAAGAAAAAGACAAAAGGCATGATAAGCTGTGGTTAGAGGTAAAAAGCACACATGGATGCAAGCTTAAGCTCAGCAATCAGCTGCTCTTATAGGACTGGGGAAAGGTAAAGCTTACAGAGAGATTCAATCACACACACACACCAGTACAAGCACTACATCACACATCTTCAGTAGTAAATACAGGTACAGAACTACAGGCATTAATCACGCAGGCACTAGAAAGAAAGATGTTGGAAGAAGAAATGCTTCAGCAACAGAAAGGTTAAACAATTGCTGCATAAAATAATACACTTCCTGGCCAAAAAAAGAAAGGAAAAATAAGTTGGACAATACTGTTTAATTCCTTCATGAGATTGATTTCTCTTGTTTCCGGAATCTCTCTCACAATATTTGTCCCGGAATGTCCAAGTCCCATTAGAGAAGGAAAAAAAAAAAGAAAAAAAAGCTGACTTCATTTTATTGCCACATAATGTTGCTGACCCTAGTTCTGATCCTAGATCTAAAGCAACCCCAGATCACAACACTGCCTCCAGAGGCTTGTACAGTGGCCACTATGCATGATAGGTGCAACGCTATATGCGTTTCAATTCTTATCCTGATGCACCCATAACTTTGGAATAGGGTTAATTTGGACCCATTAGACCACATGATCTTTTCCACATGATCTTGTTTGCTCTAAACTCCAATCTGTACGCTTTCTTACCAGTGTTGGGGGACGTTACGTTTTAAAGTAACTAATTAAATTACAAAATTACTGTCATTAAAAAGTAATCAGTTACGTTAATTTCTGATAAAAGTAACTAGTTAGAGTACTTTACCATTACAGAAAACTCTTTTGTGATTCCTCATGCATGTTGTTTTAGTCAAGACCTTTATAATTATTCTACCATCATCACTCAGCGAAGTTTGGCCCATAATCTGTTAACTACTTATAACCCTATCTCACCTACGTGGTTTCGTGCGGTGGCCATAAGTACGGTTCATCATGGTTCACCGCGGGCTTGGTGCTGTGATTAGGTTTCCATCTTTCCGCACGTCGGTCCTCGCATAGTCAAACCGCATAGGTTGAGATAGGGGTATAACAGCAGGAATAACGGGGGCGGGGCTTGAAGGACGGCTTTCTCACACACACACACACACACACATATACACATACACATACACAGAATGACTGCTGTCTGGCTTACGGATTACATAAATTGTCTGAATAACGGATTACATTTTTGAAAATATAACCAATTAACTGAGTACTTAAATGGCGGAACTAATGCATTAGATTACTCGTTACATCATAAAAGTAATCCAAGTACTCTAATGCTTTACCTTTTAACACGTTACACCCAACACTGTTCCTAACAAACTGAACCTTTTTTTCCAATTAGTCTCACTAACAAGCGGTTTTGAGTCACACAGCTCCCAACCCTGTGAGTTCTCCTTGCACTGTGTATGTGAAAATCATCTGTCTTATTGTCGGATTTTTATAGTGTTGATTATTGCAAGTTCAGAATTATACACCTAGGTTTTAATAATGTGTGAATGTTTTGAACCTGACTCCAGTAACTTTAATGCTATCTCTGCTTGATGCAGGTGGACAATTCGTCTCTTCTGAAACAATGACTTTTTTTTGGCCAGATAGTGTCTTTGAATTGCATAAAGAGATCATGCATGCGAAGAAAAGTTATTCAAAGGTCATAACAGACAATATTCACTTATTGTATAATTAATTTAATCTAATTCAAATTCTAATGTGATCATTCATGTGCTATAATGCCTTAATTTAAATAAAATGCTAGTTGGAAAAAGATACTAAATGGTAGTTTTAATATGCATCATTCACCTAGAAATGTGAATGTAGTACAACTTTAAACTTTATATTTAAAGAAATCCATTAAAATTAGTTGTAAATTACACTAAAGGTATAAAAGATGTACCCTAGTGACAGGCAACAGTACAATTTAGCAATGTCTAAATCTAAATTACACACACAAAGGACTGAATTAAACCTAAATCACTGAATTAAACCTAAATACAGAAAGTGAATTTTTAGAATACACACACTGAAACAAGCTATGACGTCCGTAGTGTTAAATAAGGGTGCATGTTAGAAGATACTGAGCAGCAGGTTGAGAGTGAGACAGGAGAAAAGGTACAAGCAATAAGTGAAGAGGAAGGCTAAGGGACAGTGTGCCATCTGGTGGCCAGTCCAGGAAATGGTGCGGCGTAGTGAGCGAAAGGAGCCCCCCACCCTTGGAAAGTGGCGCAGGACAGCAGCAAGAGAGGAAAGGTGGGTACCTGAGGGCCCACGCTCCACCGGGCATGGAGCCCCAGGGGCATCCACACTAGCTGCAGGTATCACTGGTGACTGGGATTCCTGAAGGAACAGATAAAAACAAGAACACAGAGGATATTCACATACTGAATGATTCAGGCATCAATTTTAAAAAAGCCATGCGTTCGAACAATGATTTAAAACTTTGACATGATAATGAGGAACAAAACAAACAATTCAACTTATCTAACCATTTTAACAGAAAAATGTTGTTTCCCAAGAGTTGACAGGGTGGCACAGTTGGCATGTTGCTTCCTGAAAGCTACAGGTCACCACCTCCATGGCGTTCTTCAATGGACTGGTGTCCCATTCAAAATAAATTCCAACCTCCAGTGATAAATAAACGCTTATGACAAATTAAAAGTCCTCCTCTTCATGAAGCCATTGCATGCTTCACTAAACACAACACAGCTGGTGCTCTCATTTGCATGCTGTTAAAAGTTAAGATGGGTGATTAAATGAAACGATGTCAAACATTATTATTCATCAGTTCTGGTCCACTGTTCGGGCCACTAAAATCAGTGGTATTGCCATTCCCATCACTGCTAGTAAACCAGCGAACATCTGTTCTTAGTAGAGTTGCAGTATCGGAATTTTTATTTATATATAGAAATTATGAGCAATTTACTGGATACAATCAGGACAAATGATATGACATCCCTCACTCACTCACTCACTCAATCTTAGACTTTACACAGTCACAGGAGGCTGGAGCCCATACTCGGGCAGGACATGAGGCAGGATACACCCTGAATGGGGTGCCAATCCATTACAGGGCACGTACACACACTCCAGGGAATCTGGAAACACCAGTATGTTTTTATACTTTTTTACTTTTGAGTTAGATTGACAAATGTGACCCAAAGCATCGTCCATCTCAGAAAAAAAAAATCATCTTGTAAGAAATCACAGCTCAGGGTAAATTATAATACATTCTCTTAAGTATAATGAAGCATTTCAAAGCATTAAAACTGCATGTTTACCTTCGGCTGAAGAGGAGCAGCTTGAGGAGCAGGTCTCTTCCGCTGAGCCTGTCCAGACAACCGGTAACAGTAATGCGGTTTACAGTAAAACTTCCCTACGACACACACACACAAAAAAAAGAGAGAGAGATATTCAGTGCATGTACCGCATTGTGAGCAAACGTCCCAAAGCGCAATATACTTCTTTTGGAGTACAAATTGTATCTGTTTTCTGATGCATTTACTCCTTTCTCTACAAGATTTCTTAACAGCGTGTTCTGAAGGAGGAGTTAATGCGGAAAAATCAGCACTCTGTCCGAGGCAACAAAACATCACTGTGTTCGAGGACAAAGGAAATCTTATGATGCCACATAGTGAAAAAATGAACAGAATGAGGAAATGAATTACTGAGAGCATGATAACGGTGTACATGATTCCCACACAGACAATCGCACATGAAGAGCACTGTAACAGTTTCAATGACAGCTTTCATTTAAAGGCTAAATGCATGACATCCTCCAGAATGATTAAAGGTTTTTGGAGAGCTTTTATTATTATATATTTTCGGTACAACACAAAATCTGTGATCTGCTATATGGACATGTAGGCTTCTGACTTCTTGCGTTTTGTAGTTTTTGGAGAACAGAAATCAACTCCAACCATAACAAAGCTGCACAAATCTGTTGATTTTCGTTTAAACCTACTGTAGTTTGCACAGTTTTGCAAACTCCCACTCTCTGAACGCTTTTCTGATGTGCTAATTAAAAAAACATTTAAAGGTTGCTATAAGGTACATGATCTTTGTCTTGCTTACATTCCACATCCTTATATAAAGCAATAAATGGGTTAAAAAAATATACCATGTCGTTAACTATTAAATTAAATTACTATTAAATTAAAATTGCCAAATTACTGCAGCATTTTAAAAAAAAAACATCAAATCTTTGAGTTGTCCTGTTTCGCATCAAGGTTCCCCAACATGTTTTGTTCACCTTGCTTGGTGCTATGCACAACCTCATTGCTGTCACTGTAATTTACAGAGGATTGTACAGAACTAGACATATTAGACACATGATATTATGCACATGGATCAGTTACACAATTCACAATGCCGTACCATCCTCCACATCGAAGGCGTAGGACGACAGTCTCAGCGTTGTGCCGCAATAGTCGCACTTGAAGCAGGTGCGGTGAAAGAACTTGCCCTCCGCGCTCAGCCGCTCCATCACGTACACACGCTTCCGGCAGAAGAAACATACATCGCTGCCTCCGATGTTCTGAGGAAACTCTTTCCGTAAGGAACCCTGCAGGAAACACGTACACACGTATGTTACACGCGTATGTTACACGAAGCTGATGGCAAATCAGTGAAACAGAACAAGAGATTGTTCAGAGATTTGAAAAATAAAAAAGTATTAAAAGAATAAAGTGGAAGGTGGAATTTCTAAATATGTCACCATAACTGTAGAAAGAGTATAGTTAGTACAGGGGACATTCATACAGGACAAAGTTAATCACAATTCATATTTTTCCAAAGCCAGGTGCGTTCACACTGTACTACATGACATCACCCATACTGTAATTCTTACCAAGTCCCTCTTATCAAGACGGCTCCGGCACTCCTCCTGAGGCTGAAGCTGATTGGCTATTTGCTTAGCCAATGAGCTCACACCGCCTGTATACATCTTTATATATTGCTAAAATGGAATGCATAGAAAAGAGAAACGGAGAAAGTGAAAGAAAAGAAAAAAATTGCAGGTGAAAGAGTAGAAAGCTTGCAGCCAGGAAAAAAGGGTTGCTGTGTAAGATCAACTACTAAAGGCAATACAGGTTGATAAGGTGATTAGGTGTGTAGGTACACTGTGCAAAAAAAAACAAAAAACAAAACATGCCAACTTTTGAATCTCTTGTCTGTGGCACTCTCACACACACACACACAGAACACTCATCAATGCTTAAACATCAGCATCAGACCAGTACATCTCATCATCTCAGCTTCGTCATGGTTGTATTCATGTGCAGGACACACCAACGCCATATTCTACAGCATATGTAATGATGTTAGTCTACTACTGTAGATTCCAGAATCTCACAATGCGGTCAGTAATATAAAGCAGTGCACAGGCTGATTTATCTGTGAACTTTTGTGTGTGTGTGAGCGAGTTAAAGACAGAAAGCCATCGCCGCTCGAGCAGCAGGCTACCTGCCGGTTCAGGGAGACTGAGGTGTGCTCAGGGTGAGCGGACATCTCCTGCTTTCTGTGCCACTGCTCGATAAGAAAGCGCGAGGGCTTTTTCTTAGGCTCCACAGCACAGAGAGAGAGAGAGAGAGAGATAGAGGGAGGAGGAAAAGTGTTAGATAACAACGGAACTTGGGAAAAGTCAAACATAAGAAAGAAAAAAGCCTGTTCTATAATTCACTGCATGCTTTTTCAGTTTGCAGGATATCCCACTAGACAGATCATCTAGTGATTATTAACTGTTGAAATATTGAGCGCCAGTCGAAACAGCACAGAGAGGTCACCTTGGGTCTAGCAGCCTTGTCTTTGAACAGAGAGCCTAACCTCTCAGCTCGCTCCTGGATGCTAGGGATGTGTATAGGCACCGGATCATCAGAGTGCAATCGCAAACTCTGTGTCTCCTGTAGAAAAGATGCATGCATGTCATCACCACGTGAACAAAATCTCTAAACTCTGTGCTGGCAAATAGCTTTACAGCAAAGTTAAAGAAGCTAAAGAAGTCTAAAAGTTAGAGGAGCACGCCAGATATGGGGTTCATGCACTGCAGCCATGCTATACCTCCTGCTGAGGATCAGGGGAGCAGGACGACTGCTCGGGGCGTAACCCGTGGCTCAAAAGCCACTGCTGGAGAAAGAAGCGTGATGGCTTTTTCATGGGCTCCAGTGGAAGAGGAGAGGAGAGATGGAAAGAAAGAGTTATAGCGGACACTCAAGCAGCGTTTTAAAACACACCTCCCATTTCTCCCTGAAGATCTGGCCTCTTGGGTATTGACAGTGCCGCTCTGATGCCCACAAATCATATACAATAACCTGGAAATCAATTTTTTCCCCCAGCATGAGCGAGCCAGAGAGCTCCCGTGCATACAGATTCATCTTGTGCTACATTGCATATGATTTGCAGGCATCAGGAAAGTATTGTGCCATCAATATGCAGGAGGCTCCCGGATCTTCCGGGAGGGGTGAGATAAAAAAAGCATGGTTGTGGCTTCTCCTAAGCAATTTTGGGAAAAATAAGGTTAAATGAAGAACTCTGACTTAAGGCAAACCCTTAATAATTTTGTGTAGAAACCTGAATCAGAGGTGTACTCTATTTATTTAGGGTTACATTTACATTTTACATTACATGTTCTCATAACTGAAAAAAAAAATATGCCAAGATTATATATATTTTTAATTTATTTACTTTTTTTTTTTTTTACAAAATTCCCACTTCAGATTTGAGTCTTGAAATTTTCTATTACTTAAATGTGTAGTCGGTGGCACAGTGGTGTAGTGGTTAGCACTGTGGCCTCGCATCTCCAGGGTCTAAAATATACTCGTGTTTAACTACGCATACAAACGTGCATGATGGCTGCATCCTGTGTAACTTGTGCTAGTCCTCAGAAACTAAAGTGACATTTCCACAGGATGCAATATGCACGTAAATGGCAGTCAGGATGCATGAGAAGTTGTACAACCTGGTGAGCAATTACTGCCCACATAAATGATGCATCAGTGCCATTGCTAATCATTTACCACTGCACAGTGACAAATATGCATGGCAAAAAAAATTCTAAAAGAAGGAATAAGCATATTAATAAAATAACTAAGCTCGTTGAATGTCCTCAAAACTATCTGATTGAATACTGCCCCCTACTCATGAAGTTGCCAGTTGACTATACAAACGGTTTAAGAAATACAGTGAAACTACGTCTCAGACTTAATGTGCATCAAAGAGTCTTTCCCACTGATCAAATCATTCTTTACTATGCAGTGTGAAACTCATTCGTCAATCCATCACTGTATTGCTCTACCTCGGGTTTATCAGGCTGATTGGACCGCCCAGTAAACTTAGCGGTTAGCGTCTCGGCTCTCTCTTGAATGTTATCGACATGGACGGGTGCCAGAGACCTGAACTCACGCTCCTGTAAAGAAAGCAAGTGTGTGTACGCTGAGAATATTCATCAACAAACAGACGGATACGAGACTAATCAGTTATCAGCGGTCACGCTTTGCAACCACATTTGTGAAAGATTCATTTGTAGAAAAGAAAAAAGATAAAAACTGAGGCTGAATTCTGTCAGTCATGCCTAATTTATCATTTGCATTTGTATACATAACGATCATACACACATTATTCATCTCTCTTGAAAGCTCTCATTTAATTCAGTTTCAGACTGTATCCATTTAAATGCTTGTTAAGTTGCTCATATGCACATTCTTTAATCCATCTGGAATTTGTCAGAATAACTGTTACATACGAATACAATAAGTTGTTTCTATAGTTGTCCAATTCCTCCCAGTCACTAGAGGGCTCCCACATTAAGCTACTACTACCAGTCAGTCGGAACGGCTGTGTTTCCCCCGAACCACTTAATGCCAGCCGACCACATCTTTTCGAACTGCTTGCTCACGCAGCACCGTTGGGGGCGGCGTAACAAACTGGGAGGACAGCGCTATCCGCTCCTTCCGCTTGCATGAGCTCACAGACGCCCCTGATTGGCTGTAGATCCGGGCCGAGGTGGCTCAAAGTCCACTACAATCGTTCCAGTGAGCATTCAGCAAATAGAACCCCTAATTCTTTAAAATCGACAGAAAACTTATTACCAACTTAAAGAAGAGACACATCTGTCTGTGGGAAATGTACACACAACTGTTATCCAACAGGAACTCAGCAGGAAGCGATTACCACATCCACATATAGTCCTGACCTCATTCCATGACATTTCCACATGTTCAGGCTATTAAGGGAACTCCTGGGACGCCAGCGTTTTACGATTGCGAGAAAACTTTTTACCTTCATGTTATCCAAGCACTAGTGAAATGCTAGGATAAGAGTATTAGTGCAACTGGGGATTATATAGAAAACAAATGTAGTTTTCAAAAGTCCTGAACACACCTAGTAAATACATTTGACTACAGACTAGATATTTTTACTTGCCTTACATGTCTTGTTTTTGCAGTGTATTAATGTCAAGTGGCAGAAATAAAACACAACCACTAGATCCCACATCTTATTTATAGAAATGAACGATGGTTCTTTCAGACAAAGAATAAGACCCACCATTATTTTTTTTTCTCCGAGTACATGCGGAGCTGGTATGCTAGTGCCCCGAAAATACCATTAACGCCCGAATCAAATACACAAGCAACTCCAAAGCAGTATGTAAAATGCACAAAGCCATGCCCTAATCTAGTTTACCCTGGAGGTGAATGTCAGATCCTCCTGTGTTTCATCATCATCACTGTCATGTTCCTCTATCACCAGTTTGAGAGCATTCTTCTGATGATACAAACATCAAGTCCAGTTTGTTAACACCCTATAACCTGTCTCTCATAATCAAACTTGAACTGGTCACATTACACTCCAGATCCATGCATGAAAATGCTCTCTAACAGTGTTAACAACAATGTTTATTTTGGAAGTCTGTAATCCACACATTGCAGCGTGTATTAATATTATTATTAAACCAACCTGATTTGTAAGATGAAAATTGTAAAAAAGATAAACTATGTGTTTTAATATGTTTTAATCTGCAATGCTTAATAATTAATATTATAAAAACTTAGTTAACATAGTAGATCTTATAGCGAAGATCTGTTAAGGATTCAAGCATGAGATGGAGCGCAAAGAGGTTAGTTGGAGGAATGCGGAAGGGAAAAGAGCCGAGCGTAGTGCCGAGTACATGGTACGTAGCGTCACCTGTGCGTGTGGAGAGAGCGATGGAGAGGAAGATGATGGAGGAGGAGGAGGAGGATAGAGCAGAATGGTTTTCTTAGGGCAGCTCCGCAGGCCATCACTGCTCCTGCTAGCCTTCAGAGAGACAGGAGAGGAACGAAACGTGCCACGTCACTCTCAAACCTCATGTTCACATCTGAGCTAATGTACACTTGCATAAAGATATGTTTATGAATATTTCACTCTCTGGCTAGGTTAGTAGTGATAATCGTGATCCATGAATGACAGAGTAACAACACACAATACAGAATAAAACATGAACAACACACAATTTATTAATAAATGTGTTAGCAATACGTCCACAATCTACCAGGGAAGAACAGAATCTAATAACTGCAATAATAATCAAACATTACGCATGTTTATATTACCTGTATATCGATAAGTCTATTTACTGTTAAATAAATAGAAATACTAATGAGAGCAAGAGAGAAGGCTTTATGGTTCAATTAGGGTATTAGACTGAGGAAACACAGCACAATAGCTATAAATCTGAGCTCAGTCTAGTTACAGAAGATTACAGGATATCACATTACACTTCATTGCTTTTACTAAGGTTTACCACAAACAGAGCTGGAGCACCTCACGCAAAAAACAACTATCTTTATTTATTTATTTATAAATATTGTAGATACATGTCCTTTATGGAGAACATTCTACATATTTCTGGCTCCACTGCATCGATTAAGTCAGTTTAGTCAGTAATCTTAAAAACAGGCACTTAGGCATTACTTTAGGTTACCATTAGTTATGAATGTTCTTTTTAGTGGTGCATAATTAAAAATCTACTTTGATATAGAGTACTGTGCCAAAGTCGTAAGACTCTCATTTCTTCGATTAGATTAAATTAAAGAAATAGAAATAAATGTTTTACTGTGACAAGTTGCAAAGTGCCTAAAGATAACAATTGGTTATGCAACAACCTCATCAGCAACCTCATTTCCCCTCTTGTCTGTCCCAACCACTCAGCGTTACCAGTATACTAATCACTGGCCTGATCGTCTGCACCGGTTTCTCACTGGTTCATGCATTGAGGTTAGATGATTTTTTCTTTTTTCTTTTTTTTACTTGAATGATTTATAGGTCACCATGTGGCTTCACTGCTCAGGTACAAGGACTGGACTAAAAATGAGCATAAAGCATGTCCTGTTAGAAGAAAATAATTAACCATGGGGTGGCATTTTGCAGACCCCAATGCTGAATTGCCAACCATAAAGCAAACAGACCTTGTACAAAATGTACTAATCATTCTTAACACAAAGAAAGCCCATGTATACACTGTTACTATAGACATAAGACAGAATAACATACCAAAGACTTATTTATGGTCATACTAAATGATATTCCTACTGAGTCTGGTTCCTCTAAAGGTTTCTTACTATTGTCATCCCAGGGAATTTGACTTGCCATTGTCAGCCTCGGCTTGCTCTTCAAGGACAACCTAATAGTTATAGACCATACTATATTCTGTATATTTTCAATTTTTTTTCCAGAATTTTTAATTCTGTAAGGCTGCATTGTGATAATGACTAATCAGAATTGAGATTTCCGCAATGCGATACAATAGCATAAATTTGCTTCAAACGTACTGCATTCCGTGGACACTGAATATGTTAGAAGAAGAATCAGGAAGGTCCAACATCTTAAATTTATTCCTATTCAAAGTACATCACTTTCAGCCATGATTTGGTTCATAGCCACAGAAATTCCAAATACTGCATCTACAGTAGGTTAGTCTACGAAACTCGAAAAATTTGAATCTGGTGCAAAAGTTTATTTATTTCAGTAATGCAACTTAAAAGGTGAAACTAATACATTACCGTTCAAAAGTTTGGGGTCACTTTCTAACTCCATGATTGTTCCTGATTTTTATTTTTTTCTACATTGTAAAGGAATGCTGAAGACGTCCAAAAAAATGCATATTAATCTCCTTTGAACAGTTAATAGTGAGATGTGTCTGCTACTTATGCTCTGTAAAGACTTCATAACGCCTCTAATCTGAGGTGCTGTTAATTGGTTATTTTTCAGGCTGATAACTCTAAATGAACTTCTCGTCTGCAGCAGAGGTAGGTTTTGGTCTCGCCCTCCTGGGACGG
>JAQMYJ010000038.1:11676287-11691844 GCA_030014305.1 Clarias laeviceps
AACAATGCAGAAGAGCTGAAGGCCGCTATTGAAGCATCCTGGTCTTCCATAACACCTCAGCAGTGCCACAGGCTGATGGCTTCCATGCAACGCCGCATTGAGGCAGTAATTGCTGCAAAAGGGGCCCAAACCAAATACTGAGTACATATGCATACTTGTACTTTTCAGAGCTCCGATATGTTCTATGTACAATCCTTGTTTTATTGATTGCATGTAATATTCAAATTTTCTGAGATGGTGGATTTGGGGTTTTCATGAGCTGTAAGCTATTATCATCTCAATTATGACAAATCACAGCTTGAACTATCTTGCTTTGCATGTAATGAGTATCTCATGTTTTAGTTTCACCTTTTAAGCTGCATTACTGAAATAAATGAACTTTTGCACAATATTAACATTTTTCGAGTTTCACCTGTACATCAATCTTGATCAACAGAAAGAGTACTATGGGGCTATAGCAGGATCTATTCTAAGAAATATCCCTATTTCTATGGCCATACCTGTTGCTCTGTCTTAGGCAGAGTCTGACACTTCAAAATATCTTTACAGCAGAAACTCATTTGTTCTTGCAACTGAGTTCGCCTCTGAAGGTTTACAAAGAGACAAAAAAAAGTGCTGTTTAAATAGGATTTTCAATAACTGCTGAAAGGTCTAATAAGTTGATAAGCAACATACAAGATTTAATTAAGTCATGCTAAACTAGCCAAACAAACAATACAAGCTGACAGCTATAGCAAGACATGAAACATGAAGGGCAGTGTCAGGGCCTACACACGCTCTTTACCTTTCTCCATGCAGGAAGCGACTCTTTCAGAGTGATGGATGGCAGGCAGGGGGGCAGCACAAACCCCAGCTCAGGCTCAGTGTCATTCTACAAACCATTGGAGCGTAAAATGACAGGTGGTGTGACCAAGTATGTGCCACCGTCACAATTCATAAAAAGAAGCAGAAAACAGAGAAACAACACAGCAAAAGATAAGAAAAGAGACACAGGCACAACAGCAGAAAAAATAAATGCAGAAGAATGATGATTTTTCCTTCTCCCCAGATATTAGACATACCTGAAGAATGTCATGCAGTAACGAAAGCACATAGAGAACATAAACCACCATTCAGACATAAATGGTAGTGATGCACGAGCAAAGAGTCTCGAGCACGCTTAGCAGAAGAGTAAGCCAAAAGAAATAGTTCAAAATAAATGATTTAGATGATTATTTTATTTTTGAAGAAATGTATGAACTGTACCAAGGCAGACATTTGCGAAAATCATTCCAGGAAAGCCAGTGAAGGAACAGATTGCTTTAAAATAGAGTTAATATAAAAGAGAAGCTAAATTATAATCAGAATTAGGACTAGTGGGTGGTTTTACTTTCTGTACTTGTTGCAACATTATTGGATGTATGCATCACGTCAAAGTTTCACCACAGCAGACAATTCATAATTATTTTTATTTTATTATTATTATTATTATTATTATAATTAACACAAATTGCAGGCCATAAAAATCTCAGAGCTCTTTTTTTTATTTGGTTTATGTCCAGGAATATTAATTTCAGAGCACTGCTGTGAAAGATATTGGTGTCAGCAAACAGCAGTGAGCTTAACAGCATCATGATCTACCACAAAGAGGGTTCAGGCAGCTATAAAAAGCAAGCACACCTTTAGTAATGCCACACATTCCTGCTGGCTCCTCCGTCATGGTAGATCACACACACACACACACACACACACACACACACACACACACACTCAATAAAAGCTCAACAGAGATTTAAGTAGGTCATGTTCTTAACCTTCAACAAGCAAAAGCTGTTTAAAGTTTATTTATCCAAAGAAGCAATCGAATTGAATCACTGTCTGAAAAAGAGAGATACCCCTTTACACATATACATAAATGTATAAATAAACAAATAAATAAATAAAGATGAGATCCAAACACAGGTTAGAACCATTGTGCATACTGTAGCAATACCAATGACTGAAGTCTTATTAAAAAAATCTTTATTAAACCATCATCCAGACTCTGGCCTACCTGTCTTTTGAGTCCTGTTGACTGTACCGGAGCATTCTCCTCAAACTTGGCCAGCAGTTGAGTGGCCATGGACTTCACCTTGTTGTTGTTTGCGGCTGCAGTGTCATCGACTCGACGCTCCACCAGAGCCGTGGCTACAAAAGGTCGTTCATCACGGACCGGCCGCTGAGGTTCCTCCTTACCCACGATGAACAATCATTAGAAACTGAATTTAAACAATCCATCAAGTTTTATCATTAATGCTACACCAGAGGTATACACTTACATCTTCAGACTGGCCCGTCTGACTCGTCTTCCTCCTCTTCCCCAATCCGTCAAGCTCCTTCTCCTTCTTATCCTGCTAACAAGTCCAACCATGATTAAAGAGATAATGTGCGCAAACATAGGTCATTTAATATTTGTACCGGACACAGGAAGTACTGGGATTGCGTACAGGAGTACAGTACCTTGGGGTTGCGTTTCCTCGAGATGTTGATGCTCTGACCCAGTTTGCTGAGGAAGGAGATGGGCGACTTAGTGCTGGCGATCAGAGCGGCCTTTTCCTCTGGACTCAGGTTCTGATTGTCTAAAACATAAAGCAAAACATTTCTAAAAGATGTACAAAGAAATCAAATAAAGCAAATACATTTTATTTATCCCAAATTGGTGTTAGGAATATTGGCAGTCAAGACAAACTATTGTTCAATGGATGGGAATCAATGCTTTCAATCAATCAATCAATCAATCCAGCATGATTGTAAAATTGATATTTATGTGAGTCCTAAATACTCTACATCATCCCAAGAACAGTGCAGAATCTTTAAATATTAAAATAAGAAATAAAATAAAGTATTTGCATGAAACAAATCAGCATCTAGTCAGTATCTTTTCCTTAAACAGCACATCCTGAAGTGTTTTTACACCTGAAGACTTTCAGTTCTTAATCTTTTATTCTTTTACTCTTATGTTTAATTTTGTGCAATATTTGCACGATAATTAATTCATGTTATCACTTACTGTAGGTTGCATCAGTTATAAACATTCATTTCAATACCAGCCATTTTTATTTTCTCATTCACTTGAAGTTAATAATACATTATAGCTTCACCTCTAACTGTAATTATGTACTGCTTCTGGAGACTTATTTTAAAAATGCTAAATAAAAATTCTCACAGAAATCTAACATATAATTATGAATATATCTATTTAAACAAAATAAATTAATAAAACTATAAATGAAAACAATCTGATTTTTTTGTATGACTTTTCAGTAAATGGGTTCATCAAAGATGTAAATAAATTAAGCATATACAATCATAAAGATGCAAACTCTACTGTATACTATGTATTATGTTAAATTCATATCAGCACACCACTACTCACCACCAGGGGGCACAGTGTCCTTGAACATCTCGTAGAACTGACTGAGGTACATGACCATTGAGAGCTTGTCAGGCTCCACTACGACAGACATCTCCTTCCCAGTCATAATTGGCGAAATCCCAAATTCTCTCTCAGCCACGTCAAAAGCCAACTGGTTATTCTTCTCCACGTCCTTCTCGTCCAGCGAGTCAAAATCACTACAGATTTTAAACACGCAAACAAACACAAGGTCAAGATTTGATCTAGAAGACGTTTACAGCTAAATTAGTTCCAGAGAGTCTGATATACATGTACAGTAGGGCTGTGCAGGTCAGACACTATTAAGAAAATAAATAATAACAAAAAAATATACATTTTAGGTACTGAAGAGAGCGAAGAACACTTCCTAACCTATGAACTATTCGCTTAATGCACTTCCTATAATGCTGTAGGGGCTAATAAAGTAATAAAAAGTACAATGCTGGGTATTGAGTCAAATGGACAATCAGGAAAATGCTAATGTTTGGTCTGAGAGGTAATGGTCAATCAGCTGAGAGAGTGAAAGGGTGATCTGTACATAAGCAAGCTATTAGAAGCCACTCTACTTTAACAAATGTACAAAATAAGGTGGCCTGGAAGAAAAATGGGAGACATTCCCAAATCCAAAAATGTAATTTAGTTTGTGAGTCAGTGCTTTCAACACATACATCATATTTAACAAGGTTTTACAATATGCCAGGCAGATCAAATACAAGCAGATCCTATCTTCTTTGCCTGTGAATAATGAAATTTAGGAATGTGGATATACAGTACATTAGTTTAAATATGGTAAGGCAAACACATCATACACAATAAAAATGGTGTTAGCTAACCAGGACACGTATAGAAGCTAACTAATGGCTGAGACTATCGAGTCAGGAAACTAGCATGTAGCTGTTTATATAAACTATAAAAGCACAGTAACTGTGGAGACAAATCATATTTGTTGAGAATATCAACATTACCCTCAGATATGTAAAAATAATAATAATAATAATTAATTCTGACCTAAATTACAATGTAAATACGCTCAGCAATGTTTGCTAAATGCTTCTCCACAGATGCTAGCATACTGACAAATAAAAACACTGTCTAAAATCTCAAACTACAAGCCAACAGGGAAAAAAAAAAAGTTGTAACACAAAATGAAATAATTTCAAATAAAATACTAAGAACTTTCTTTTAAACACTGTGATATCATCCTTCAATACACTTAATTTCATATGTTAATTCCACATATCAGTCACATACAATACAAGTGCGATGCCTTTTTCTAATGATAAAACCATGCTTTTGTATCATACTCATGTATATTCTATACTACAAAACAAGTCTGTTTTCCACAATGTTGTCTTTGTTTGTTTCTTGGAAGCCAAGCTGATTATATCCATTGTTAAGAAATTGTAAAGAATCGAAATATTATGAAATGAGTAACTAGAAGGCAGATGTTCAAATAGAGTTCTGTTCAGATACAAAAATATCTAAGATTGAGAATATCTAATATTTATTGCTGGGATTCTATTAAAAATCTCTATTATTGATTGACAAAATTTGCTTAGTTAAAATGATAAAAATTACAATTAATTACATTGTAATTACATTTTACATTACCATGGTTTGCTAATTTCCTATTGACGAATTCCCCCAGTAGTAAGAAATTTAAACATATAAAGATACATCTAGGGTTGCAACTTGTAAGCTAATACAAGCCCTGTACTTGAAGGTTAGTACTTATGGTCCTTTTTCTCAAGCACACAAGTAAATGGAGTACCTCTACTTATGCTTGAGTAATATTTACTTTCTTTCAAGTCCAATGATTTATATACAAGTAAAGATTTGTGTACTTTGCCCACCTCCACTTGTACTCAAACTCTGGTTGTTGGCTCCCTTATCTCTGTAAATATTTATATAATATTCAAAAGGCTTCAAAACAAACCCTACATGTTAATTAAACATTTAATCGTTCAAATTCTTAATGGCAATTAATTTATTAATAGTTAATCATTAACATCCATAATGGAGACCATGACCCTATTGTAGTACTTCATTTGATCCTATAACCTCCAATACAATATAAACATATTATGACACTCATACAGTTCTAACTGTGTACATGTTACTGTAAACAGTATGTTGTGCATCCCATATTATATGCGCTATACACTACAATAGATAATATAACACAGAATAGGTCCTGTCCTGACAAAGATCTTTATCTCCCTCCCAGAAAGAAGGGTTTGTTTAAGAAGACAGAGCACTCACATGAGGTCTGGCCTGTAGCGATGGATAAGGGCACATAAAGCCAAGCCACTCTTCCATGACATGGTGAGATCAGACACGCTGACCCCTCTGTAGCCATCCGTCTGCCTCTGACACCAGTTTAGCAGCTTGCTGGAGCGGGCTACGGACTCTAGTAAAATAAACAGAGTGCATCCTAATTAGCCATTGTTCTGGGACAAGCAGATCACTGTTAGTCAAACAGATCACTGTTAGTCATTTAATAATGTCAGTATCCATAGGGAGGGGAAAAAAAAATCAAAGTGGTTTTATTTACTGATGGCAAGGTAACGGGGAATCCTAAAGTCGGGAGGTTTTGAATGGTTAAGAATGGCATTTTGTGAAATATATTCTGTTAGACAGAGCTGTATTAAAATCTAAATGAATGTTTTAGACATTTCATTATTAATAAAGTTACTAACACAACAGCATGACCTTTTAAGGATAAACCCTTAGGAGACATAGCATCATGCATGTAGGCTTTAGTCATCCCTACAGTTACCTTGGAACTGCTTCTCAAGCAGAAATTCTAGAATAAATATAATACGGTATTAATTGAGAAATCAGAGTTAAGACTGTCTGGTTAAAACCTAAATACACAAAACAATATAAAAATGGCTCACCATTCCTCATGAGTTTGGGAGTGGACGAGTTGACCACGTTCTCCATGTCGATGCGGATTTCCCTGGTCTCCCCAGTGTCTATGAGATGCCGTACCTTTACATGATGGAGAAAACAATATGAGACTTCATTCTCATTTCAACAGTGAGGCATGCTTTTTTTTTTGCTGATTGCGAGCCGCCGCACCTGATTGGGCCGGAGCAGGTACAGACTGATGTTGGGGTAGCGCGTTGTAGGATCCAACGTGTACTGACTGTAGTTTTTACTAACATTCTCTGGAGTGGTTTGTGGCAGCAGACGATATATACTCTCCCTAAAAAAATTCAATAGCACAGAACACAGGGTCAGTACCGTTAAGTACAGGCGATTAGTGGCTCCTACTAATGATTTTACCCAGGACATGCAATGAAGACAATATAAAGTATCTGGGGCAGATAGGGCATGGGAACATGGGGGAAAATGATTAGTGCACTATGTTTTTACAAGCATGAGGCATGAATGTAAAGCATTGCAAAGTTCATGGATTGCATTCGGTCTGTTAAATATATTGTAAGTTAACAACACTTCAAATGAAACATATTTTATATAACATGGAACCAAAAGAAAAGTAACACAAACTGCCCAAGAAACCAATCCACTTATTATTGATATCAAAATAATTGGGCTACATGAGCTCTAGCACACATAATTTGGCCTGGTTTTTAATCAGAGTGAGAAGGTTCTTAGCACTGGATAGAAGTATTTCGTTATCATGATCTGGCAACCCTGTCCTACAAAAGTGCAGGAGAGGGAGAGTTTGAGGGGGCAAAATACAATTAATTAGTGCGTGCAGAGAAAATGTTTAAATGAGTAAAAATATAATTTTTGTGCATGCAAAAAGAAAGAAAGAGAACCAAACAAAAAAATTCTGTGAGTTTTTCCACTCAGGAATGGGCCTGAATATAATGTCATACAGTGGTAAAATTTTATTTTGCACTATAAATGGTTAAACATTGCAACAAATCCACAGTTTACATGCGGACGAAGAGAGATCCATATGGTTCAGGGATTATATGATCAGTTACACCATCCAGAAAGAAATGCAAAACTGCGTGACCCATTCCACCCCCTCCCAACTCATTCAACATGCCAAAAACAAAAAACTAATATAAAATAAATAAAACACATATGTGATCTGATGATGTGAGTAGCTATGAGGATATGGCATGACATAAATTCTGGATTAAGGACCACCTTTCCAACTTCGCTTTCTGAGAAGGAATACCAAGTAGATTTTCCCTGGCAATGTTTGGAAATACCAAGTTAAAGTTTTAAGCTTTCGTTGATGTAGCATTACTTCCTATTGATGCCAATCTTTCACAGGTATGAAAAATTATACAACTGGAATCTTTGGTATTAATGTAAAAAAAACAAAAAACATCCATGTTCCTGATACTAAAAGTTCTGGTAAATTGTGCAAGTCGAAAGCTGTAAAATGAATTCCTTACCTTTCTGCCAGCACCTCGAGAGCAGACGCACCCTGCGCCCAGCTTCTCACCATCCATGCCGAGTCCATGGCTGCCAAGAAGCCTCGTGCAATGCCAGTTCCCATTGGCCAGAATGGCTGCACAAATCACAGATTTTTCTTATCCGTTGTAACATTATGATGATGCAGTGCAGTAACACATAAGACTATAAAATATATGTTCTGAAAAATGTCCCATTATTCAAAGTCATGTCCTTTTCTCTCACCTCTAGAAGGCTGTCTCCAACCAGGGCTACGAGCAGCTGGTGGCCATTGCGTTGGCGCACCAGCGCCGCATTTTCCGAGGCATACATGCACGTGAAATCAAACATGGCCACATCAGGCTGCCCGTAATGGTTGATGGCAAAGTCCAGCTTGGGCAGCTGGTGATTGGTGGAGAAGTCAGCTGCCTCTCTGGCATAGGACAGCAAAGCAGCTTGGTCCACATTAGATCTGGATAGGAGCATCTCCGTGTCCACATAATCCTAAAATATTGATAGGAAAACACAATATCAAGTGTGGTTCTGAAATGAAAGCCCAGAATGGTTTCTACTAGGTTCCAATGCAAGCTAGAGAGCTATAAAACATTTATGCGGCCAGTGTTCTTGCTGAAATAAATGAGCCCATGGTGTGTTAAACTCAGATTTGTTTGCAGTATTTAAATGAACATATAATTCAGCAGTGAGAGGCTTTCTAAAGAGTTCTGCAGGACTCATGGGTGAACTATTCCTCTCTGATTCATGCTGCTATAACTGGCTTTGGTCTGCTGACGACAGCATCAGCCTCATTGCTTACAGGCCATTTCCACTTCTTAGAACAGACAGAGTTTTTTTTTCTTTTTCTTATATTTCTCCTAGACATGGACTTATGAAGCACCTCTTGTTGTTTTCCTGGACTTTCACAACCCTGTGCACATGCTCCTATGAATATGAAATTATATTACTGTTGAAAAAAAAAAAAAAAAAAGAATCATCTTAACACACCTGGTCAGTCAACATTAAACACAATCATTCATTCTACACCAGATGTGAAAATAGCAGACTAAGTGAAAAAAGGACAGGTTACTAAACAAAAACTAGAAAAGGAGACAATATGGAGCAGACAGATTGTGCGTCGGGTAAACCCCCATGAGCACTCACGTGCAGAATGACGCCCTTCTCCAGCAGACTCTGCTTCTTGGCAGTCATCACAAAGTAGTGTGTGTCATCCTTATAGTAGACAATGTTTTCCAGATCAATCCCTGGAGATGCAAATTATCCAAAGGTGAGAAATAAATCAGAGTGAGAGAGAGAGACAGAGTGAGACATGCAGTGCTGATAAGCATGTAAGTGTTAAAAAAAAAAAATAGAAGAGAAGATCATTAGTTTCCCTTTGCAGACATAATGATAGGCCATTAGAAAAACCAAACCAGTCTCACACACACATTGTAGAATAGACTGAAACCAACAGTAGCGATTACACGACTGGCTAAACAAAAGCAAAGGCTCTTTAGCCACTGCCAGCTCAGCACAAAGCTGTCAGTGCCAGGACAGGGGCAGACAGACAGGCAACTGTTAACCACACTGATGAACAACCTCGGTAGATAAATTCATCTTAGATTCCCTGCAGATTAAATGGTCCTGTCAGGCCAGTATGCTTTCTGTTCAGCTAAAAAAAATTGCATTAAGTTTTTAATTAAACAATAGTTGTGTAAGAATCTTGGATTTGTATTATGTATTATACAAATGAATGTTTTAGCTATTTTTAGTGCTTATATGTGTGTACAAACAAAAAACATGCATTGATTAAAAAAAAAAAAAAAAAACTCTCTGCTTTTTGTTCTTTTACCATTTTTGTATTGGCTCATTAGATTTTCCCCCTATTTTTTTATCTCGTATACAAATATCAGCTCTGTTGTTCTCTGGCTCTGCAGTAGCTCATTTACATAAACACTGAAATGGTGTGTTTGATGGAGTATGAATGATGTTTCAGCTAAAGCATGGACTTATTAACAGAGACACTTTGGGGGAACTCGGACACCTACATTAACCTTTTAAAGAATTGATAAAATCACAATTTTAGGTGATTAAGTCTTTAGGTAACATGGCGAAATATTTTTTAAACAAATACAGCCAATACTATATTTCTTTCTGATCTTTTCTGGTCTACAGTGCATACTGCATTGCATTCTTGGATCAAATTAAACACATTTAACTAGGAATTAATACACGACAAGTAAATGAGGCACTTTATCTGTTCATCTGGAAACCCCAAAAAGTGTCACTGCAGCTAAAAATCTGTTAACAATTTTGTTTATCTAAAAACTAAACTGCAAATGCAGAACTGTGAAAAAATCTCAAGCCACCCATCAGTTCTTCATATTTTGCTTCCAAAGAGCTAGACTTTCTTATATTTTTTTGAAACCTAGGCTTAAGAAATAGTTCTCCAGACCTGCTTTTTGGCTCTGATTTTCAGTTATGTTAAGCCACACAGTGATCTATGAACCATTCAAGCATAAAAAAACAACAACATCAATTTCCCAAGTGAGAAACAGGCGCAAATGATGACAGGTGATCAGTCCGGTGATTAGTTTACTGGTGATGCTGAATTCATGAGGTCGCTGCTGAGGTTGTTACATAAACAACCAATTTTTAAATTGCATCTTTCGGCATTTTGCCACCTGGCACAGTAAAACATTGGTTCCCATTTCTTTTTTTTCAACATCATTTGATTTAATTTAATATAAAGAGAGCCCAAGACTTTTGCACAGCACTGTATATCTCAGCGAAGTGAAACTAAAATGTTTTTATTTACCTTTATCTTAAATTAAATCTTATCCATATAGGGCTTACAATGAATGTTGCCACAAAGCAGCTTTACAGAAATTAGGATAGACATTTCTATTCATCATTAATGAGCAGGCCAGAGGGGACAGTGGCTCTGAGGAAGAAACCTTGATGGGAACTAGATATAAAAAGGTATCCTATCCTCTCCTGGAAATATTGCAAATATTGCAATTATGAATCGTTAGACATCATCAACATACTGTTCTATAGATGCAAACATTGCTGTGTTCCTGCAAATATTATGCAAAGTAGGGAGGAGGAGAGTTTAATAAATGTTTGTTTATTAAAACATTTTTTAATAAATCTTAAAAATCTTAAGCCTCACTAGGCATTATTAAGTTTGAAAGTGAGTGTCATGCTTTGCTCAAGCTGTTGGATAGCAAAACAAAAATAAGTCTTAGCAATTCAGTATTCAATCCAGCTGTGAAGTTTTCTGCTACATCCACACTACAGTTATAATGGAACTTGTAAATGAACTTTCCTCCATTTCACTTGTGTGATTTTTAAATGATTTAACTTCACTTGGAGTTGAGATGCATGTAACGTTCAGGAAAAGCCACAGTTTTTTAGAACTATAAACTGCATCGTAGAAAACGCTAAAACATTTCACCACTGAAAGATTTTCCCAGAACTGCCACATGCTGTATGTGAAAAGAACTTTGGGTTTAAGGGGGAAAAGCTGAGTCAGTGCTGTCTTCTCTTTAATCATTACGCCAAATCTCAAAGTGCTGACGATGCAAAAGCATCAAACGTGCCCATACCAGTAGCTTCCCTTAGATCCTGAAAGAACTTCTGGTTGAAGATGAAGGCCACCCCGCTGATCTCCTCCACTTTGGCCTCGGCTGTAGTGTTGCGGTTAATAAAGTTGGCCGTGATGGCGATGGCCAGCTTGCCCCTGAACTCTTTCCTTCTAAAACCTGGGGAGGAGTAAAAGAAAATAAATTAAGAGAGTATGCAGTAGCTGCACGGTCAGATTCAGGCTCAGCAGGAGTTCTACAAAGCCTCTTTAGTTCTATAATGCTTATTTTCTAGAAGACTGAACATCAGAAAGAAATTCAGATAATTTTTTTTCCCCCCACTGGGTGCCTCTTGTTAACTCTTCTCAGATAGTAAAGTACCCTGAGCAGAATCTCTGAGCCAGAGCCAAGAGCCACTGTGGCATTTAATCATGATTGTGATAACTCTCAAAAGGCAAAACTGGCTAAATATGCAAGAAAAGCCTTAAGTCTGTTAAAAGATTCTTTTGTGTTAATTTAGCAGCATAATCACTAGATTACTTATTCAGCAGATTAGCAGCAAAGCTGTGTGACTGTAAGCAGAAGCTCAGCTAATGGGACCCTGAGCTGTATTAAGACCCAAATGAAAAAGGAGGCTTAGAGACAATTGTTTGCTTTACCTGACAATGTGTTTCTTCTCCCATCTGCCCCGATGATAACATCAAACTCCAGCTCACTAACAGGATGCGTCTTAGGATGGATTTCAGCTCTCCAGCCTATTCCTGAAGATGACACATTATACAGTTATAGTGTAAAGATTCCATTGAGATAATAAACCATATTACAGAGGCATTTCAATAAAATGATAAAGGAGAGCCATCTTACTCTCATTTTCCTGGTCTTCTGGTGGTTCGATGAGGCCTTTGAACTCCACATTGACATGGATCTCGATACCCAAGATCAGAGCCATTTTCAGCAGCATCAATTGCAGCTGACGAATACCTGCGGAGAGCAACACCCAAGTACATCAACATAAACCCGATACACCTCCAGAATTTCTCCAGAATTCGTTTCTTCCCCCTACAGATCTACTCACTGATATGGTCTATGGAGCCTGCACAGAATTTTCCATGGAACTTTTTTGCACCGAGGCCCCGCAGATCCTGGATGGTGAAAGGCCACAGGTGGAGAACGTTGTTGCGTGAGAAAGCATCTCTTTTCTCGACTATGACCACCTTGGCCCCAAGAAAGCAAAGTTCTATTGCCGTGCGCAGGCCACATGGTCCTGCTCCGATGATCAGACACTGAGAGAAACACACAAAAGTATGCAAGAGGAACATGAGCTTTGGGGATCTGGAGATGAACTCTACATTTGCACTGGCAAGTAACAAATCAGTCGTTTTTATCTTTTAGTTTGTCTATTGCTGGTGTGTAGCTATTGGTTAAATTTAATCTTGCAATCCCTGCATGATGTAATTTCATAGTTTGTAATTTCATTCCAGGTAACGAGAGGCCTGGAGCCCATCCCAGGGGACTTGGGCACTAGACGGGGTACCCCCTGGACATTGTGCCAATCCATGCACAAGCATACACACATTCACTCACACATTACAGTAATTTGGAAATTCCAATTAGCGTGATCTGTGTGTCTTTGGGCTGTGGGAGTAAACTGGAGAACATGTAATCTCCACGCATATAGACCTGAAGGCAGGACGTGAACCCTCAACGCTGCCGGTGTAAGTGCACAGTGCTAACCATTACACCATGAAGTAGGCACCAACTGTTTTCTTTATTTCTTTTGATTACTTTTCACAATGCACTCGGAGCCATTTCCTGCCCGTGGTTCTGTTAGGGTAATCTCCCATAAAGGTGACAAATACCAACCAGGTATTACATACTCAATCAATGCTGGAGACGGCTATCCGCCCTTTTTGCTTGCGTGAGCTCAAAGGGGACCATGATTGGCTATTGTCACAATGACCCCAAGAGAGCTCTCCCAGCTTCTTATGATTATAGCATCACCCAGAACCTGAACTCCAGATGTTGGGCAAACATGTTTCCGCTGCGCCACTCGGGAGCCTGACGTACCATTTCTTAAAATGTACTCCAATGTGCAGCCAAACTCAATGCGGAGCTGAAAATACTGCGGGATACAAGCTCCTTATAGCTTATAATGATGGATGAAGAACTGTCTACAGCAGTGTCTGAGAAGATTTTTCTTCCATGTTCTGCCAAACTTCTGCCTCAGTAGCATCCAAAAACCAGTCTGGATTGGAGTGGGATTAGGTAGTGCAATCCTGTGGCTTCTGAAGTGCCTCTTCACAAACAATTGAACTCAGTATGCTACCAATACATTTATTTTTACCCGTTTTTAGCATGGGAAGAAACGGAAGGACAGAAAGATTTGATAAGGGATACGAGAATGTTAACTGTGCATTAATGCAAAAGCAGAAAAAATGGCTTTTCCCAGAACAGTCATGTGCAGTAAATTCTAGAACTGGCTTCTTCTACTCTAGTATAAGACTAACAAAAGTATATTTAGCTTGCTTTCCTTCTGAATCACTGCAAGTAACGCCTCAGTCTTAAGAAATTCATGTCATACCTTAGAGTTCGCACAAGCTCTGCCTTTCTTGTACTCCTTGTGGCTGGCACGTTTGTCTATCTTGGCCCAGAGTGCTTTCGCCTTCCAGTAGTTGAGCTTGGACTTCAGCTTGTGGTAAAAGACTCGATACTCACTGGGCTTGAGCTCAAGGAAGTCACACAGCTCCTGAAAGGCTTTAAGTGTCCCCTTACAGGTGGTGGCCTGAACAAAGCAGTCAAAGAGAACATGTGACCGATTGACCCCCTCTCTCGCAGCACCGACACCTCCATCTCCCATGGTCCCTCACCCCACACAGGGGACTAGGGGACTTCTCCAGACCTGCTGAGTCGGAGTCTGGCTCAGCTCGCCACCTCAGACATCTTCATCCTGAAAAAGGAAGTGAGAAAACAAGGTCTATTCTTATCCACCAGGCACTTGATAAAGGAGGAACTTGTCAAGAAGAAATACTTTAGTAGTACCATATAATTAGGTATTGCTCATTTTGACTGCACTTGATTTTTATTAAAAAAAATTTTTTTTTAAAAAGGCAGCGCTATGACGCACAAAGTGAACGTTATGAAGACACTGCTATTTATTTGGAAAATTTTTAGGAGTCTTCACACTGACATGGGACATTCCGGAAAAGAAAGTGCAATCAAAAACACTGTCCAATTCAAGTGCGCTGGACAATAACAGGAAATTCAGAGTTCAAGATATTTCCATTGTAATTGACCGTTTTATTTTCCTTTCTTTGGAACTTCAAAGGAGAAGTGGAATTTCATGGTCGATGTACAGAGGCTACTTCTCTTTGCTTCTCTGGTCTATCTAGTCTTTTTTATTTTGCAATAAATTGTGTTATTATAAAAACGATTTATAACCTCATAAGTTATATTAATATTTATAACACCAAAGATTTAGAGTTCTACTGAAACAACATATCTGCTTTTTCGTGCATCATCAGACCCGATGTAAAATCAGAGGTTTTTCGAGATCGAAAGCATAAAATACACTTTTATCGATTCGCACTAACAAAAAAAGAACGATTTGTAGATCTTAGTTATCCAGCAGGGAAATAAGACTAATCATGGTCAAAAACAGAGTCCCTGTTGGGGATTGTCACTTGTGTAGTGTCTATTTTATCTCAGGCAACACAATCATGAAATAAATGGTCAGTAAAGTCAACACAATAAAAATCCCATATACACGATGGGCTTGTGTTAACTTTTGCTAATTCAGAGCACATGTGGGAGTTAATGGGCCCTGGCTGTCTTTATAATTTCATTAATGTTATTAAGCTTTTCATAGCATTCAGTTAGCATTTGTTGCACGCAGCGACCTCAGACAGCACAGATCGCAGAATGACAGGTAAATAGGAAGGTAGGGAGAAAAATAGTGTTAATAATGATAAATTGCGATTAATAAAACAATGAAAACTATGCTGATATTCTTCTTAAACAATGGTTTTATTTTACTAAATAATAGTTTAATAATAAAGAGATAACTTTATATATTATAGAAATGGATGGAAAAATGTTGTTAGTTACATACACTACGTTCCAAATTATTATGCAAACTGGATTTTAGTGTCATAAACATTAAATGTTTAGTTTTTAAATTAAAC
>JAQMYJ010000038.1:11702895-11738433 GCA_030014305.1 Clarias laeviceps
TAGGCCTCAGGATTGTGCAGTATAGTGAGACATCCTTTTCTTCAGCATACCCTAAGTAATATAAAGAACTGAATTTGATTTCATTTTAACCAACTATACAAATATGACTGACAAAAAAAAAATTAAAAGGACAGATACATACACAATCTCATGTTTTTATGGTTGTTTTTGGTTGTTTCTATGGTTGTTTTTATAATCATAATAATAATAATTATAATAATAATAATTATTATTATTATTATAATAATAATAATAATAATAATAATAATCTCATTATGAGAGTAGTATAAAAGGTAGGTCTACTGTATATTTAGACCTAAAGACAACAAAATCTATCTTTAAAAAAATAATAATCAGAAACTACAAAACATTTATACGTTTATGCAAATGAGCTTAGCATGAAATTTAAAAATTGCCTCACTATTTTCATAAATGTTTGTTGTGTGTTTTTATAAGGAGTATTCATCATTTATAATGAGTGTATAATATTATCATTTCATATATTAGATACAGGTTTAGATTTGACTCAAAATATTAGAATGCATCCAAATAATAATTCGTTTTCATGAGACATACAGTACAGAGAGAGAGAGAGAGAGAGAGAGAGAGAGAGAGAGAGAGAGAGATTCAGTTTACGTCATCCCCACGGGAAGGAAAGTGGAGAGAAAAACAAAACAAGGCCTATCGCTGCAGAGATCAGATGCATATTAAACAGTAAATTATATACTAAAGAATGTTTATATATACAGTAACTGATGATAATGATGATATCCCACCTAAACAGCTGCAGGACATGGACAAAGTACTATAATGCAATTATATTCTACCTTTTTGTGACATCATTCCTATTCTCCAATAGTGATATAATTTACCCTCCATATGATACATTTCATTCTACCTGACATACCTGAAAACCCAAACGGACAGTTTGATGTCTAAAGCCTTTCTCATTAACACACACCATCAAGGCTTCCATATATATATATATATATATATATATATATATATAATATTTTTTGTATCGTAATTGGCATGTACTGTGTTTTCCGGCCCAGATCTGTGCTGCTTGGGTTTTAGGGTAGTAGAGAGTATACCAATCAGTTACAGAAGGATAATTTCCCTCCTTAAAACTTTGTTTGGCAGACATACGCAGAAAGAGTATATTTATTCCAACAAGAGAGAAACAATCAGATAAACTCTTCACATGGCTAATATTTACCTACCCAACAGATTATCAATGGGTTACACACACTCATTCTGATTGAAAATTCATTCTATTGCTATGCTATTATTCTGTAGAACACAGCCACTGAATAAATCTGTGATTTATGTCAGTAGTGGTTAGCACTGTGGCCTCACACCCCTAGAGACAAGGGTTCGATTCCTGCCTCGGGTCTGTGTGCCTGGAGTTTGCATGTTCTCCCCTTGCTCGTTTCCTTCCACAGTCCAATCACATGCAGACTAGACTACCTGGCCTTCCCAAATTGCCAGTAGTGTGTGTGTGTGTGCCCTGTAATAGATTGACGCTTTGTCCAGGGTGTACCCCACCTCGTGCCCAAAGTCTCTTAGGATAGACTCCAGGCCCTGTACAGGATAAGCAGTATAAATGAATACATAATAACTGAATCAATTATGATACCAAAAATTGTATTTCAATAAAAAAGTAGTATACACAAAGTGAACTAAATCAGCAAGCCTGGATAATATAAACTGGAAGTGCTGCTCAGTTCCTATGGCAACATATGACTTTAAAGGTTAAAGTTTAGGTCAATATAATTACACCCGAGTCTGGAAAACATCATGATTCCACTCTTGTAAATCAGCCGTACATACGGTATACAGTTAAAAACAGCAGATATAAAAAAAAGAATAGATTTATTCAGGAATAAACTGCTTTGACACTTTAACACACTGCTGCTAACCTAGCGCAGATATTATTATATTTCTCCACTGTGCCGCCTAACACCTAGAATTAAATTATCCATTTGATATTTAATATAAAGTACTCTAAATACAATATAAGTTCGAATTTACTGTATGTAGTCACATGACCAATCACATCATTATGTTAAGCTTGTTAAGCATCATGTTTCAGATTTCTTCTGTTACAACAGCCTCCAGTCATCAAGGAAGGCTTTCCAGAACACTTTAGTGCTTGGCTGCTTGGAGTTATACTCATGTAACCACAAGAGCATTACCAAGGTCAGACAATGATGTCAGGTGACGAGGCCTGGGATGCATTCGGCATGCAGTCATCCCAAAGCTGTTCAAGTGGAGTTGAGGTCAGGACTAGAGTTCTTCCTCACCGACGTCGTCAAACAACGTTTTTCGTCTTTGGACTTTTTGTGCACGGGGGTATGGTCATGCTGAAATGTGTTTAGTGCCTGTAGTCCCAGTAAAATCTTAATGACGCATCATAAAAAAAGACATTTCTGACAAGTCCACGACTCTATGGTGAATTTTTAAAAACAGTTAGCTGCACAGTCAACTGTCTGACTTTATAGTAACTTTAATTAAAAAAAATTTTAAAGCCTGGAGCCTATCCCAGGAGACTTCAGGTAAAACTGGACAGGGTGCCAATCCATCAAGGGGCGCATTCACAAACTCACAAGTTACAGGCAACTTGGGAACACAATTTGTCTAATCTGCATGTCTTTGGACTATGGGAGGAAACCGGAGTACCCGGAGGAAACACACCAAGCACGAGAACATGCAAACTCCATGCACAATGAAGGAGAGACTCGAACCCTCAACCGTCATGTGGACCACAGTTCTAACCACTACGCCAATGTGCCGCCTATTTAGAATCCAGTTAAATGTTTAAACAGTAGGTCTGTATATATAGAAAAATCGAGCTAAAAATAAATAAATTAATAAATAAATAAACAGCAACTAAAAAACATTTCATGTGAGTAAGCAAACGGGTTTAGGATGAAATTTAAATATTGCCTCACTATTTTCATAAATGTTTGTTGTGTGTGAAAGCGCAAGAAAGCACAAGAGAGAGAGAGAGAGAATCAGTTTATGTCATCCCCCAAGGGAAGGAAAGGGGAGGAGAAAAAAAAAAAAAACAGTGCAGAGATCAGAAGCACTTTATACAGTAGATTATATACTAAAGGAATCTGTTGTAATGATTATATATATATATATATATATATATATATACAGTAACTGATGATGATATCCCGCCTAAACAGCTGCATGACATAGACAAAGTACTATATTGCAATAATACATTTGATTTTGATGTGCTTTATTACACGACCTCGTCCTGTGCCATGGTTAAATATTGGCCTGAATTATCTTGACCAAATGATTTCCTTTTGCTGGAGCATGTGAATGGTGCGATTCATCAAATCCCCCTCAAACACACCCACTGGAATGTCTGAGATTAGTCAGTGTGATCCCAGCACACAGTAAAACATTTAGTGATATGAGAGCACGTTAAAGGGATGTGCGACATCGATACTTTAGAAATGATTAACAAATGATATATTGAGCATCCAGATCGTGCACTTCAACAGAAAACGCCACTCCACGGATCAAAAGAAATAAACGTCTGCTTATTCTGGAGACACTCACATCAGAGCGCTACAGTAGATTCTCCAAAGTCCTCGACGACTCTTCTCTCCGGAGGAACTGTTCATTTTTGTTTGAGCATAAAACACGATCGGGTCCACGTTCGCAGCTTTGCTGTTTAAGCTCCGGTTCTTTTGTCCTTTTGTTCCATACCGACTCGCTCTTTCAGGGGGAAAGAGATCCCAAGGCCTGCTTTCTCAATACTCAACCGGAGAGGCCTTACTAGGCTGTAAATCATATTCCAACACACTTCTCTGTCAGACGACAATGACGTCATCAACCTCTGCGGTGGTTTCTCCTTCTCGGCAAGGTCACATGATCAGACTGACTGTTGTTGCTGTGGCAACAGCAGCAAAGGAGAATATATATCCCAAGATACGAGATGGAAGAGAAAATATCAGGGAAGGAGGTGAAACGAGTGAAGAGGCCCACTTAACTTCCTCTTAAAAGATGCAAACAGTTCTAAAAGAAAAAAATAATAATAATGAAATCAAATTTAGTTCAGTTCAGCTATGTTCAGCCTTTATATGGACAGGCTTTGACACGCTCTCGCTCAACAACAATATGTTAAAACACTTTTTACTTTTTTTTTTTTATATTTCAGCGACTAATCAACAATACATACTCATAACTTAGCGAGTGACAAGTTTAGGATCTTTTTGTTGTCGGCTATGGCTGCAAGCTTGAGAGGATGAATCCAAATTGAGAAATTCCCAGCTTGAGAAAAATACAACTTCAGTGGATCATCAAGCGCTAGGCCCAGCACATCCTCGGCTCTTTTAGTGAGCCGAGCTCCAAACACGCCACACCCCTAAAATAAAATGGGTAAAATGGACGTTGCAGACCTCAAATCCCAAATTGTCAAACTGCATCTCATAGCAATGCCTCAAGAATCAAGTTTCGTTTGTTAAAAGTTACACAAAACTCACTCTCAATTGGTTTCTCAGTGCATTTGAAATTCAAGCACAACATGGACTTTGCACCATTTGTACTCAACAACCGTTTCATAAACCAGCGCATCTCTTTTCCCCATTTCACACCCACAAGTTCTACCTAATGATCTTATACACCTTACGTGCTACCACACTAACACAGCAATGAGCCGCAAGTCAACATTAAAATGGCCCAAATTTACAAACTTATAATAAGGAACAAATTTTTCCTAAATACATTTTTTATACAAGCGGCATACAATGGACAAGAACACAATTATGAGGAATGATGGGAATCACTAGTGATCACCCGATATATCACATCACGATACCTAGACATGGACTGAATATTGAGATTTTCTAAGTATCATGATTTTGTAAATATCCTGATTCGGTATGCTTTTTCTTTTGGAGTTTTGTTAAAATTTTAAGACCCTGAACCTTAAAAACAATTTTAACCAATTATAGTTTGATACCATAGCTTTATTCACCAGCTTCACAATAGACCTGAACATTAGCTATTAAATGGAGCCCATACCTTATATTAGTTCTCACTTAAAAACCAAGAGCAGGCATTTAAACAAAACCAACTTCAAATACAAGAGTTTAACATCTAACTTAAATTAAAGGAAAGAAAAAGCTAATTTTTTATTAAGTAGCATGTATCTCCGTTATGTGCCATAATTATTACATAAATCACTTGTACCACACAGGATGCCAGTGTGTGAATAGTTTAGAGTAGAGTGTACCACCTGTACTATTACAGAGAACGGAAACATCTGACTGCCTCAAATGCCCCCAAATTCATGGAGCGCGAGAACCCGCGGCTTCTGACGTGCATGTTTCTTGCCTAATTAGGACTCGTGGGATTTTGAGACTGGTGTAAGAGTGTGTAATGAGTGGGCTTGAGACTAATTTGTCGCAAAGTTTGGAGAAAAAATCTGATCAGAGGCTATTTAACCTGTGCAACTTTTGATAATGTAACACCATAAAAACATGTTTCTGTTGCACCATTTTGATGCTCGTGCACTCGCCACAAAATCGCTTATATCCATCATGCTTATCACGCTGAAAAACAGCCAGTTCCTGTCACTGGCACTGGTGTGTCGACCACTGTATTCATTATAAATGTAAAAACTGTAAAAATCGGTAAAATGTCAAATATATATACTGTATATATTTTTTGATTTTGTAGTCAATGTGGCGATAAATGAATCAGCACACAAAAGAATCATGAGTCCTAACTGAATTAACCCCCCGCATCTCTAATTATGAGAGCAAAAACTCAATTTACTCTTCTATACAATCCCCTGCTACACTAATGCACTTATCCCAGAGTTTCACTAGTGCTTGAATATCATTAAGGTAGAACGTTTTCTCAGTACACCAGAGCCACGATCGGACTGCCTGTTTTACATCACATCTGAAATGCTGGCCTCGTAGGAGCTCCTTAATCGACCCAACATGTGGAAATGGCTTGGAGCAAGATCAGGACTGTATGGGGGATGTGCCAACGACTCCGAACTCAGCTCCTGTTATGTGCAAGTGGTGTTCGTGCTGGACTGCAAGCTGGCAACAAGGTATCCATTGCTTTTCAAGGATCAGCCGTTCCACTCGCTGAATGTTCACAGGAATGCTGCAGTGGGCTCTGATCCGTTTAGACTCGAACGCACATCGTTTATTTTTATTTTTAATTATAATTGTAATACAGAGGGTGAGTGAGTCATGACTTCATGCACCATCTCACTCAAGAGTTACCAATGATGCGTTACAAGTAGAGCAAGAATGATTTTTCACCCACAATTGGCCTTTAGGCTGTTCTTGGCAGAAGAATAGAAACATTGACACGACTAATTATCAAACCAGCTGGTTTCCTTTTAACTTTAGAAAGACACACTGATTAAAATCTCTTAAAATTCTAAAAAGCTATTATTTTTGCTCGGGATTTAGGCTGTTGTGGTTCAAATGTAACAGAACTGTTATGCATATTGTTAGAAAACTGATCAAGATCATTCTATTTCATGAAGTTGTTCCAATACATATATTATTAAATACAAACATTATTGTCATAATTATTTCCCTTTTTGTAACGTGGAATTTATGTGCTCAATGATGACAAATGCCTGTTTTTTTCCCCCAAGGCATATGTGCTTTATTAGACTACTATTGTTCTTACAGTAAATAGAAAACACAATTGTAATCACAACTATATGACAATTAAGTCAATCAAAATTCCATAGCTGTTAAAACAGGTCTAAATCCCACAGCAGTTCTTTCATCATTATGAACTTAAACTTAGCGGGTAAAAGACATTTTTTCCAGATGTGTAACAACATGACATTACAATTACTGGTATGAGAAAGGAAGTTGTGATTTTGTCACCTCAATGCTTCCATCGACAAGTCACCAAAACGAGCATGAACAATCACATTTACACGTTGGCATGTGGAGAACTAAAAAAAAAATAAAAGAGAAAAAAAATCCTTTAGAAAAATTCAACATCATCTGTTGCCTATAAAGGGAGCAGTATATTTTAAAGGGGCCCCAGTGCCAATATTAAGGACCATCCTGGCAAATATGGTAGCTTGAGGATGAAAAATAAAGTTGTAGGAATTAAAAAAAGAAGAAAAGAAAGTTGGATTTCTCCACAGTTAGAGCAGGTTATATTTGCCAGCTATGCTGTCCAATAAAAAACAGTGCTCGACTCTCCTGTGGTCTTTTTCAGCAATATCTCATCACGAAAATCTAAACGTAAAAATCTACCATCCTAACAAAACCTGTACAAACACCGGAAATAAAATACACTGCTACTCAGTTCTCAATTCGGATTGTTTGAAACACTTTAAGGCAAATCACAGGTTTATATTAATGAGGTCATGTTTTCATGGTAACAACTTGCGCAATAACAGGTGAGCCACAGAAAGAGATTTGAAAAGTGTTTAATAATTGACATGGTGTCACTTTCTGTAAAGTGTACGGTACCAGTCAAGAGTTTGGACACACCTTCTAATTTAATGTGATTTCTTCAGAGATTTATTTTCTACCTTCTAAAATAAAACTGGAGACTGTAATAACATATATGGCATTAGGTAACTAAGTAACAAAAACACCAACAGTCAATAGTTATTTCAAGACATGAAGGTGAGCTGCTCTGGATTAGTTCTTGCAAGAACAGTGTTGTGTCAAGTGCATTTGCAAAACCCATCAAGCACCATGATGAAACTGGCTCTCATGAAGACCATCCCAGGAGAGGAAGACCAAAACGTACCTCTGCTGCAGAGGAGACGTTCATTTCGAGTCACCAGCCTCAGAAATCACCAATTAACAAATAGCACCTCAGATTAGAGCCGTTATGAAGGATTTATAAAGCAGAAGTAGCAGATACATCTCAATATCAATTGTTCAAAGGAGACAATCAAATATTTATAATGTTTTACAAAGTAGAAAGAAATACAAATCAGGAAAGACCATGGAGTTAGTAGGTGTGTCCACACTTTTGACTTGTATTGTACATACATCACTTAGCCATGACATTAAAACCATTACCATTATAACCGCCTATGTTTTCGGTTCACTTGTGCCACTGGGGATGTTTTGTCAGCATTTACTTGTTGAGCGAGTCGTACTACAGTGTTTTTTCTGTGGGATCGGACTGGGCTGGATGGCTTTTGGTTCCCGTGGGTGCCCCTGATTCGGTCATCAGTTTACTGATATATAATTGATATATCCACTTTAATGTGTTTATGTTTTGTGATGGGAATGTTATTGTTAAATGATGTATATGGAAGGAGTCTCCAGTGTCAGGGCTTTGTAAAAACTGTACATTTAAGATTTCCTGACTGGAAAATGCTTTTAGAATGAAGGGCTTGGTGCAATTTTCAGCATCACAGGAACTTGATAACCTGTGCTGTAATAAATAGGCTGCTTGTGAAGGAACAACTATTCATCCAGTATGTTATCAGGGGAACTAACTTTTTGCACAGACATGTTAAAAACATTAATCATACTTTAATTATAAACAGGTCAAATTTATTGCATGTTGTTTATTATTCTCCTTTTATTTATTCTAATGAACTTGGATATACATTTGATGTCATATACATTGTTTGCCATGTCGTCTTTAAGCTAGACTTTCCATATTTTAGTTTCTGCATTTAAAGATAGTGAATGATCCTGTTAGGGTAAAGTAAAGAAACCCAGTTCTCTTGCATGCTATGTGTAAACATTTGTATCCCATATATATCCAGGATTTTTACTATTAACTCCAGATGTTGGCATATGTCTGGATAATATAAGGAAAATATACATATTATCCTGTATACAGGATCGCACGGGTCCTGGAGCCTTTCCCAGGAGACCTTGGGCACGAGGCGATGTACACCCTGGATGGAGTGCCAATCCATTGCAGGGCAGACATACTTTCACACACAAACAATCACACACTACGAGCAATTTGGGAACGCCAATTAGCCTAATCTGCTTGTCTTCGGACTGTTGGAGGAAACCAGAGAACCCGGAGGAAACCCACCAAGCACGGAAAGAACATGCAAACTCCATGCACAAAGACATAAGGCAGGAATCGAACCCAGACCCTACAGGTGCAAGGCGACAGAGCTAACCACTAAGCCACCGTGCCGCCTTTTAAGAATCAAATGTTTGTAAACACTAATTAAAACTGGCAACAGCGGTTCCAATCAGGCAACGTGAACCTTTGTAGGCCAGTCGTGAACCAATCGACTTAAATAAGTTTGAGTTAATAAGCAGCAGTTGTGAATGCTACGGAAATCAACAGAGTGTTTCAACAGAAAAAATTTCAACACACAATAAAAGAAAGAATTGGCAATGTTTAAGAGATGCAACTATGTGCCAAAAACAATTTCATCGCTCAACCTCAGAATCTCCCCAGATAAAACAGCAACGCTCTGGAACAGAAAAAGTAACATTTGTACAAACAATGAACTCCGAAAGCAATCCGAAGAAGCGAGTTCCAACCAATCGAGCAATGCATAACCAAAACAAATAGATAAGTACAGTTAACTTTAGAACACGAGTGATGGTAAAGACAATAATCATCAAAGTTTCTTTCTACACTTTTTTCGCACGAGTCAATATTTAAGCTCAGAAAAACTCATACAGACACCTGGATGCTTGCATGCTTGCAGAGGTGCAAAAAAATAAGGGGGAAGTGTGAATTCTATAACCTCTATGCTTAAAGCCAGTTTGTGATTTAACTATAATTTAACCATAAGGATGCTGGAGTGTTTAATTTCGTAAAGTGGACAATTATCTAGTTTTATTTTTCTATGCAAGTCGCTGTATAGTTACACCCACGCACACTCATCCAGTGATTTTAAATCCACAAGAACACTTGGAAGGGAGAAGTTGGTGGGCTGACTGCTCTGAATTTCCTTAAAGTGTGAAGGAACGTCTAAATGTGTGTGCATAGTGTCCTCTACTCCCCTCCCCATGCCCAGAGGTCCTGCAATAGCAGATTAGAGTCCTGATATAAAAGAACTTAATGAAGATCAATCAATTAATATCATGTTGCTTACTCTAGCTGTTTAATTTTAATAAACTTGTTTTTGTTTACACCATTAACGTAACGATTGTTACACCATGGCTTTATGGAATAACCATCATGAGACTAGGTCCTACATTAAACCCGATATAAAGACATAGCAGTTATGTCTTATAAGGAAACCAGTAACAAGGGTGCTTGAAATGTTAACCACGTCATAAATCACCACCCACAAAGCAAACTGCCTGGCCAAAAATAACCACCACTAAATAACATAACATGTGAAAATGATAACTCATACGTCCAGAACCATATTTCATAATTTGAGTCCTGGAATATGCCTGTGCCATGAGGGAAGGAAAAAAAATCCAGAGATGTGATAACCTGGTCATTTAGTACATCAAGGTCATCAGCTGACTTCATTTTACTGCCACATAACGTTGCTGAGCCTAGACCTGTCCAGCTGAAGCGACCCCAGATCATAACACTGACTACAGGGGCTTGTACAGTAGGCACCATCCGTAATGGGCGAATCGCCTTATGTGCTTTTACTCTCACCCTGATTCCCCAATCACTAAATACACAACAGGGTCAATCTAGATTAATCAGACGACATAACCTTTTAACTTATTTCCAGCAATTTCAGAAATCTCCTTAGTTGTTTTCTTTACTTGATGCAGGTCCTTCATTGATGTTCCATTTTTGTTAATAAAAGGTAAAGGACATTGCACTACAAAGTGCACCTACATGGCAGGAGTATTAATAAAATAGGCAATCAGTATAAATGCATGGTTGGTGTATCTTATAAACTAAACATAATTTTAATTCTAAATAATATGATTATGGCTGGGTTTTTCAAAAAGCATCACAGCAACACAAAGGTCACTGTTTAACTGTAGAGAAAGCATTATATTTACCATGATTTTAACTTTAGGATTGTTTTGGGGAAACTATGGCACCATTGGTTACCTCGAAAAAACTCCGCCAAATGCATAAACGTCCATTAGTAACATCAAAGGTTCTGGTAGTGTGTATGTTCTTAATAAATGTCACGTATATCTGCATTGTTGGTGCATTCTGTTTTTTCGATGAAATATTGAATTACTGTTGACATTGTCCATCTTCAAATATGAAAAAGTCTACATGCACACAAGACACACCTTCCTCCCACATTCAACACATCCAAACACGGATATAATCCGCCACACTGCTGAGAATTCAGATAGGTTACTAGCCACACACACACATACACATACACACACACACACATACACATAGCAGACACGCCTCTCGGACACCACGCTGGGTGGAGCAGGCATTTGCTTACAAGGTAAATAAGCTAAGGAGATCCTGTGACCCAATACAGGCACCGTGCTGTGCAAGTTTAAACACTATCAAGAATAAAGCTCTTACTTTGAAATGTCCGTATGACACAACGTGCTTGTGAATGGAAGATTTACAGGGAGTTCAGGTTGACAGACACGAGCGACTAAAACAAGATGTACTAAATTTACATCACTCTACACTAGTGGACAAGTCATGATTCCATTAGTAAAAAAGAAAATTGTGCTTTGAATGCCCAGAAAAAAATGGATGTTGTCTAAAATAATCTAATTAAGTATGGTGATGGGTAGTGAGCCAAGTGCATTAATACAAACAAATGAGTACATAAGCAGACATGAGGGCGACTCAGCCACATGAGCTATGAGCTTCTATCAGCTTAAATAACAGAGCTGTGATGCTTTGTTTTTTTATTTTGTTCTCCTCGTTGCTTGTAAACGATATTACTAGAGACGTTCAAGTCAAAGCGGGACTTTACGGAACTTTCTCTTGAATGAAGGGTGTAAAACCGAAGACTTCAAAAACAGTACGGTGATGAGACTCTTAGGCGCAGTGAAACATTAAAACGGTATAAATGTTTTAAAGAAGGCCGTATATCCGTGAATGACGGTCCCGGCCGAGGTTGCTCGGATCCCGTAAACGCTCTGCCTGATCCTTAAAAAAAATAATTGACATTGTGCGGAACACAAATAGACAGGAACTTAACATCTCTGTTAAGTAACATCTCGGTACAGCCCTGACCTCGCTTCAAGACATTTCTACCAGTCTGGGCCATTAAAGGAGTTCCTGGGAGGCCAGGGTTTAAGATGTGAAGCAGGCACAAAATTAGGCTTTTTCCCCTGCTATGGCATTCGATATTTAGATTATGTTTATGTTAAAAAAAAACACTATTATAGCTTAATATGGTGTAATTTACTAAAAGATGATCTATTAAAATTTAATAAGGATTTTTAAATCTTCTATCGCACCTTTAAGGTAAGGTTATTATATTATGATTAAATTCATTTTAAATTAAGTTTATGAATAAAACTGGCTTGTTTACATTCTTAAGATGTGTAATGACAGGTATTGGAGAAAGACTCTCTCTAGCAGTTTTTCACAGTTTGAAAAAAAAAAAATTACCAACTTTTAAAAAACAACATTTAAGCATGTTATTACTGCATGTTATTACTGGTGAATTAAAAAAAGATAGTTTAACTCAGCAATGCCAACATAAAAGTATTCAACATTTGAACAAAATTTTGTTCTGAAAAAAAAAAATTAAAAAGAAATACCCCGCCTTCAAGTTTCATTGTAACCCCCTGGCTCTTCAGACGCCACAACACAAACAAGCTGCAGAAATTCCAGACTCTGTACTGCACATAATAAACTGTAGCTAGCACGTGGCGTTAGGGCCTGCAGAATGACTGCGCTGTCTGCTCGCTCCAGTCCAAGGTTCAACCCTCACTTCCGGATACAAGCGCTTGCACGTGCAGCACCCTCTGGGACAGAAACAACATGCACCGATTACAGCATTCGCACCCATCTAGAAACGTCTAGCGACTGGAACCGGGAGTTACGTGCGACTTCATGCAAAAGGGCTATCTTGTGATAGGACAGGCAGATAGCATGCAGTGGTAAACACATGGCGCGATCAAAGATTAGGCTTCGATTACTCTGATAAACTTCTTTGTAAAGTTATGCGAATGTAAATCAAATGCAAATCCAGACGCAAAGACAATCCAGAAGGCATCAGGCGAGCGGAGACTGTTCTGTCTGTTATCTCAGATTTTGTACATTCCAAGAGTGTATGTCACATTTTTGTTCAGATATCAAAAGAAATTACAACTGAATGAAGCATGTGTATTTAAAAGATTTCACCAGGAATGTACAAACCCCGTTTTCATTAGATGCTTTTACATGGACCCTCATATTCCATTAATAATTGGAATAACAGCTTAATCTGTATAAAAGTGCAATCAGAACGAGAAGGGAATGTGTAAACCTTAAATAATCTGTTCAGTAGATAAATATTAAGCAGGTAAACACTTGATCCTATTGTCAGAACAAATATATTTGCCCCGCATGGAGGTAACCTTTAGTGATGGGACGAGTTTCTGGGTTTCCACCTGTCTTTACCTTCTTCCGCTGGCTGAGGAAAGAACCATAATTGGCTGACCATTTCATAAGAGGTAAAACATCCAACTAATCACATACGAGACTGAATTCTCTTAACCAATCATAACACAGAAGGCGGGATTTACCAGAAACCTAACGTACACTCAAGCTGAAGAAAAATTCTCCTTGTCCTGTCAGATCAAACACTTCACAGCGGACAGAACCACTTTATACATGTCCAAAAAATGATACCTTGATTAAATGGCTTTGACCATATAAGTCTGAATCTTTAATCAGAATATAGAGTAACCACAACTTTTGTCAATATCAAACTCTTTCAGTTGAGCGCTTCAGTCGATATACTCTTGAGGGAAAAAAGATTTCATGAGGATTGCCCATCTGGAGGAAACCCTTTAAGTATCATATGATTTGATATTACAATATCACTGCCATATTTCCTCTAGTAATCTTTTTAGAAAGTTTTTAATAATTTCAACAACCCAATGGAAATGATCTTTTCCAATCTCAGGATTTGTTTCTCAGGACTAGTGTCAGGGTGACACTCTCTCCTACACCCCTTTCCCACCAAACTGTACCAGGTATTAGCTCAGGTCTGATGCTAGTGCTGTTTCAAACCCGGTTCAATAATGAACCACCTTAGAACTGGCTTTGTTTTTTTTCCATGGACTAGAGAGTCACGTCATTAAGTCACTGTATACATAGTGTGCACCTCTACTTTTCTAGCAATGCTAGTGGCAATACTAGCAACAAAACAAGCACATCAACAAGGACGAACTTCAACCTGACTTGGCGAGCAGTTCTCCTGGCTTTATCAGTACTGTACTAGAAAGCTTTTGACCTGAATATTGAGTCCATTTTTTAAAGATGGTACTCACAAACGTTTAGCTGGTCATGATAATCCCGCCCTCAGCTCCTGACATAAGTGGTTCTTTGTCCTGGCCCAGGAAAGTGTTGGTGCCGCCATTGAACCGTTTTTTATATTTTTTTCCTGTCTGAGGGCCGTCTGAAAACAAATGACTGGTTTGAAATCGGGCACCGGGTCCAAACTAGCTCCAGAACCACTTTGGTGGAAAAAGGGTTAAAAGGTACTAGTGTTCTTCACAACATGTGTGTTATTTTAATTTTCCTTATTCTCGACTGAACCCATATTAGGGCTCTATCACCTAAAAGATGTACAACTTTTCTTTTCATTTCTTTAACATCGTCTAGCCCGGATGTTTCCCAAACCCTGGTGCATGCTTTCACAGCCTTACACGGATAACTAAAATTCCTTTTCACTTGAATTTCTGGCAAGGCCTTTAAACTGCACCGAACCCAAAAGTACTCACTGTGTGTGTGTGTGTGTATCAGCAAAGTGCTTCCTTAGTTCCCACTGATTAAAACCATCACAGCACCATAGAAATAAACAGTCTGCCTTTTTATTACTCCCATTTGTTGTGGCTAAACGTTTAGCCAACAAACTGCCTCTCTGTGCTCTGCGTTCATGATGCTTCTGTAATAAGCTGTTTGGCATGGAAGACAGTGAAGCGTTCGAAAATCCGTTGGCCGAGATGGATTCCTGAGGCTACGGTAACCAAACAATAACAGACACAGGTTGAACACGCTTCCTTTTATGGTGAGTTTAGTGCCCAAATTCTGAGTGCTCTCTCTCTCTCTCTCTCTCTCTCCACCTCACTCACACTGACACACTACACAGTCTAGGTTAGCCCTTATTTCTGTACTACTTTTACTCCTGTACTAACAAGCATGAACCAGCTGCTCTTTTTACTACCAGTGGTTATTTTTAGGTTTTTTTTTTTCTACTTCCCCACTGTATGGGTGGGTAAACATGGCATCAACATCATGAGGAAATACTTTTCTTTTCATGCTTTTCTGCACGTGCTATTTTCAGTAGAATTACTGACTGACAGAACTTTTCACAAAAGAGAAATTTCAACCAATCAAGCAGCCAGAAAACAACTAATGATGTCATACCATCAATTAAACCTGCTGAGAAACAAGCAGTCTAAAAGAAGCCCATTATATCATCATTTTATTGCTCACTTTCTTAGTACGTTTTTTTTTTGGTTTGATCCCTACTTTGGCACATAAGCACATTTTGTAACTATCTCAGTGCCAGTATCCTTCAAGGATAAATAACATATTTCTAGAAAACAAGTATTTTTGCACATTTTATGTTGATATAAATGCGCTTTTAACTTTATCTTCTGGGAATTTTTTTATTACAATAACAGTACTGTGCATATAACTGCTGCAGAGCAACAATGTCTTCAAAAAAGTCTCTACAAACCATATTTTATCAAACAAAGTCAATAATCTGTGAGATGACCCTGTGCTTGAAATATAGTCTCAGGTACAATTTGCACAGTTTTATAGGACAATTTGTTGATAAGTTATACTAAAGATCCTGCAGAATAAGCTAGAGTCCTTTTGAGGATGCACCTGCTTCATTTTTCACGCATAAAATGAAAACATAATGAAACTAAATTTATGGGGGTTTTTTGGTCCAAAAAAATACAAAAAAAAAGATGGGGTGAAGAACCATATTTGGAAAAGACTAACGTTTTGTACTGACTTAATGATTAAGTCATAAAATAAACATGTTTGTACAAAAAAAAGCAAACTAAAAAGGGGGTCTAAAACTTTTGCACAGTACTGGTGAAGAACCATATTTGGAAAACATAATGAAACTAACGTTTAAAAATCAGAAATGTTTTTTTGTACTGAGATTAAGTTATTTAAAACTCGTTTGTACAAAAAAAAAAAAAAAACACAACCCAGGGGGTCTAAAACTATTGCACAGTACTGAAGAACCATATTTGGTAACTTCACTGACCTTGATTTGCAGCATAAAAATGACAATGATGAAAATTTTCGAAATAATCACAAAATGTCTTGGAAAAATGCTCTATAAATTACGCCCTTTTGAAATTGTGACATGCTGCACGTATAAAATATTCTCCCTTCATATGCAACGAAGAACAACTTATCTGTTATCATGACCAAGCTCCTTAATATTGATATTTTTGCCATACTTCTCAATCCCACTGCAGATCACTGTAACACTATCCCAGAGCCCCTTCTATGCCTAGTAACCGGGTCATGAAAATAAATAGCCCCTCTTTCTCACATTCTCCGTTCAAGAGAAGTCAGACATCTAATCTCACCCTGGCCTTTTCAGCTACTATAATCAACTGTTTAAGCTGAGTCAGCAGGAAAAGCCCTTCCTTTTCATTCTTTCCCCCGTCTCTCCCAGCAAACTGATTCTGAATATGAGGGAATGTCCTTTGGCATGGTCTCCCTTTTCCGGACTTAAATAACAGCTCTCTGGTTAACAGCGAGGTTCGATTTCACATTTAATTGAATATCCTGTGTTTTAATCTGCTGCGCTTCTGAGAACCAGTTTACAGGCAAATCTTTAAAACGTGTCTAAACATAAACCCAGTGCTCTGGTGAACAAAATACTAAAACTTCAAAGAAAAGTCCACACTGACTGACTTGCATATCGCTTGTTTTATTATTCTAAGTAATATATAAGCGTCCAAGGCTAATAATACTGCACCGAAATTCCAAGATGAATATATTATAACTTCTTTCATACATATCGTACAATACCCTCAATGAGACCACCTACAGTACAGTAGGATTTAATTCCTTTGCTTCATCTCTACAAGTGATGAAAAGCAAGTGATGCAGCAGCACGTCTTTCCAGCATTGCATAATGGCATTTTAACAAAAGTGTAATGTCCTCCTGTGATGTCTCACATGAGTAAAATGAATGAAGCATCAGCCAACAAATTTGCACCAAAATCAATGATGCATATAAATTATATATCACTCTCACGTACTATATCGCTTTATCCTGTATACAGGGTCGCGGGGGACCGTAAGTCTATACCAGGAGAAGAGTACATTGCAGGGCACTCACACACATACACACACTACGGGGCTAATTTGGGAAAGCCTACTGCATGCCTTTTAGGACTGAGGAAGGTAACAAGAGTTCCCGGAGGAAACCCACCAAGCACGGGAAGAACATGCAAACTCCATGCACACAGACCCCGAGGCAGGAATCGAACCTGGACCCTGGAGGTGCAAAGTAACAGTGCTAACCACTATGCAACCATATACATTTCATAATACCAGTTTTCTTTAGCATTGCTGTCTATATCCTCCTGTAAACAAACAAACAAACTCCCAATCTATCCAGTCTATAGTGCACATATGCATGTCTCAAAAGTATATACACCCTATTTCTGCTTGGAACTACAATACAACCATGACAAAAAAAAATTTGGTTTGATTTGTGTGTTTAGTTGCAGATCTGGCAGATCTCTAACTCACACACCATCATCCTTATCTGACATGGCGCGCACATATATACATATACACACACACACACACAGTGTAACATGAGACACACAAAGGTTATACCACAGTCAGAGGATCACGTGTGTTTGTGTACTCTACAAGAAAACGCACAAGAGCGTGTACATGATTTAAAAATAAATAAAAAAAGAGAGAGTCAGAGCACCTTATGAAACCTGAAAGAGCGCATGTCCTGCTGTGGACCATCTGAGCATGCTCAACAACATGAGCTCTTTAGGTTCTCTTTAGGATCAAAATAGTGATTATTTCACTAATCACTGATTAACACCTAACATCAGTTATCCACATAAAAACCCCGATCGCATGATATGCTGTATATATAACCAAGCCCATGCACAGATGTCACACCAGCGTGACGAGTTTGAATTGTCTGATCGAGCCCTTTCCCAGCGCTTACCTTTACAGATCGTGTAAAAAAAAAAATCACACACGCTTCGGCCTTGACACGCTATCAAACAACGGCGTTAATTAATCCATGACACGTAATATAAATATCCACTGATCATCTTGAACTGGTTTGATCGCGCTAGATCACAAAACCTCTTGGACGCGTTCACATTCATACTGAAGGCGCTAATGGACTCGCCGAGGCGCCGAAGGACGAAACTCCACGAAAAACAAGGATGGGGGTGTTGAGCAACGTGCACGGCTGTGTTTATCACGTAAAGTGTACTAGTTCATACGCGCAAAACTACACGAATAATTTAATCAAAATAACTGAGCCGTCGCTACTGCTCGGTATTTCTGAACAAACGCAAACCGAATGCAGACAGAAATGAATTCCTCTGTTCTCCCCCTCGGAGTGGATCGTCCATCACCTCGGTTTTAATCCTATTGGTTTTCCCCGATGACGTCACCACGGGCGGTTACTGAAAAGCCTGCATGTCCAGTGTAGAGTTTTTGGTGAGCAGGGTGTTACTGGTTTAACTAACCGGTTTGATTGTACAGTACTGTATTTTTTATTTCTTATTTCGAAGGGTTTTCTCTCTCTCTCTTTTTTTTAATTTAAAGTCTAAAAACCAAAGCATTCCTTGTTATAACTTCCTTCATTAAATGAGCTAAACCTGTGTAGACCTTATGTGCACGGCCAGTAAGTGGGCTGAATGTAAGGAATGAACCACATTGAAGGGAGAGATCATGCCCTGATGGAAAACTAATCAACACTGGGATGATGTGATGTGATGTGAAGTGATCCGTTCCAGCGGTTAGCACTGCTCCCTCACACTTCCACACTTGGGGGGTTTCTTCTTCTTCTTCTCCTTTGTTGTCTAACAGCGGTTATAATCTCGTCCCGCCAACTGTAGATCTCACTCTCCCTCATCCAGCCTTCCTTAAAGCGTCTAATGCATCCTTTACTGATCTTGTCTTGACTTGTTATACATCGCCTGCTTTATCCCGCACTTCCTTGTGACTCTTCCCAGACTCTTTCTTCTCGACACGTTTCCCTCTCAGCATCTAGGTGGAATTCTGTAAGTTGCATCACCACCACCTATACTATAGATCTCTCTCCTCAGCTTCCCTGTCCTTTAAAATCAACTGTCATTAAGTGCTTCCTTCCCTGATCATTGACCCCCCCCCCCCACTCCTTCTAAAAGACTTCCAGCATTACCATCTTCTCTCTCTAGTTCTTGGAGCAGTGCCACCATATCAAGCCTCTCCTGCATACTGTATTTCCCGCACAAGACCAATACATTCTCCACAGTCTCACTTTCCTGGCATTCCTCAAAGATTCCTGTTGGGTGGTTACCTACTATAAATAGAATGTTAGAATAAAGGTAGCTGTGTCCAACTGAATCTCACAGTGGAAATTGCAAGCTCTCCCTGTTCATCGTCGGTTCCCTCTCCAAGTAAAAAGACACATTTTGTAATCTGATTAGCATTTCCAAATTTCCAAATCTATGGTGTATGGGTACACTACCAGTGAAACGTTTGTACAGACCTTCTAATTCCATGGTCTTTCCTGATTTTTATTTCTTTCTGCATTGTAAAACAATGCTGAAGGCATTTGAAATATGCAATAATCTCCTTTGAACAGTTAATATTGAAATGTGGCTACTTATGCTCCATAAATCCTTCATAACGGCTCTAATCGGAGGTGCTGTTTGTTAATTGGTGATTTCTGACTCTGGTAACACTAAATTGATTTTTCCTCTGCAGCAGATAAATTTTGGTCCTGCTTTCCTAGGATGGTCTTCATGAGAGCCAGTTTCATCATAGAGCTCGATGGGTTTTGCAACTGCACTTGACAATACTGTTCTTGCAAGAACCGTTCCAGAACAACTGACCTTCATGTCGTAAAATAACAACTGACTGTTGTTGTTGTTGTTACTTAAATACTTGAATCAAAAAAAAAAAATTCTAAAATGTATAAAATAAACCAAAACGTTTGACTGGTACTGTAGGTGTGCGCTTGTGCCCTGAGGTTGGTTGGCAGCCCATCCAGTGTGTGTCCCCTGCCCTGTGCCCTGTGCTCCTGGGGATATGCTACAGTCTCTACAAAGGGTACGCTATATAGACAATGAATGAATGAATATATTTCAATTCCTAGTTACAGTATTTTCCAAAAGCACATTTAAAGTACTCTATCCCTCTTACATCATACATCCTCTTCTAATCAGCTGTTTTATCACCAGCCACTTTTTTCCCTCTATCTTGACCCTATTAAGACAAAACACACCTTGTCATGCTAGAGATACTAGAAAGCACAATACAAAGTCCTCTGTCATGAAGATTTTCTCATGGCATAAAATCAATTGACATTTACAAACCCCTGACATTACAGAAAACCTTTCAGAAATGTTACAGCCTTATTAAAGGGTCCACCAAATCAGTGATGTTAATTTTTTTCATAAATAACTACACGTTTATTAAAAGGCCCTAACCCTAACCTGGTATTGAAAATTCATGAATATAAAAGACAAAAGTCTTGATGTTGGTCACTTTGGTAGGAGGTGTAATGCTTATACTGTATCTCTAAAATCCATGGCTCATGAAGTGTCTGATATACAGTACTGTATTTTTTTTAGACTTTTCTGATTACAAACTTTTGAACATTGAGCTTTTCAAAAAAAAAAAAAAAAAACACGTAGTCAATGGACTGAAAGCATTTTGTCTCAAACAATAAGCGGTGAGTTATCGTTGTTGGCTGTGTGCCATCTCAGTCAAACAGTGACTCAGTGAAATTAGGTGGTTTCTGACCACACTGATTAAAGACACATACCAGACCAGGCTTTCTAGTAAAAACCTCTTTTACATGTCAGCTAGATTGAACCTTTTAGGCTAAACAGAAATTAGAAGTCATGTACTGTGTACTGTGAGGCGTATTAACAATGGTACTGCAGCAGAGCTTGTTGCGTGTGTGTCAGTTGTCAGTTGCACTCACGCTCCAGACTCTACGTGAGGTTGAATGTCAACCAAATGTTTTCCAGAACAATGTAGCAAGCGAACATTAACTGTTCCACCCAGCAACTGGTACAAAATAATGAGGGACACTGAACCAGAACGACCTCAGTGATTACATCCAGAGTCATAGGGAGATAAATGAGATGTGACAGAGGATGTGCAATAACCTTTTATCAAACACTGTTCTTTTTTTTTCTTTTTTTTTACACTAAAGTATGCACTTTAATAATATACAGTAAATCAAGAAAAGTCAATAGCACAGTGAACACCATTTCCTGCAAAGACCTCGATTATAAACTAAAGTCAACACTGTATGAAAAAGGTCAACATTTCTGTGTTGCTTTAGAAGCAAAGAGAAATACATTATGGTGTGACGCGGTAATTATGAAACAGGGGTTACTGCCCTAAATAACAACAAACCATTACACAAGACCTGAATATGCCTGAGAGCATCCAAGTCAAAAGCTGAGGTCATAAAGTTGGCTCTGAATGGAAGACAATTTTACGGCACCAGCTATTTTGCTCATAAGTCTGTTAAAGAGCATACACGGATCTGCTCTTGAACATGACTGAAAGTTCCAAACATTAGATAAAAAAAGTTTTAAATATCCTATTATCTATATGCATTAGTGGTTCAAAGGATGTAGAGTGGATGTACACTCCAAGCCACACAAGAGGTGTTGCATCAACACTATCGGCACAGTTTTACTGTTCTAATCGCCCAACACGCCCACACTCACACTCCTGAGTGCATGAGATAATTAGTCGAAACACTGAACTTCGCTGGGATATCTGGACAGACAAAGTCTCAGAGACAAATAGAATATATGACATCAGCTGTCTGAGATAAATGGATGTACTGTATAAAAGATAATCAAGGGGTTGTTTATGGAATAAAACACTCATGGTATGACGTTCTAAAATAATTCATTCAATTTCATATAACAGCTTATTGTAAAGTGTTTTTTTCTCTCCTAAAACTACAATTTGCTAATTACCTAATGCATTTATTTAAAATAGAATACCATATAGTTAGATTTAAAACAAGTAAGTCCTTCTTATCACAACTTCTATGCATAGTTATAAACAAACATACTGTAAAAAAGATTTTTCAGGGAAAAGTGCAATGCTCTGAGAATGGAGACTCCTTTAATGAATGGAAAATAATCATAATGCGTTCTTTTGTTCACATTTTTGCTGAATAATATTATTTGCCTATATTAGATTATGTTAAGTATTCACATGATCCTGTGAATGAACTGTAACGTATTAAAATAAGTGCAGAGGTGGCAGGGTGGTGTAGAGGTTAGCACTGTGGCCTCAGGTCGACTCCTGCTTCCGGTCTGTGTGCACGTAGTTTGCAGGTTCTCCCCATGCTTGATGGGTTTCCTTGGGGTACTCCGGTTTCCTCCCACAGTTCAAAGACATGCAGGGTGGGCTAAAGTGCATTTCCAAACTGTCCCCAGTGTTTGAGTGAGTGAGCATGTGCCTATGTGCCCGGCGATCGATTGGCACCTGCCTCGTGCACCCTTAGATTGGCAGAGTGTACAGGATAAGCAGTACAGAGAGAGAGAGAGAGTGAAAGAGAAAAAACTGCATTAATACAAACTGCGAACAGTGCTGTACTATAAAATCTGTCTATATAGAAAAGTATATTTATTTATTTATTTATTTATTTATTTGCAGAATTATAAGCACCTACTCGGAAAAAAAAAACTGTAGACCTACTTAGTAATAGTGGAACATCCTTCAGCATCTTTTACATCTAATTCATATGCTTCTGGTTTGAGTCAAAATAATATTCCTGTCATCATCATTACAGTAAAGACCTAGAGTGACACTGCGTACGGTTTCAATTGTGTTCTATGCTAAGTGGAACTGAAACCTCATAAAAACTATTTGCAGTACCCGGTCCAGGGATGGTGAAATAGTTTATAGAACGACACACCAATAGCTTGCATGTGCTATGTATCAGCCTTCAAGCATATTTTATGGAAAATGGCATCATAAATGTTTGGATATGGTGTCCCTTGAGATATTATGTGATGAGAAAGCCAGGATAACTCTGTTACAGATAATGTAACTGTTACAGCTATGAACTACTGATAGCATGAACAACAGAACATCAAGAAAACAGGCATGCTATTGTTGTTTAATCTTAGCCTTTTACATAGTGAAACAAATTATTTATGGATCAACATGTTTAAAATAAGAGTGGAATATCCACTCAAGACAAATGTGTAAGTTGAACAAAAATGAAAAAAAAAAAAAGGGCAAAATAATCGTAAAAATTGGTATGTTTGGGTTAAACTAATTAAAAAGATTTAATCACTTTACAAACTTTATTCATATCATCCACACATAAAAGCTTTTACGAGGCCAGAGTAATATTTGTGTGCAATATGCATATAATGAGATTCCTGTTATTTGAGTCTCCTCTTTAATGTCTCATTGCGCTTTATGCCGCCGATGATGAGCTTACTCTGATGATGCAAATGCTCACATCACAATGATCTATCGCCATCATGCAACAGTCCGCTGACCTTTCAATCGATAACACTCAAGCCATTATAAACATGGCATTCAATTTCAGTAATAATCATGCCTGCCATGCAGCATTATAATAAAGACAAGTCAAACAGTGTAGGCTGGATAGGAGAGAGATCTGTATAAGGCTCAAGCCAGTATTTTGATTCATATCGGTTTGCTAGGCAACCTGGAAAGGGAACAGCTAGTGACTCCAACAGAAGCCCTTGCTAGTGCAGAGCTATTAAAAGAAGTTAATGGGAGCAGGGAAGAAAACAACCCACAAAGAGCTTAGTGCTGATTACGTAACATCAGACACACGGATTCACCTTCTATCAATATAGGTGAGGCTTCAAACGTGTTTCAGTGACAACAACAAAATCGGAGGAAACAATTCCGTGACTCTCTTAAAACAAAGGACAATGTCTTCATGCCAGAAATGATATATGATGTATGTCTGGTCAGAAGTCAGGAAAGAAACTCAGATATTCCATTTGCCAGATAATGAAGCAAACAACACTACCCTCAAAGCAGAGGGGTGAAACCAACAGCATTGTACGTACCGTGTCAGCTACTGTCTGTTCTGTTCTTCCTCTTCTTCTCCCTTGTATCCTTTCTCTGTTTCTGTATTTCCTATTCCGTCTTTCCTACACCCATGAGATGCAGATTGGTCCAGAGCTCATTGCCATGGTTACAGGATGTGGAAGATCTCACGTGATTTGGTTGGCAGGCATGAGGAAAGGCAGAGCAACCCGCAGCCCCTCCCTCCTCAGATGACACTGAGCATCCCGTCTGTTCACAAAGCGCAGCTTCCGAGTGCCCCTGCGAAGACACAATGGATGTCTAAAGAAGATGTAGATGGGTGCGGCGATCATTAGGTGGTGTGTGTGTATGTGTGGGAGGGGTTGTTAGGACTAGGAGTCACGAGTCAGTGCACCCCAGTGAGTCTTTGTATTAAATGTTCTGGCGTGCTTCAGGGCTGCCAGGATACAGGAATAACAGGCCAGTAAGACAGCCAGGCATTCCTGTGTCCTCCCAAATGTGGCAGCTTGACCCTCTGGCCCTGCACACTCTTAGTCAGGCTGGTATTTATAGAAAAGTGGACCGGGGTCAGTTGCACAACTGTTAGCCAGTGAGTGCAGTTTTGGGTTTGTGTGATGAATATGACCTACAAAAAGCTTTCCTCTATTCTACACTGTTCCTTTCTATGCCTCTTAATGTGTTTACATGTGCATTAACTCCTTCAAATACAATATCAAATCTCCAATTTATTTTAGACAAATATTTGAACATTGATATTTGCTGTTATCCTAATCAGGTGAACAATGTAGGAATTCCAACACTTTTTTAAATGTCACCCTCAACTTTTTAATGGACCAAATGTATTTGGACATTCTGCGACTCAGGTGTTCTACAGCCAGATCTGTTTTTTTTTTCTCATTATTTCACTTACAAATAAACTAGCAAAGTCTAAACTAACTAAATATGCAAAAAGCTGTCACTGACAGTAAATAAAGCCATTATTAGATGAAAAATAAACCCATCAAAGAGGTAGCAAAAAACCCTGGGTGTGCCCAGGCAAACTGGTAATCTCAGTACCACCAAAAGGCCCAGAAGACCGGAAAACAATTGTGATAGATAAAAGAAAAAGTATTTTCCTGCTAAACCAAAAGCCCCAAAAAAGAGTGATCAAGATCACCCTCCAGGAGGTAGGAATATCTGTGTCAAACATCCAGCTAAGGCTTCTCCTGTAAACGGAGAAGCTTTCAGATGTAAATCACTGGTGAGCTTCAAAAACAGGAAGACCTGATTAGGATTTGCCAAAACATTTTAAAAGCCTGTGCAGTTCTTGCACTACATTATGTAGATAGGTGAGACAAAGGTCAACATGTATCAGAATGATACGAGAAGGGAAGGAACATTATCTGCTTCATCCTATGGTGTATGTCAGTCAGAGAATCTTTGTATTTACTGTTGATGTTTCTGCTGATAAAAAAGCAGCAGGAGGATAAATTCTGAAGTATAGGAGTATATCATCTGCTCTTATTTTGCAAACTGCTTTAAAACTCACTTGATGCTGCTTTACAGTCATAACAGACAGTGAACTTAAGCATGCTTTTGAAAGCAACCCAACACTCTTTATGGTAAAGGAGTATAATGTTTGACAATCACTTGTCCCGAAGCTAACCAACCCACTATGAAAAATCAGGAGCTGAAAACAGCAGCAGTAAATGCTTGGCGGAGCATCAGCCGGAAAGGAACCCAGCATCTGGTGGTGTCTATTGGATGTAGACTTCAGAGAGTCATAAAATTCCTACATTGTTTGTGTAGACTCATTCTGTTGTGTTGTGGAGGGGAGATCGTGATGTTAGTGTGCCGGGAAGTTTATGCCGAGTTCCGTTGTAGGGCTTTTTTTTTTCTTTTTTCTTTTCTTTTTCCCTATTATCAGAGCAACTCGCTCTCATACCTGGTGATACCTAATGTCTGCACGTCTATTGCTTTGTCTTTGGAGCCTATACAGATGTGCATCCAGGTGCCGCACAACCTCCTGATTACCATCACAGTGGCATCGCCTGGCGACCGAGGACCTGCCTGACCAGAAATCCGCAGCGTTACACATTAATTCTTTCATTTAACTAAAGGGTAATTTAAAGTAACCAATGAGCAAAATAACAGTGTAATATAGTCAACTTGTTTAAAATGTATTTCATAGAGCTGCTTTTTCATTGTACAGTCTTTTCCCATTCCTTTGGCCTTTTGCTTCAAAATGAGGTTTAATTAGTTCGAAACAATCCAGTGCTTACTTCGGCTCTGTACAAGTGGCACATGCAGCAGTTTGCACCCTGTGTATGACTTTCACCATATCAAAATGTGCTTAAGTCAACAAACAGAGATAAGAAAGATCTTCACTCATTAACAGGCAGTAAGTTCCCTTTGGTTTAATTACATGGTAATAACATTTGGCACTGGTTTACATATACTAAGCTGGACACAGTTAGTTCACTAGAAGGAATGAAGTTTCCTTTGTTAAACCATGATTGTACCATGACTCTCTGACATTCCTGTGATGTATGCAGAGTCTTGGTGCATTCAGACACTAGGTTGATCACAGTGGGATCTAATTGGTCCAGTGTGGAGGAACAATGTTCAAATGAAGGAGCGCCTTTGTGCCATGGACGCGTAGGCTAAATGAGTGCACTTGGAATGAAGCTGTGACGTAATGACCACACAAGAGCAGTGCTCTGGTCTGTTACACTGATGACGGATATTCAATTTTGTTTAGGAGGAAATTATCAGGGAAAGCCAGATGCATACTTTTGAAAGGGTGTGGGGAGATAATTCATTATAATTTGTGCATCTGTGTGTTCTGGTTCCCAAAGTCATGTACACCACTCTTTGTCATTAATGTGAACCTCTTTAAGGAGCAAATCTGGTTGTTATTAGTGATATCTCACTCTGACACATACAGTACAGTACAGAAGGCTTGGAGTAGGCCTTCTATTTTCATGCCATTTGAATAAGCTTTTTTCTCTGACCTTCGCATTCATACTGGAGGTTGTGTGTAAGAGCCATAAATAAAACATAAGAAGCCTGTCAGCATTTAAAAAGCATAGTCAACTTAGAAGGTTATCTTCCCAAAAAAACATACATACCCATACATAGCACAGTAGATGGTATGCTTATTGCCTGGGAAGAGCCAGCTCTAGTCTTTTCCTGTCAGTTGTAGAGATGCTGGGAAAATTAAACTGTTATCATTTATGTATGCAAAATTAATAAAACTTGGATGAAAATTATGTATGAAAATAGTGAACATGTGTTCATCCTTCCTGTTATGGTTAGTTTCAGATTTCCAGTGCAGGCATTAATTACTGTCATCTAATGTCATCACCCTTTCGTAAGGTTTTGGAAAGAAGCTGATTGAAAGCCCCAAGGCCATTTTGTTGGAACTTTACCAGTAATCTATAGGGTTATACATATGGAAAGACAATAAACCTTCCCTTTTCACAAGCAGTATATTCATAACATGGGTGAACTTTGCCAAACCAAACCAAACATTCCACATGTCTTTCTGCATGTGGTTAGTTCTTATACATAACTAACAATGTTTCTATGCCCCTATCAGCCCATCTTAAATTACACCTTTTTTAACTTGTAATATTTTATTCCAGCATAAACATTACTGTGAGGTTCAGCATTTGGAGGTTTGAGAGAAATATACTGACACATACAAAATGATATGCAGATAATTGTTAAGAAGAATGAGAAATAAAATGTGGTAGAGAGGTAGAGAATGGAACTAAACTACTGTATATTCTCTAAAGCATATAGAAAATATCCCCCCCCACCCCCCAATCCACTATCTCATACTTACCGTAAAGATCAATCTCATGGGCTTTTATCATGTATAGGGTTGTTTTAGGTTCCATTTGTATATTGATGTAATTTAGATTTCTTAAAATAGTGTGTGCAAAATGTCTTACTGAGATCTTATCTAGGGTTAGGGTTAGGGTTTCCCACCTCACACCCCCTGGTATGAATGTGTGTTTGTGTATGTGTGCATGGTGCCCTGCAATAGACTGGTGTCTCTGACTCTGGATAAGGTGGTTACTGAAAACGAATAAATAATAATTCACTGAATAAGGAATAGAAATAATAATTATTATTTTGGCCTTCAAAAATGTTGTACCAACAAAGTTCCATAGCAATTAAATATAAAAGTAAATATAGAATTAAAGGCTAAAAAGGGCAGTAGTGACTTAAATGGTTAAGGCTCTGGGTAACTGATTGGAATGTTGGAGGTTCAAGCCCAGGCACCACTAAGCTGCAACTGCTGAGCTCTTGAGCAAGGCCCCTAACCCTATCTGCTCCAGGGGAACTTTATCTTGACTGACCCTGCACTCTGACCCCAGCTTCCTAACTAGGATATGCAAACATATGACAAATAATTGAGTCTTAATCAGGAAAAGTTTGAATACATGTTTATTTGTTTAAATGTATTCATCAATTAATAAACAACAATGTAATATTTGCCTACTGCAGGAGTCACAAGAAACCTGGAATTGGTTTAGGTTATTTGATATAAAGATATTTCACTCATGTATGAATGATTTCACTCATGTATGAATGATTTCCCAGGGAGCTTACTATGAATGAAAGCAGTGTAGATACAGTAAATGAGCATAATTAATTCATATTTGCACGGGAAATAAATCGACCAAACATACATCTCTGATCGCATGTTACATGAATTTGGATTGAATGTGATTTTGAATACATTAATTGTCATTAGTGGTTACACTATTTAAAAATTCTTTGATTTTCATCAGGACATTGTAGAATATAAAATCCACTTAAAACCACATTGACATAACTCATGTTGAAAAAGATATGGAATTTAAATGCTTTTTAAAAAGAGAGAAAGAGAGAGCAAGAGAGAAATCGAGAGAGCACGAGGGGGGAAAGAGAGAGAGAGAGAGACTTAAAAAAGCCCTTCTTAATAATGCAGGTCAAAAGGCATGATGCATGCAGTCCTTTGAAATCCTCAGTTAATGTTAGTCTGAGTATTTAGGACCATATACATTGTAAATACTGGATGGATGGATGGATAGATAGATAGATAGATAGATAGACAGGCAGACAAAAATGCACATCAGGAGTGCACCAGAACACTTTGAAATTCCTGTAAACTAGCAACAAAACAGCACAGTCATCTAACTTTGTATATGGTGCAACTAAACCACTACAGAAATGCATCTGTTGTGAGCTAGCCCAAAAAAAGAAAAAATACAGGTAAGGTTACTGAAACCTGTTACGCTCACTCAGTATCAGAATAATCAGAGTGGATTTATGTTACAGATTCCTGTAAGCAGGTCAAATTCTAATTGCAAATTACACATGTCCAACATGTAGTAGCATGTATTTTTTATTAAAAAAAATAATAATAATAATAATTTTCTTTGTGTAAATTTAATAATAAATAAATAGTTAATTTACAGTTAACCCAAAACAGCCAATTACATGCGGCAAGGCATCTCATTTCTGCGGTGACTTAACAACAAAACCAAAGCCAAAATAACAAATTTGAAAACAAAATAAATCTAAAACAAAACAGCAAAAAAACGAAAACAAAATAACAAAACCGGAAACAAAATACCAAAGGGCTGTACATACCTAAAATACTGAAATAAATCCTTAAGTAAAAAAATACATTTAAATGTCTGTGAGGCTGCAGTATTTCCTATATATTTTAAGTGACAAATGTCTGGTCCAATCAGCGGTAAGGATCAACATGCCCATGTGCGGTTTGTGAAAGAAATTCTGGTCCTGAGTGGTAGATGTTAGCGTTAAGAAGTTCATTTGAAAACCACACCTACCTTTTTCAGTTTGTTTATTTTTACCACTGATTGGACGATTTTAATTTAAGGATTTCAATATTTAAGATTACAGCACTTTGGTCAACTAAGTTGTGTTGAATCTGCTTTAAAAATACATTCGACTTGATTTGAGAATACTTCTTGTATGTTGTGAGTGACAGATGTCTCCTTCAATCAGCGATAAGAATTTAATTCGCAAACTATGCCTACCTTTTCCGATGAATTGTCATTGTGTTTTCTCATTGGTATTTTTTTATGAATATGTTGTTGTGTTTTCAGATTTTTTACGTTGTTTTCGGTTTTGTTATTTTGTTTTTGTTTTTGTTATTTTGTTTTTAAAATTGTTATTTTGTTTTTAAAATTGTTATTTTGTTTTCGCTTTTGTTATTTTGTTTTCTGTTTTTTTTTATATTGTTTTCGGTATTTAAAATTTTTTTGTTTTGTTTTCGCTTTTGTTATTTTTTTTTTGCACTTCTCGGCCACCGTAAATTTCCTCTAAAAAAAAACAAGCAAGGTAACAGTGCAAACACCTTCAGAACAGGAAAAAAAGAATCGTCTCCCATCCAGTCAGTTTACTGGGCCTGTGGCTAGATTTTAGATCATTAGGGTTTATCATTATGTTATTCGATATAAAATTTTAGATTTATCATGTTGTCTGTGGAATATCAACACCAGTTGAGGTAAAAACTATCAAGCTGTGGTAGTGCACCCTGTGCAGCCTGAGCACTTTTGCATAATGTTAGGACTAGAAAATGCAAATGACTTGAGGTCAGAATTTGCTTTGAGCACAGCATGTGCCTGCATAGAGAGTATTCCCAATGGTACACTTTTTGTGAACTTTTGTCACCTAGACCAAGGTAAAATAGTTATTCAAGATGATTGAATGAGTTACACAGCACTTCTGTCAGTGGATAACGGTGTCTGCCAAATGCTGTAAATTTGCAGGTAGTACAACCAACACAGTTGTGAAACACATGTTCAGGAGGAACATAATACTTTCCCCAAGCTGTTCACTGTGGTAAGGTCATTAACTCTAATGACCGTCCTACATTTGTGACTAGGAGTATAAATACCAGACTATAGCAGAATCCTTAGTGTTCAAGTCATTGCTGTTGCCAGAAAATAGGGTGATTCAGGAACAGGTAAGTGACATTAAGGAACACTAAGCTACCAGAAAGCCACTTGATCTTATTGACATTCCACTTGGCGTGGAAAGCAAGTGACTAGTAAGCAAGTATTGACCAGTGTGAGGCTCTTTAACCAGACTTAAGCTGGTCAGGGATTGATTTACAGTCTGTGGATCTATGGTTCTCAGGAAGCGGCCTGGATCAGGCATATTGTAACCAGGAATTATGGTGATATAACAAATCAACTGGAAAACAAACATCCATAAAACTGCAGACTGTAAAACAGTCTTCATCTATTTTCCATAGGTCCCATAAAAATAGGTAGGTCTGTTTTTTCAAATGAAGGTTATAAACAAACGAGTACAGTGTTTGCATTTATATGATGAACATAAAGCACAAACTGAAAGAACAGTTCAGTGTAAACACTGCATAACTGTCTGACTTAACATACTTACTATTGCCTACCTTTTCATTAGTAAGACATGATTCATGTGGGTTGGAAACATTTTAGATTTTAAGCACTTTCAGGACTGTTTTTTTTTTTTTTTTTTGGTTTATTGTTTGCAAGCTAAATTTAAATTAAAAGATTTTTATTTCTTTTATTAATTAATTAATTAAGCTTTATACTAGAACTAGGTTTAATATCAGTCCAAAACTAATATCCAGTCATCCTTAACACTCTGTCCTATTACTTCAAAACAGCAGATATAGTTTCTGTTTCATGCGATATTTTAAATGCGTAGTTGTTATTCAGCACCCAAAAGTTACACAAAGATCATAAACCCAGCCAGACCACAACTCCTCCCACATTACACAAGCTAAACCTGTAAATACTATGGGAAACTGCAAGCTTGCAATATCAGTCCCTTCCTTAAGAATGCCCAACTCTGCTTTAGCTAAAGACTATAAAGGGGTAGGAGTGACCATGTGGTATTTAACATTTGGCTGAACTCCCTGCCATGATGTCATGCTATAAATATGCTGAGCTTTAACATGATCCATGGCACCCATGAAAGAAGCAGTGAAGAAAGCAAGATGTTTTACAGGGTAAAGCTAATTGGCCATGATTTAACTATACAAAAATAAGTGAAGAGATAACTTTACAAACATGAAGTGTATAGGAAGAAGCTTTTTTTTTTTTTAATCGTGTCTGATCATTCAATGACCACTGCAAAATAAAAACCAGTGCAGTTCTTTTAAAAGATTACACCAAAGTCTAATTAATCACAAACAACACTATGGAAGCATATTATTAATAAAAAAGGAAAGAGTATGTAGAGGTATAGGAAATGATTAACAATAATTATTTTATATTATTATATATTAATATTAATATATTATTAAATTATTATTTTCCAATAACACCACAAACCTGAAGCTTTGAATTTCTCATTTAACATCGGTTTATTAAACAAATGGCATTTTAAACTCATTTGTACTGTACAAGGGAACATCGTGGAACACCTACAAAATAATTTCATGACTTTTAATCTATATAAATAAAAGAACGGTTTTCTCTGTACATTGATCAGAACTTGTTCTTTCAATGATATCTTTACGTTTCATACATTTAAGGACCTGAAACCAGTGTCAGAAAATATTCTGTCTGTATGACTGTCCTGCCATATTTGTCACAGCATCATGCAAAACAGGCAGGATGGAAGTCCTTCAGTATTTGTTAAACCTGCGTCATAAATTAAATTGAAACCTTGAGTTGAAGGAACGTTATGAGCAGTTGTGTGCCAGATTACGTCACACCATCCAGCACTTTTTTGGACAAATATAGCATTTTTTTACCTCAAGGTGGGCGTGGTTATATGCATCACTCAACAGAGCCAATCAAAGCGATTTGTTTACTGTAAATACACAGAGTATGCAGAAGAAACAGAAACAACCATAACACAAACAATCGTGCGACACAGCATGGATTACTCCAAAAAAGGCAAGTACACTATGAAAACTGAACCTTCAAAGATGAATGGACAGACCAATGTATGTTTATTCTACCTGTGTGAAGTTTTAAACTAGTTTATCTCATTTTTTTTTAACACTGACACTAATAACAAGCAGTTATGTGAAGCACCACTATGACCTAAAACACAAGTCGGAGGGGAGAGCATGTAAAATACCCGACCTGAGAGCCCAGTGTTATGCGCTTAAATCAAAATGTTGAGTAAAAGTGATGTTATGAACAGTTATGTGCCAGATTTAACAATCTGTTTTAAACAGTGCACGCATTTGGCTGACAGCAAAAAAGTACAACTTAGCGTGAACAGGGTGTAAGCTACTCAACCTTACAAAATTGTATTTCTGCCATACAGAAAGACAGGCAGACATGTACGTGGGCTTCAACCTAAAATAATAATATCACAGATTACATTAAAGCTTATTTTTAGCTTTAATAATTTATCGCATTCTTACTCTAGCATTTAATGAAGGAGTGAATGAAAAAAATAAATAAGGTTATCAAGTCAAAAAGTAAAAAATGTGAGGACTCGTTCATGCTGAAGATTTTTCTTTCTCCAAAGTTTTACAGGTATAGCTTTATGTAACAAGTTAAACAAATGTCTCCTTACAGAACATGTCAAAAGAGCAAATGTCATAGTTTTTCATTGTTAAATAAATGCTAGTTTAAAAATGTGTTTATTGGTAGGCCTAAATTATTTTAGCGCTACATTAGACATTAACACACAAACTATAACATTGTAGCATATACAGTAGTATTAGAACAAGCACATGACAATGTATATTCCTGATATCTTAGTCAGAGATGCTGTTAACAAACAAAATTAACAATTTAATAGCATATACATTCCAAGATCCTTGGCATTCCACTCAGCCCACCTTTTATTCAAATGCCTTCTACTCTTTATAATTATATTCTATTATGTACAGTATTATCTGTCTATTATATATTTACAACACAAGCTTTTCTATTGCAAATTTTCTATATTTTTAAATGTATTGTTTTATCAGGTATAGTTGTGTGAAAGTATCATGTCTTCTAAATACAATAAAATAAAACTTTACATTTCTGTCTAGCAAACTGTTATACTTGAATGTATTGATATATATTTATGAGAATTAGTCCCATAAGAGAATCAGTAAACTTTAGTATACTCAAACTATTGCTACACTACTTTACAAGGCTAGAAATGCACAGTACATACACACACACACACACACACACACACACACACACACACACACACACACACAGTGCAGCTGTTCAAATATTGTGACATGTGATTGCAGACGGATACAAAAGGGTCTTTTACAGTTTGAGCTAAGATACAAAAGGAAGAAAGAAGAGGACAAAGTCCCCCATTTGACTGCTCTGTGTCCCTGGCCAAAAGAAAGCTTTGTCTAGCAAAGTGCATAGCGATGCACCGAAGCTCTCTCTAACAACTCCAAACCAGTATGGTTTCCTTCAAACTCTTACAAGAAACAGCACAAACAAATCAGTCCACAGGGTACAGATTTCCCATAATGCTTCTGCCCAAATTGACAAATGGTTTATGACCTCAGAAGACCATTTTAGGGGATTCGAATAACTGAAATTCATCACCAATATAATAAAAATTATATGTTTTATTTTTTTACAAAGCACCATCTTGTCAAACAGGAATCTCATCAGTCTCACACTTTCCATTAGGGTGAGATCTGAAGCAGCCTCCTGTAATTACCTTCAAAAGAGCCAGGAGTGTGAAATGTGCTATTGAGAACACTTGAGCTGTGAACAATTTTCATAATCACTGTTATCATTTTACAATATTTAGCACAAACCCTTACCTACAGAAGTGCTTTAAACTTTAGATAAAAAAAAATCCTTATAGGTGAGAATTTGAGAATATAGTACTATCAGGCTAAAACCATGGCAGAGAGAAGTTGGTTAACCGATCTTCTCATTATGCCATCCACTATCATACGCCATATCAGTCATTCTTGAGAAGTGGCACATTTTTATCATATCAACGGTTGTTTACCTTACCTTATAAAAACTCTTAAATTTAACATTTATGCAGCATTGAACATATTCCGCTATTACAGCAACTGAAAACCAACAACAACAACAACATGCAGCATTGAACTCTTGCCAAATCCAGCTTTCATACAGTGGCTTGGAAAAGTATTCGGCCCCCTTGAACTTTTTTTCACATTTTGTCACATTACAGCCACAAACATGAATCAATTTTATTGGAATTCCACGTGAAAGACCAATACAAAGTGGT
>JAQMYJ010000038.1:11744870-11757292 GCA_030014305.1 Clarias laeviceps
TATATATATATATATATATATATATATATATATATATATATATACTGTATACTGTGTGTGTATATATAAATATATATACTGTATATATAAAACACACAGGATGCTGTGCTGTCTGCCAAGGTGTAAATAGTTCAAAGTTTATAGAAACTTCAATGTTTTACCACCTGAAATATATAAATATGTAAATAAGAAATATATAAATAATGAATCAGCACCCCGGTCAACTACTTCCCAGCCCTTAACTATTACTACTTTCACTACTACTAATAATAATAGTATTTTTAAAAGAAATTGTCTTCACGTTAACTAATAACGTCTCCCCAAATGATACATTTTTTCACCTGACACATAAAAATCCCAACAGTACTGTACGTTTGTTACCTTTGAACACACACGGTTCTAGTCAAGCATGCTGAGGCGTGCACACCACACAATACAAATTTAATTATATAAAGTAGTGGTATCATTTGTGTGTGTGTGTGTGTGTGGTGTGTGTGTGTGTGTGTTATGCCAATGTCCTCATCTCACCTCTTTGTTTACACTGATTCTATACCATACAGTATATTCTGAATCCATGCCATATATTCACCTTCACTGCACTCGAACAAATAAAACAAAGCCTTGACAGACGACTAATTCATCACCCATGTTTCTCAGGCCTAATGCATCACAGACGGTCTTATTTGCATATTATGTAATGATGTCGTGGTTATACTAGACCACAGTGGCTTCATTCGCAGGATATTAGGAGGCAGCTGTTGCAAGAATAAAGCCAAGGCATGACCTCTGTTTTTCTGTGCTAATGTTGACCTCAAGCATCTCCCGGACAGCTGATGTTTTTCGGTTTTAGAGTGTCGGTCTATCATTGAATCCTTTACTCAACCCAACCAGCCAAACGCTTTAAAGTCCAGAAACAGATGTTGTATACATTACTCTGTTCCAAGCCAATAGTTTCAATCACTGATCTCTTCCTCTAGGGCCAGATCCATTACCAAGATGTTTCTGTGAAGATCTGTTTTTGAGTACCGGTCATTTATATTCATCACGCGCCTTTCACATGAGCAACTACATCACTCCCACTCAATGCAGACTCATCAGCATGGGTCTGCACAATATCCTACTGTCTTCTGAGACACACACGAGCAAGGACAAGGGTTTCTATAGCTGACAGGGGTAACTGGAATTGTGATCTGTGTGTTCCGCTGTCAGCAAATCTACGTACAGTACCAAGGTCAATATGTAATCCTCTACCATCATTCACACTCACATTCATTCCCAATACACACACACGCGCACACACACACACACACACACACACACTCCACTGTGGGAGTATCAGAATTACAATGCTGATTAAACATATTCTCACTTTCTCTGCTAGCAAAAGAGCTTCCTTTTTTTTTTTTTTTAGATCCTCTGAAACAGACACCAAATCCTACCTTTAATGTCAATGGTTTAATGGTTCATGTGATCCTCACCTTCATCAAAGACCATCCAGATCTTGTCTTTAGTTTTATTGTGTCTTTGTGTGTGAGAGAGTGGATGTGTGTGTTCTGTTGTGCTGTATTTGGCTCTGCAATGCAGCTTCTCATTCAGCACAATACACACACACACACACACACAAAATCGGTCTTTCAGGACTCCTCTGTGCTTCTTAAAGCAGCACGTCACAGTAAGGAGGCGAAATATGACCCAAATACAAGTCACACAATCTGCACTGGTGGTGATGATGCTGATGATGGGGTGGAGGGATTGCGTTTCAACACACACTCTAGTTGATCATTTTAAATTAAAGTGATGAAATTGTTTGACATGATAATATAAGAAAAATCTTAGACACAAAGGTAACAATCAATAGGAATATACTGTGTGACTCTGAGCTCACACATATTTTTTCTAATTGTTACAGCATCCATATGTAGTTAGTGACGTTTTATTAAAATAATATGTGGGCAAGTATAACAACTAAGGATTTCTTTGCTTGGTCACTGCTGTGCTGCTAGATTATCTATCACACCCATTTAAACATGATAAAAAATACATATACTGTACATATACACATACAGTATATATCTTCACATCACACACTACTAGATATAACATATAACATATCCGTGATAAAGTTGCTCCTTAAAAGCAATGCACAGCTAAACTACATATTTTGATGCAACAACAAAATCGAAACAGAAGCAACAGTCACTTTGTGGTACTCACTCAACATTGTCCTTTGCTTCTCACACGCTCATCACACACATAACATACAAGGCTACACGATTTCTCCTCTGCCTGTCTTGTCATATAGACCTAACTGGAACTGGTGCCAGCTAGTGACTGTCTCGTTCTGCGTTCTCTAACATCAACGGAAAGTGCCACCTCTTCATCAAGCTCCTCCTCACAGTGGGGAAACGCCAACCTAAGATTTATCCGTACTTCATTCAGACTTTTCCCCAGGACTGTAATTTGCTGTATAATTTTCTATGTTTTTGAATTCTTTCTCAGCAACATTAACTTCAAAATATAAAAAAAACTAAAGGCTGGTGGATATTGTTATATACAATATATCAGCTCCAACACTAACACCTGCACCAGGTGAATAGCATAACATTCATTATCGATTATATACCAGGCATCCAAGACATCGGCACCCAAGACTCATCTAAGCCTGTGGGGGTCAAAGGCCAGCCCATCTGGCCTGATCCCACTGAAAAGCCTATGTAGTAAGACCTGATGAAAGTCTATGCTGGCTTTGATAGAAAGATATCAGAATACTCAGAGGATCACAACTTTTGCTGCGTATGAGGCTTAGCAGGCAAAGAGTTCAAGGTTGTTGATCTGGCCTACAAATTCCCCACATCTCAAATCGAGCGAGCATTCAAGGAATGCGCCGGACTAACAAGTCCGATACACAGAGGCCCCACCCTGCAACCCACAGCACTCAAATGAGCCACCGCTAACATTCTGGTACCAGACTTCATACAACCCCCCCGAGGTCTCGTGGACTCCTGACCTAATGATGCACAAGGGGAACTTGCACAATATCGGGCTTAACGTTTGCGATTTCAATGTTACTGTTGATCGGTGTATTGTATATAATATACAAAAATGACCATCTTTAATCTTGTCACTAATCATCTCTTTATAACATCATGCTCTGTCATGTTTTATTCCTTAATTGAACTTTTTTCATGTTTTGGATGTAGCTATAGCTTGTTGTCATGATAAAATCCTAGCCTCCAACAGGCAACTAAATTCACACGAAGACAATGTCTTTTCCCATAACTGGCAAATATTTTAGCGCAAAGTAATTATACACTGTCCTTTCGGAATGTCTACATTACTGTTACATCTACTCAGATTCCACATTCCATTAAAGGAGTTCTTGGGAGACCAGCATTTCGGACAGCAGTTTGATCAGAGGTCTGGTGTTTCAAATCTGTACACTGAGAGAGCTGAACACACTGAATTTTTCCTGTTGCTATATTGTTAAGTTATGCTTGTTGAAAGACCTGTCTAAACTTCTCCATCAAGTCTTAACCTACTGGCAGAGAAAACCAGGTTTGGGCCAAACTGTGGAATCTGTGATGCAATCAGACTGCACGAGGTTATGAGTCGATAAAGAGACATTTTGAAGGAAAAGAATAAGTACGCCATCCTGTGGACAAACATGTGGATTACATGGATAATGGACACAAATACATTTTTGACTAGGGGGGTTGGCAATTTAGCCACACCCACTGCTGACGGGTCATTTAAACTGATATGATGAATTATGGAATCTGATAGTTCAGTGGGCATCCATTAATTTGATATGCCATCAGCTCTGGCATATCTGGAATTTCTTTGGGATCAATAAAGTATCCATCTATTTATCTATGTATGTATGTATGTATGTATGTATGTATGTATGTATGTATCTATCTATCTATCTATCTATCTATCTATCGAGGTTCCTAGATGGATGGATGGATGGATATATGTGTTTTATTGAGTCTCCCCCAGTTTCTCTACTCCTAAAAAAAACCCTCTATATGCCATACCCTCTGCCCCTCTCCTTTAAATCCAAATTCTAAAACAGATGGAATATTTTGGGAGTTGAACAGTTACAGATAATGGGATTGTCTTACACTCCTAATTCAGACGAAAAGATTTTGGAATTCTACTAATCACTGTGATTTGGTTTATTTGTACACATGTTTGTGTACCTTATTCTGTTATCAATATAAATAATTAGTGTAAGCAATTCAGATGAATCAAAATGTTGATTTCCCCAATTTTTCAATAGGCTCAAAAAGTATGTCAAGTAACACATTGCTTATGTATAAAGTAAAGCAGCTACACCATGCCTGGTTTCAAATATTTTATAAAATAGTATTGATAATAATTGAATTATCCTAAAATAAGGTATACTGTACATTCATAACATAGGCTGTTATACAGTGTGAGAAGTACTATTGTAAATATACGGAAATAAATTCAATTAAATCTACCCACTCCTGCAATGCTATACAGTAGTTACTGTTTATATTACTGGTGATGTTGTGAGTAAAGATTAAATCATAAAAAGGTCCACATTCTTGAGATAGCGCCCATATTAGCCTTGGGTAATTGAGTTAGGATGTCAATAGAACAGTGGCCACTTATTACCCCCCCCCCCCCCAACAAAGGGTTCATGTTTTCAAATTGCTAAACAATATATATATTTTTTAAAATCACTTATTGTGTACTAATGACCAAAACATGGTATTGGTGCTAATAAGTGTCACAGGTGAAAAAGGAAATTTTCAGATTGGATCATAGAACACCATTTTTCATAATAATGAATGCTTCCTATCTCCCAATCCATGCTTCGTTTTTTTGTAAATATGCATACATCATATAAGAAACACATTTGCTAAACACAATTTCATACCCTATTATGTAGTGTCTGTAACTTTTTTTATTCAAATCTTTCAATGGTCCTACAGTAATTGTCATTCAGATGAAACTTGGCCAATTTAGATTTCACATGAAAAGACAAACCAGAAAAAAGTGTATAAAATTAAGTATTGTTTCTTTGGTAAATTGATACCAATTTTAGTACTCATAAAGAAATATGAATAATTAGCATTTTAAATGATCACTGTTTGAAGCAACTTTTTGTATCTGTAAATACTTAAATTCTCCTATATCTTACCCAAGGTTACCCGCGGCTCCACCCACATACATGAGTTTTCTCCACTGCTCCACCTGTGTGTTACCATAACCATTGTAGTTGCTCTGCAGTCTGATCTTTGGTTTCAGTAGCTATGAGCTCGGCCTGATGTTGCCATTTTCGCTCCAGCATGATGCTGCTGCCATACTGTTACATGACGTCTGTGACATGCTGCAGTATGACATAAAAGCTGAAAATTGCCTGTGACATTTTTTTCAAATTAAAAACATGTTTTGTCCCACTTGTCCCACTTCTCCAAGAATGACTGTTTACCATAGACTTGGCTTTAATCTCTAAATGCTTTAGTCTCTCATGACGCTGTTTGTTCACTAATGTTCTCTAACAAACCTCTGAAGGCTTCATAGAACACCTGTATTTATACTGAGATTAAGTTACACACAGATGGACTCTATTTACCAATTAGGTGACTTCTGAAAGGAACTGGTTCCACTGGATTTAAGTTAGGCATCTCAGAGTAAAGGGGGCTGAACTCAAATGCACGCCACACTTTTCAGATTTTTAAAAACCATTTCATTTTACAATTATGTGCCAGTTTGTGTTGGTCCATCACATAAAATCCCCCAAAAATTGATTTATGTTTGTGGTTGTAACATGACAAAATGTGGAAAAGTTCAAGGGGAATGAATGCTTTTGCAAGGCACTGTATGTTCATGACACTTAGCAGCAGATGTTAGACAGGCCACAGTAAGCCACATTTAATTTAACCAGCGGCTACCACTGATGCATCTTGAAAGAAGCCTTTGTAAGAATAAATTAATTCCAGTTTATGTACTTTCATGTGAACAGCATTTTGGGGGTTGTTTTAAATCATCCAAGGGTGTTGAATAATGCCTTGGAACATCAAACAACGTTCTCAGCACGTACAAACCATTTGATCAGTTGATTGCAGTATTTCCAGGGACTCGTCAGGTGCCTAACGTGATGTTACCATAGTTACGAACTCTCAAAACAAAGTATATTTGCAATTCCACTGTGATGTGACAGAAAAGGTCAGACAAGTCAGTGTACTGGAACAGTAAACCCGAACACTAGACTGAAATGTTGTGAACAAGAGCCATTTGCTGAAGGACTCTTGATGTAAATATGTGCAGCAAAGTCAAAATGTACAGCAATTGAATTTGTGACTTTGTAAAATTGATTTATATAAATCCTTTCCGTGTGTCTAACACTTCTAAACCATGACGTTCTCATTAATATAACAGAGAACTGTGTGTGTGTTACATCAATAGTATAATAGTAGCAGGCCTTAAAAAAGACAACAGGTTTTTAAGAACAAACGTGCACCTCTGGAAATGAATATAATTAAAATCATACCAAGGAAAAGCTAGATTTAATTAACACAGCTACTTCTCACCTGTAAACATACAACAGAAACAACATCATGTCCTTTTTTCCCCCTGGATATATCCACACTTCAATAGCAAAATAAAGATGGTTGAACTGCAGATGGTACAGTAAGTCATTGTTCCAATTTGCAACCAGGAAGAAGCACTTTTAAATTCATTGCATGGATCTTAAGGACTTACGAACGAATGAACGAATGATAGATACTGTAGATAGATAGACAGACAGACAGCTTTATTAATCATAAAAGAGCTCAGTGGGGCTGGTGCTTGAACCAGGGACCTTCTGAATCACCAGTCCAATACCGTAACCACCAAGCTACCTCTGCCTCATGTCCTACCACCCTTGCAAAGCATAAAAGACTTCCTGGGTTACCTTTTAGACTCAAATCTAAGACTAGAACTGCAGTCTTCTTTAACACACATACACAGATTTGGGAAACCCTATTTCTGCAGTATTTGAAATAATAATAAAAAAAAAACTAGAAATAGAAAACAGCCCATGAAAATTGATTATTACAAATGGCATGAGACAGATATTAGGCGGTTATTGTTAGTGATGCTGAAAAATCATTCTCTTGTTTGCATTAGTCGGGGCATGTGAGGTTGGGGATGTGGCTGACTTTCACTCTTTTCAGCTTCCACCTCCTACCACCCCTGCAAAGTATAAAAGACTCCCTGGGTTACCTTTTAGACTCAGATCTAAGACTAGAACTGCAGTCTTCTTTAACACACACACACAGATTTGGGAAACCGTATTTCTTTGTACAAATTGATCAGTTTTAAGAAATCAGGAATACAATTCTCTCCTAAATTCAGAACAAATAAGAACAAAGCTTCTGAGGTATGTACCATGCAATATTACACAGATATGATTATAATCAGTTTGGCATTTCTTTAGAAGTCAAGCCTAAAACTGTTTTGTGTTGGAAAGACGTCAAGCTGCTATCATCATATAGACCCCCAGCTAAGAAGAACAGCTCTAAGAGAATGCTTGCCTTGCGCTCAGACCTAAAGAAATGCCTGTCTTAGATATTTTACTGCAGGTAATAACTCAATTTCTATAGAAATACGTTATCTAATGGCTCATAAACTACCACAATGAGCTGAACTTTTTCTGCAGGTTAAACTCATAAATAATGAAGGAGGTCTCTCTGCGTATTCTGATTTGGTGTTTTCCGGCTGCTTTTGTGCATTGTGTTATAAGTGCAGCACGTCCTTCTGGTTCTGACGCAGAAAAGAAGTATGTCTAATACTTAAATCTAATTGTTCTTTTCTTTTCAAATTGCATGTTTGCAAAATATGTTTGTGTTGATCTTTGTGAACCAGATTTGATTTGGCATTGCAGAAGAGGTACGTATCTGTGCATAAGAGGATTTTAGGTTCGATCAATCTTCTGACTGAGCAGGAGAGCAGGAATATGGAGAGACCTGGATCACAGAGTAGGTAGGCGTCCTTCTTTTCTCTGACGATTTCAAATGCCTGAAAGAAAGGCAAGTCACACAACTATACATAATAGTCAGCAAGTGGCTCAATTCCTGCTTCAAACTCTACAAGCTAATATGGTTAGGTAACGCAACACCATGCACAAATGTAGTTATGTAGGAGTAGCTCCACTGCAAGATATGCATGCAACAATACACTAACTGACAGTGGAGTTTAAAAATGCCATTTCTGGATGTTCTAGGGGAGAATAAAGTAGAATGATATAATTTTTTTACTGTTTTCCTTGCTTGGTTTCTGCAGTGATGATCTGAATGGAAAGTGGAAAAGGGGTTGTAACCTGCTCACCTGCTCAGTACATGATCTGGCCTACCGCATCAGCCAGCTCAGTAACAAAAGAAATAATGCCCCAATACACAAGATCAGTCCCTGTGGCTACGGCCGAAGACGAAGACGTTTCCTCCTTCAACGCTCCATCGGTCCGGCTTATGAGGAATGCCATCTGAGACATCACTCAACTGAAAAACTAAAATAGCCTCCAACTTTTTTCTTATATTGACAATTGAATTATATAGGGCTCTCTGCAAGCACAAAATGGAAAACAATTGTTACCATGTGCAAGCAAGCAGAACTTCTTTCCCTACTTTTTACTTTTTTATAGAGACAGGATTAAAGACAAGAACTCGGTCATCTGGAGAGAATGGGTGTTTGGGTCAGGCAGTTCTGTCATGTAAAAAAGAGAAGCAGGTTCAAGTGAGAAAACAAGAGTGTGGGCATATCACTTCTACAAACGTCTGCAAAAGTAATACTCTATCAGTGTGTCTGCCTTTTCTGTCAAGAAGACATTAGAGAGAGAAACTTAAACTCTGACTAAAATGTGAATGTAAATGTAAATGAACTGAATAAAGAGGTTTTTGTGACAGCTGGATTTGAAATGCAAGGACACTAACCGACTAAATTGTTTACTGTGAGGAATTAAATGAAATAGAAATACGTGATCATTGTGAAACAAAAAACAAGAACAGGAACAGGTATTTTATATCGTCTATAAACTCAGAACTAGGATAATGCATGTTCTGTTTAATGCCACAGGTAATGTTACAGCTGCTAGAACAACAGGCAAAAAAAACATGAGAGAAACATGTGATAAAGCACATACACATGCGATCAGTGACCTGTAACACTTACATACAATGGATTTAAATGATTTGTGCATTGCCTCTCACAACGTCCTCTGTCTCGATTTTACACGGGGCAAGCATATAGGCTAAATATGTAGTTAAGATTTGTGCAAGGTAGCGGTGTGTACAGTTGCTGAATTAAATAGTGAACGTAAATGCATGTGTCTTTGCGTGCATGCTTGTGAGAGTGAGTGCTCTCTGTCGTTATGTGGATGCTAGCTGACAACACCGGGAGATTTAACTGTACATCGAGCAGCTCAGGGTGGCAACTAGGTCACCATGGAAAAAAAAAAAAAGTCTACAGAAATACAGTATAAATCTGATTCGGAGACAGAGATCCCATGGCTTAACAGAGCAGAATCTGTTATTGATCACGTTATTGTGTTGCAGTCACAATTTTATTGTGGTACAGTTTGCTCATACAGATGGTTTGTGTGTATACTGTAGGTGTGTGATATTTTAATATGACAAATTTTTTAAAGAAAATATTAAACATAAATAGGTCAAGAAAAAAAAAAGACTTTTTATACATGTTCTTAATTGCAGACGCTGAGATGACATACACTATTACACCAGTGGGCCCAGTTTTCATGATCTCGTCTAGGGCCTTACAACTGCACAGGCCGGCACTGCATACAGTACTTGCAGCTGGATATGTGTATAAAGGAAGGGGGGGGGGCACAATGTTTGTGGCAGGGAATATTCCATCAATAATTATGTTTTAAACAAAAGTAAAAGTCATATATGTTTTATGAAAATTATTGAATGTTCTGAAGGTTTGTTTTCATACATCCAATAACATAAATAATGATCTATTTTCATACATGAACTAATATGGGCATTGTGTATTGAAATGCAAGTATATGCCTGGTTCTGTCATTAATAAAAGAATTGTGGAATTTTGGTGATCAGCGTTTTTAGCCTTTTGGTCAGAAAACTATGTACTGTATAAGTATGAGATTTATTTGGATGTTTAAGATGATGCATTGTCCTGTCATGCAACCAATGTGCCTGCAACCAATAGACTATTGGTTACACTGATTTAACAGTGCCATAATTTAATAGAACCTAACACACTATAATAATATTATCAGATTAAAAATATAATGAACATTGTAAATAATACAAAAAATAATAAAATCTAATAATTCATGATTGGCTAGATTAATTTGATTAGATTTGGCAGATTATACATTGAGAGCCAGTTTCATCATGGTGCTTAATGGGTTTTGCAAATGCACTTGACAATACTGTTCTTGCAAGAACTATTTCAGAACAGCTGACCTACATGTCTTAAAATAACAACTACAGTAACTAAATCTCCAGTATTGCTCTAGAATGTAGGAAAATAAATTCAAACTTGTGTCCAAACTTTTTGGTTAAGAACTCTGCAATATATTATTAAAACCTGGAAGGATCTTGCTAAACTGTTAACTTCACAAAAGAAATGTGGTTGGAAGAAAATCATGAATGACCATGAATGGAGTTCCCATAAACTCTTGGTGAAGTTGCATTGTAAAAAAACCCACAGTAGAAATCAGAGTTATGTTTAATAGTGAAAGTAAGGGCATTTCCACACACACACAATACAATGAGAACTCAAAAGGGTTTTGTGTGAACAGCTGTGTGGCCATAAGAAAACCACTTGTTGGGAAAATTAATCAGACAAAGAGTTTGTTAGAAGCTCAGAGCAATGGAAAAAGAAAAAAGGTCATGTTGTCTGAAAAGTCCAGAGCGATGGAGGCATCAGAGTAAGAAGGGACGTGCATGAAGCGATACACCCATCTGTACAAGTACTGTATCTGGAGGCAGTCTTACAGTATGATCTGAGATTGTTTCAGTAGGCCGGGTCATCTGATAATCTGAATGTACTGAATGACCAGGTTATACCATCAGTGGATTATTTATTCCATGATAGGACGGCCATACTGCAGGACAACAATATCCCGATTCATCAGGCTCAAAGTGTGAAAGAGGCATGAGGAATACTTTTCACAAATGGTGAAATGGTCACCACAGAGTTCTGACCTGAAAACCCTGAAAAGTGAACTGAAAGTGGGGTGGTTTTGTAGATTAGTTTGACCACCATAAATACATGATCTCGGCAAAAATTAATGCAACTCTGGATGGTAATAAATTTTTGTGACATTGAATAATCCCAAAAGAGTGTTATATATAAATACAGTATATATACCCACACAAAAATGTGCATGTTAATCAAAGTTAAAGGGAGTCTAATAAAATAGTGTGCATTTTTTTGGTTCATGCAGTGTATGTGAAAGCAAAAGAGGATCTACTGACATCTCGTGGTGTAAATACTGTAATACTTCAACCTTCAAACGACAGACAAGGAATGTAGTCTGTAGTACATAAGGGGATCTTCAGTTGAATATGACGGACTATGGAGTGTCTGTGCAGCAGCTTAATGACCTTCTTTTAGACGAAAATGGTGAATTCTCCAGACCAATTAAAGATTACAATGAAGTCTACCCCAGGATTCTGCTTGGAAATGAGTACGTCTAAGTTACAGATGTCTTTGTTGTCTCTTGGTGCCAACAGTTTTACACCAGCTGCATTATACACATGATGATAAGGACATGCCCTTACTAAAACAATTACTCTGTCTGTACTTACTGATTGTATAGACAGGTATAAAGTTAACTTCTGAACTATTTACAAAAAACAGTCTGATAAAACAGGACCTGAGCTATTTATAGTCAGTTACATGGCAGAGTAGGATCACTTCATGTACTGTATCCGCTCTATTACAGGTCTGTGGCAACAAATGTGAACCGTTTGCAAGAACTGAGAGTGACCCACATTCTTAACGTCGCAGAAGGAGACTCGCTCATGCATGTGAACACGGGTGCAGAATATTATATGGACACAGGCATTATCTACCATGGAATACCTGCCATTGACACGGACTATTTTAATCTCAGCGTATACTTTGAAGAGTGTGCAGACTTCATAGCACAGGCCTTGGCGTATAAAGAAGACACAGGTAAAGTCTTAGTGGAACATAAACAGAATTATTAATACACAGATATGCAATAAGTAAGTACACTAAGTACTTAGTTTTATGGGGGAAACAACAAGATTAAGCTGTTAATGCATTATTAATAATACATTATTCATACTTTGTTGATTTCCCTTTAGTACCTTTAGAAGCAACAACTTTCCTAGATGGTGAATGAATGGGGTTGTTCCTTTCATATCCATGCTTAAAGATGATTATTCTCC
>JAQMYJ010000038.1:11757353-11779813 GCA_030014305.1 Clarias laeviceps
TATATATATATATATATATATATATATATATATAGGGTGGCCCAAATGTCTGTATCTATAAGCATTATTTCTTTACATCAAATTTAATAATTTCCTTTTTCCTTCACCATTCTAAATTTTTTTTGGTGTCATCTTAGAATGAACAAATGAGGAAATCATATCTGCATGTAACATAAGTTCTGATATATTAAGAAATATTCAGCATTCTTGTATTCAGTGCATACATAAATGTTGTCAGGTCGGAGTTGGTCAATTTGAGCATTTGCTGCAATTTATATATTCTGCATATTCAGTTCAATTCAATTCAAATAAATTCAATTAAATTCAATTCAATTCAATTCAATTCAATTCAAAGGAAATGGAAACAGTTTTACAGAATCAAAAGAGAATTAGGGAAATCAGTATGAAACGTGTGGCCGAGGGCGACGGTGGAAAGGAAAGACTCCCTGAGATATTAAATATGAACCCAGACATTTGGGCCAACCTGTATTTAGCTATGCATGTCCTCATAATGTTTCTAGACATGCAAAGTACTATAAAGGTGTGTTCATTTCTAGGGAAGGTGTATGTGCACTGCCAGAAGGGCTACAGTCGTTCAGCAGCGGTTGTCATCGCTTACCTGATGTTGAGACACAAGCTGGGTGTACGAGCTGCTTTAGCTACAGTGAGAGAGAAACGGGAGATCGGACCAAATGATGGATTTCTGTGTCAGCTCTGTCAACTCAATGACAGACTTGAAAGAGAGGGAAAGTTATAAAGCAGAGATGGGAAATCATATTCAAGGGTCAAATTATTGACAAGCATTTCACTGCATATCGTATTGTGTATGACTGTGTATGTGACAAATAAAATTTGAATTTGAATTTGAAATGTATTTGCAATAGCTCACACTTACCACCCAGATGTCTTGTGTAGAAATACATCATAGGAGTGACTTTGTAGAAGTAGAACAGTGCAAATATGTTTTTGTTAATGTGGTTATTTAAACATCACACAGATACACAGAGGCCGATTGTTCTCTCTTGCTCTCTGTTGATCGTCATTGCTTTAACTCTTAGTGGTTAACTTGTGTGCTCTTGTTAGTACAAAGGTGTCTTTCATAAGTAAATTATTTCTGTAATAAACTGTAAAAATGTATTTCTTCATAATATGTTTAGCATAATACGTGTTATCCATTGTGTGCTATTATTTTCTTAATAATGTATGAAATGCAGTGATTAAACAACAATATATTAAACAAATATGAGAAATAAAAAATTATAACAATACTATTATTAACCATATTACTCTGATTTACTTCCTATAGTGATTAGTTACTAAGTACATTTCAGAAACTTTGTTACAGATCTCCATATGTGAGGAATTATCAGAAAAAAAGCATGCTGGATTATAGAATAATTAGTATCATTTTTTTCAGTAATTAATGTGTTTTAGTGATTAGGAAACTTAAAAGGCTCTCTGCACAGGTAACCTCCAACAGGACAAATGAAGGATAAACTTGTCACATCTATAACACTTGGCATCTGTAAAAGTTAGTGCCCCCTCTTTTAACTTTATGTTTTTTTGTTTAAAAACATAATTAAAAAATCATCTTTAAACTTCTTCTTTTATATAGTAGAGGTCTGCACACCTGCTGATGACCAGTTAATCAAGGGCTGATGATTAGCAGCATCTTAAATCATGTGGGGTACATAGTTTTGCCCACTTATTTTTTTTATTTTTATTAAATAAATAATTTTACTGTGAAAATGTTAAATGTTCTTCGTCTGAGGTTTTACTGTATTTGCTTAATAATACTACAGTCAGATAAGATATTTTTATTATGTTTCTGCACAAAAACAAACATAATATTAAAAGAGGGGACACTTACACATGGCTGTACCATGTCACCATGAGAAGCCAGGGTGTGATTTCGCGAGCCTCAAATTAATGGACAGTTTGCATTATGCCGCCCCCATGTGGTGACTTGAGAAAAAACATTTTTGGAAACTTTAAAGAAAGGATCCTTTACTCAACTGAATGTCTGGTGTCTGCAAGGAAAATTTGCAGACACTTCATGTTCGGCAGCTTTCCCTTCAATGTGTTTTAGCTTCACAACAATTAATATAAATAAATAAATAAATAATTGTTTATATTTTAAATGTTAATAATTGTTAAATGGTCTTATGGGTTAAACACATATGTTGTGGTGGAAATAAACCTCATTGTATCAGGTGACTTTACCATAATTCAATAACCCGAATAACTAGAGGAGCGTTACTGCGTTTCAGTGTATTTACAGTAATTATTATAACAAAATGTAACACCAGGTGGCGCCACTGAGCAGCGTGCCACATTTCAGAAACGTTTATATAGAACGGAAAGTGGAAATTCAGTGTCTACAGTATGTTTATTCATGTATCGCTTGTTTTTCAGCTATAGCTCTTCATAGATAATAATAATAATAATAATTATTATTATTATTATTGCTTTTGCGAATCGTGAATAGTAACATTTTATATAAATAATAATAATAAATGTATTAATAATAATAAAAAAGTGTTTCTGCGGCTGGTGCTACAAATAATAATAATAATAATAATAATAATAATAATAATATATAATTATTATTAATAATTATATATTATTATTATTATTATTATTATTTGTAGCACCAGCCGCAGAAACACTTTAGGGACTTGTAAGCGACTTTTATTTTTTAAAGTAATCTTGTGCTTCCGGGGTTGAAGGGCTTCAACGTGGTGCTGCAGAAGCTCAACGTGCTGAGCAGCTCGAGATGAAACCTCAGACTGACTAAACTGCAAATACATATTTTAAATCAGGTAAAATATTACTTTTGTGCTCGGATTTGTTAAGCGAACAATTTATTTCTCTTTATTTCTCTTCCGATGAGTTGATCGGCAGTTGTGTTCCCAGTGTTTACTGCAGCAGCTATAGATAAGTCTGTTTCAGCTGGGTGAGTGAGTCCGGGACTGGCTGTGATCCAGGGGTTAATGTGGTTTATTGGAGCTGAAATGTGTAATATTTAGTAAGAAGAAGGGTTCTTAAGTATTATTTGGTTTAATTGAGCCGTGATGAGTTCTCAAGTAGCCAGTAGCTAATGTCCTGGTCAGGAACGGACACACACACACACACACACACACACACACACACTACAGGTATTTCTCTTTAACTTCTAAAAGATTTTATTTTAAACTCGCTTAGTTATCATCAATAATGTTACTTTAAAATAGCATCAACAAATTCACATCACTGAAACACATTACTTTAAAACTGCATCTGTTTTTCTTCTGTTGTGATTGATTCTTCTTGAAATCCAGTGTAAATTTATTACTTTTTCAAAATTAACCCATTATTTAGATTTAGTAATGCAGTCTTCAAATAATAAGAAAGTACACTGATCCGCCATAACATTATTACCACCTGCCTAATCTTAGGTGAGTAGGTCCCCTCTCTGCCACCAAAACAGTGATGCGCTGTGTGTTCCTCAGTTTGAGCTACAGTAGCTCTTCTATTGGATCGGACTACACGGGACATGTGCGTCAGTGAGCCTTGGCCACCCATGACCCTCTTGCCAGTTTACCAGTTTTCCCTCCTTGGATCACTTTTCAGCCTGGGAACATCTCACAAGAGCTACAGTTTTGGAGTTCATCTGACCCAGATGTCTAACCATTACAAGTTGCTGGCTTAAAGTGGGTGGGATATAATAGGCAGCAAGTGAGCATTTTTGTTCTTCTAAAAGTGATGTGTTGAAAGCACAAAAAATGGGCATGCATAAGGATTTGATTAACATTGACAAGGGCCGAATTGTGACGGCTAGAGGACTGGGTCAGAGCAACTTCAAAACTGCAGCTCTTGTGGGATGTTCCTGGTCTTCAGTGGTCAAGACTGAATAAAAGGGAATCCAAGGAAGGAAGACGGGTGACCTGGCAACAGGGTCATGGGTGGCTCTAATGAAGGAGTGAAGGCTGGGCTGTGTAATCCGATCAAATAGAAGCTAATAGTGTTGGTCAAATTGAGGAAAAGGTTGTTGCTGGTTCAGATAGAAAGGTGTCAGAACACACAGTGCATCACTGTTATAGTGGTAAAAAGCGGGACCTTCTCAATACGTCTGGTCGGTGTATATTCCTATTTTACAGTGCACAGATTGAACCTGTAGAATTCATCTTGCAGAGCTCAAAGTCATACTCGTGCACCTTCAGTCATTTTGAAAACCCTTTTTTTATTTATTTATTTCACGTTGTGTCTCAGCTTTAATCTGTCACATGATGGGGGAGTTCAAGGTTCATCGTGTGCGCTTCTTTGACTACATGCCCTCGGCTGTCCGTGCTTTGGCCCTCGAGCCACAGAGTAATAAGATTGCAGCGGCGAGGGCGGACGGGTCTGTGGAGATCTTCAACGTGGCTGACAACTTCTTTCAGGAAAAGGTGAGTGTGTGTGAGAGAGTCTGACTGTACCTGACTGCTTGTTCCTGGCCATTCCGTTTATGTGGTTTTGTTAATGTGTGTAATATGATGAGGTTAATTAAGTCATGTGTTCGCAGGTGATTCCTGGGCGGGAGTCGCGTGCCACTGAGGCTCTGGCCTGGGTGGGTGAGCGTCTCTTCAGTGCAGGTTTAAACGGCGAGATTGTTGAGTACGATTTGGACAATTGCAAGGTGAAATACACCCTCGACGCTTACGGAGGCCCCATCTGGACCATCGCAAGCAACAAGCAAGGAACTCATTTGGCTGTAAGTTTTAATGTTTTCTCACACTGTTGGATTTAAATTCATCACAGAATAAAGATGATCCTAACCTGGAAAATCTGTTCTTTTTAAAATAATTATGGTTTAAAATCTTAGTTGTTCTGATGACTTGTTCTCTGACAGGAGTGAATTTTTTTGGTATATATTTTTTGGGCAGGTTGGGTGTGAGGATGGGACTGTTAAACTGTTTGAGGTGTGTAAGGGTAAAATCCAGTTTGAAAGGAATCTGGCCAAACAAAAAGGACGCATCATCTCCCTGTCCTGGCATCCTTCAGGCTCGAGGATCGCTGCAGGAATGATAGATATGATTCGGGTCTTCGACACTGAAACAGGTAAGAAATCCCAGGACCCAAAAAATGTGAAATTTAAGAGTCTTAGATTTTACAAAAGGACATTGTGAAATAGTCTATGCTATGATATAAATAGTCAGTAAGAACACTTATAGCAATGCTATAAGTAGTGTATTTGTTAGCATTCCATGATCACAATGTTATTGCAGGAATAACAGTTTTATTCCTCCACTAGTTTCCCTGCACATGCTTTAATTATAAAGCTAATTAATTTGTAAGGTTATAGTTCCCGTCAGCGGCCAGCATCCCTGCAGTTTGTGTGTTGATCGCACTCACTTTACATATGTTAGTCTAGTAATTAAAACATGTTTAAATTAACTTAAATTTAATATGATTGTGTAAACTTTATTTAATATGTTCTAAACTATGTTTAATATGACTGAACACTTGCCTTTTTTTTCCAGCATATGTTTCAAATTCCTTTTCTATGTGCATTTAAGCATTTGGCAGACACCCTTGAGCGACTTAGATTTTTATCTCATAACACATCTGAGCAGTTGAGGGTTAAGGGCCCAACAGTGATAACTTGGTGTTCGTGGGGTTTGAACCTGGGACCTTCTGAACCGTAGTCCAATGTCTCAACCACTGAGCTACCCCTCCCCACATGTACATCTATGGCATGTGGCAAACACCCTTATCCAGAGTGACTCATATTTATTTAATGATACATCTGAACAATTGAGTTTTAAGGGCCTTGCTTAAGGGCCCATGGTGGTAGCTTGGTGGTCCTGGGGTTTGAACCTGTGATCTTTTGATTTATACATATAGCTCTGTAGTCCAACATCTTAACCACTGACTGTGTAGTTGACTTGACGCTGTAGTTGACAAGAGTCTATGGAGTTTCAGAAGTGTTTCATAAATGAATTGTTGTCTCGCTTTTCTTTCTGCTCAGGTCAGTCAGTGCACAGGCTGCTGGTGGAGCGTGGAATGGGAACAGCCAGGAGTAAGGAGTGTGTTGTTTGGAGTGTGGTTTACCTCGCAGATGGCACCATCATTAGCGGAGATTCGTCTGGGAAGGTGAAGATATGGGACGATCAAACAGGGACATTGATTAAAAGCCACCAGGTCACCAAGTGGGACGTGCTGACGTTATCGGCTTCACAGGTGAATTATTATTTATTTTTATTTAAACACATTGTGTGTGTGTAGTTGTTTTTTAAAACAAAAATGGGCCATGGATGAAATTTCCAGGGCATGAAATTAAATTGGGGAGGGAGGTGACGCCAGGCTGGTTTTATTATTTGAGCTGAAATGTCAAAAGCATGATGTAATTCTATCTTTTTTTTTTTTTATTTACTCATGGTGAGTTTGTGTGATTATAGGATTAGGGTTAGACTACAGCGAATGCAATTCGTTATGGATGTTTACCCGTAGATAAATTACAACTCCAGGATCGTGAGTGAAGCAGTTTTTTTTAAAGAAATTCCCCTTCCTCCCTCCCTCCCTTCCTCCCTCCTTCTTCCATCTTTCAGCAACCAAAGAAATAAACAACTAAACAGCGTGTTGAGAAAACTCATTATTTTTATGATGTTCTGTTCGACTATTAATGCTCCATATGGTTCATATGTGTGTGGTATCATAAAGCATCCTGGCTCTGTGACATGCTAGTCTTTTGTAATCATTTTGTAATCGAGGGGAAACCGCAGATTCTGAAAAATTAGTGTGTTTTATACTTAAATAAAACTTTTTGGAAGTGCCAAAAAGTGCAGTTCCTCAAATGACCACTAGCTGGCTCAGAAACTGTTAAATGTCCAACTGTACAACAAAATGTTTACAGCCTGAGAGAAAAAAATGGTTTTGGTCACCATAGCTAGATTTCTTCGTTCATGACAACTGTATGGGGGTGAAGTTTAACACAACTTATCAATTAAAATGATATGAATTCATATGACCTATTATTAATTGGGGGCATTAAATTTGAGTTAAATCACTTGCTGTCTACGATACATGACTTTAGCTAACCAGCTATCTGGATTCATTGTAGTTTATGATGGAATGCAAATGCAATGCAAGAGTAGCACATAAATCCACATTAGTCACCTTAGCATTTAAGCTAACTATTTTGTATTAACTGAGGTAAATATGAATGTTTCAAAACAAAAAAAGTCAGGCTCCGGTCATTCTGCCCTATGGTCCAGTTTCACTTATAATTAATTTCACTTATAAATATGCTACTATTGCTATTGATTAATACAATTTTAAAATCGTGACTTGCTGTACTGCAAATTTGGCCTCTGATGATTCAGATTATTTAAAAATTGTTCTATGGTGTGTTGGAAGGTTCTATGGATTGCTGTAGAGATATTATAGATATTACATGAACTCACCTGACTTAATATAGTTAATCCCAATGTTCATTAACTAGCAGGTGGTATTGATTTTAACATGTGCAACTTATCACAGTTACCAACAAAAATGACAAATGTTTAAACATTTTTGGTTAAAATTCACTGGCATGTGACAGCACTGCTGCGGTGCATAAAGTTCACTATAAAAAGCCGCAAATGATATGGCATAGGTAATAAAAAGCCATTGCCTCGCCACAGAGTCTTATGGGTCTCCCGACACACCCCACTTAGCCGTGATCTTAATGCATGACTACTCCGGCTCATTGGGTTTCATGTTTGTAGTATTCCTTTGGCAGAAAGTTGGAACTGGGGTTTAGAACTTTTTCATTACTTTTTAAATTCACTATTTAAGATGCAACACATCATTTCCACACTCGAGCTCTGAACCCGGTAGCACATCTGCAATCCCGTACTTTATAGTCTGTGTTGAGACACATACTTTTCAGTTTTAATTGACTTTGACTTGCTCATACCTATAAAGTGTTAAAATTGATTTGCATAAATTGCATAATTTTTTTTTTAATCTTCACCTCATTATGTTCTCTTTCTTATTGAAATAAATGAAATCATTCTTAGTTATCTGATTGTGACCCACAGGATGAAACCAGCGTTGTTGCAGGAACGTCAGAGGGAACTTTGATACAATTCCAGCTCCTCTCCGTGGTTCTAGGACAGGATGAGAGAGAGTGGGTCCGAACCAGAACCTTCAAGAACCATACGCATGATGTCAGAGCTGTTTTGGAGATCGACATGGCTGTTGTTTCAGGAGGTTTGATCACCTACTTTGAAATTCTTTACATATTAAATGTAATGAGGGGCGCCATTGAGCAAAATCTCTATACTGCAATGTGTACAGTAGGTTTGATAGAGGGTGTTATTCATTTTGAAAAAGCTTTGCTGTACCTTATTTTTATCTGTTTAAATGCACAGTTGTGCTTGATGTAAGGTATTGTCTTGCAATTCTACTCTGTAATGTACAATAATATGTACATTACAGAATAAAATTGCATGAAAATACATTACATGTAGTTTAAGGCAGTTCAGCATTACTTCAAGTTTAACCTGTAAAATAAATTTACGTAGAAAAAGAAGAAAAAAATTCAACACCGAATACAAGATTATGTTGGATACATTTGATACAATCGATCTGGCTTGTTTCTCCGTCCTCAGGAATGGACACACAGATTGTCATGAGGCCTCTCCTGGATAAAATTGAAGTGAAGACCACTGCTACGGCTTTTCGCAAGATCCATTTTTCTCATGTGAGTTTTATCCCCTCAAAGCTTTTTAATCCGCATCTAAGGCTAAAATTAAGTTGCGTTGTGCTAAATATATATATATTTTCCACCGTATAGCGGAGTTTAGTGTCCTGTGCAAAGAAAGCGGGTCTACTCCTGTTCCAGTACTCAACACATCTGGAGCTGTGGAGACTCGGGGACAGTGATGGCACTGGTAAGGAAGCTGTGACCATCTAAATGAAATTTAAAGAATAAAGAAGTCCAGTTATCTAACGGTCCCCGTCTACTTTATTATAAATTGTTTAAACTCTTGTTCAAAAATGTGGCTGTTTCAGAAGGGGCTGCATTGAGGAAAGACACAGTTGTGTGGCCACTTGTTAGTGAAACTAATCAGAAAAAAAAGGTTAACATTTGCTAGAGAGCATAAACATTGGTTAACGTTTGAGCAATGGAAAAAAAGTCATGTGTCCCATTAATTGGCCTCCACATTGTGTGCTGTAATCAAAGCTAAAGGCAGTCATTTTGCTGCTGCCCGATGATTAGATAAGTGCATAAATAAGCACGCGTACAGAAATAATATAGTTAGTAATGAGCGTAACTCGAACGATAAACAACTTCTCGAACTTTTCTCAAATATCTCTATTGTAGGAAAATAATATAATGTGTATTATTAATACACATTAATATAATTAATTGATTTTGTATTAAAATTCTGAACAAAATTTCTTTACAATACAATTCATATTATGAAATATTTTTCCACAAGGAGTTTGCAACAGAATTATTATTATTATTATTATTATTATTATTTTTTTTTTTGTGGCTAAAATCGTACATTAAGCAATACATAAAATAAAATGTTTTGGAATACCAAGTACTTTGTAATAAGGTCATGACTGCCATTTTTTTGAGATTTTGAAAACAGTTTCCTTTTTTCTTTTAGGGATGCCTGGAAGCAGTTTACCAATTAAAAGAAAACCAGAGAAATTACTTCATTTACAGACAAAGGTATAGATTTTGCTTCTATATCACTTACTCCAAGAGAATCCAGAAAATTCATAATTTTTTCCCCCTCATCAGGGTGAGGAGCAAATCTGCTGCAGTGCTGTGTCCCCATGCGGAGAGTGGATCGCTTACTCTACAGTGGCCAGCTTACGACTGTACAGACTGAACTGTGACAACAACAACGTCAGCATCACTAAGGTCGGTTTCTTCACTGACCGAGAATGGATATACAACGATCAGCCACAACACTAACACCACCACACGGTGAATTGAATAACATTGATTATCAATTAAATACCAGTAAACTGGTGACCTGATCATAGTCACCCAAGGCTTATCTATGCCTGTGGGCATCAGAGGATAGCCCATTCATCGGATCCCACAGAAAAGCCAATGTAACACAAATTGTTGACAAAAATCAATGCTGAAAGCAACAGAAAACTCAGCCTGCCATGTGTAGGGTTTAGCTGGGACAGAGTTCAAAGTTGTTGATCTGGCCTTCCGTCTGATCCGAACTCCCAGAGCTCTTGTCATAGCCATAGAACAAGGGGCTACAGCTGCCAGGCAGCACAAAAGAGAACCTACGCAATATAAAACATAAGGGAATGTTTTCAGGGTTAATGTTCTGGCTGATTTAGTGTATATTCAACTACATGAGTTATGTAGCTACCTCAAACAACGCCTACATAGAGTATATCAGACCAAATATACTTTACTGAACTGCTGCTGCTTGTTTTCTTATAGGTGTCCAAGCTCCCAAAGATCCTAGGCTCAGCCAATCAGATCTGCTTCTCTTCAGACTCCTCCCGCATTTTTGTGGCTTCCACCTTCTCAACCGTACACGTGGCAGCTCTGAGCCAAACAGACTGCAAGTTCGTAACCACGCTCAAGCCGAAATCAGGTGAGAGGAATATTGTTTTATTCCCAGCCCTGTTATTTATTTATTTATTTATTTATATATCTGCAGACGTATTTAATCGTTTTGAAGCGTGCTTGATTTAATCCTTTCCTGTCCTTCGTTCTCTTCAAGGCTCAGGCCAGGCAGTTAATCTCTTAGCAACCAGTGAGGATGGAAAATGGCTGGCCTCGGCCAACAGTGCTCACGAGGTTCACGTGTACAATCTGAAGAAGATGAAGGTAATCTTTAACACAGAAGTTTTAAAGATAAGAAGGAAATAATGTATGACGTGTTTGGAGTCACTCACATCTTTGATTTGTGTGTTTCAGCTACACTGTACAGTCCCAGTTTATAGCTCTGGAGTCAGCGCCATGGCTATTCATCCAACAACTAACAACCTGTTCATGGTGCACGCAGATCAGCAGGTACACAGCGCATGAAATACTCCAGTGTTCATTCTTGCTTTATATATTATATAGGAGGATGAATCAAAAATGATCTGCACACCAGTTATATTAAAACTTCTTATCAGCAATTTCCATTCAAGTCTCCCCAGTCACTGCTGTGCAAGCCTAAACGTCTTACATCAGTTCATTTGTAACTGCGGTGCGAGCAAAAATAGATGCAGCACCTGTGATTTGCATGAAAGATGAGCATTGATTTTTTTTTTTGCGGTCTGAGGGTGTTCCTTGTGCCGAAACAACTTGTAGAAGTGAACAGAAGCATTTGGATATCTGCAATTAAAATTTGGACCGATACTCTAAGGAAGGTGAAAGTTTCTTAAAGAGAATCATTACTGGTGACGAGACATGGATGGATTCATCACTACGAACCCGAGAGTAAACTACAGATTATGGAACGAAAAGAGAAAAAGGTCAAAAGTCGAGCATCCGCTGGAGAATTGATGCTTACAGTTTTCTGGGATTCTCAAGGGCCGGTTTTGGAACAGGAAAAAGTTTAAACAATAAACAGTCCTCGTTATAGTGAGATGCTTATAGAAGAGCTGAAGCCTAAACTTCAACATTTAATTCAATTCAATTGTATTTATATAGCGCTTTTAACCATAGTCATTGTCTCAAAGCAGCTTCACAAAATTAAAAGCAAGGAAAAATTTCCTGGGATGGCAATAGGAAGAGATCTTGAGAGAACCTGGCTCAACAGGGAACCCATCCTCATTTGGGCCATAAGAGATAGCAGGGATTGATCTGCAGTCATACTGTGTGTTAGACAGCTGGAAGTTCAATATAACAAGATGTCAACATGGAGTTCAGTTCAGTTCGTCACCAGGATGAGTCAGACAGGTGCTGAGGGCAGAGGGGGTCTGGATCACTGCGAGCTCGGGAGCAGCATGTGTAGCTCCAAACCATCATAAAGCAGAATCCAGCTGGAGGTGGTCCTTCTCCGGATGCCTCAGGATCCTTGCAGGGTTGGCCTCTGTCTACTAATGCAGAGGTTTGTTAACCAAGGGCGTTGTGATCTTGCATGCCGATGCACTTCTGTCGACACCCTTCAAAAACATCATTTTGAGGTGTTAAAGCATCATCTCATCGCCCCAATCTCGCTCCATCCGACTTTCACCTGTTCGGCCCCTAGAAAGCAGTCGTACGAGGATAAAGATTCACTTGATGATGATGTGAAAACAGAGCTGCATTCAGAGGTTTGCATCTCGGCCTAAAACATTTTTAATGAGGGTGTATGAGAACTTGTTGACAGATGGCCAAAGTGTATTGAAAAGCAAAGAGATTATGTCTAAAACAGGGTGTATTTGTCTTTCGTAAAGGTTGATTAAAATAAATTCTCCAGAGTGCGGATAATTTTTGACTCACCCTTGTATTATTAGTAACAATTGGCGTCGTTTGTGTGATTTTTTTTTTTTTTTTTGTCAGTAATTTGATCACTTGCTACATTTCTGGTGTGTGTGGGTGTACGTTCCACATGTGATGGACTGCATTAGCCTTTACATTAACTGATGCTTATTTAAGTAGTGCAGAAGCAGTGATTTAAGTGCTTGTGCTTGTTTTGGTTCTGCAGCTGTTTGAGTACTCTATAGAGCAGAAGCAGTACACTGACTGGAGTCGACTGGTGCAGAGGAACGGCCTTCATCACTTGTGGCTGGAGAGAGACACGCCTGTCACCAATGTGACCTTCAGTCGCAAAAATCCAGCCCACATTGTACTACATGACATGTACATGTTCTGCATCATTGATCAAACCCTGGTAAGACAAAGACGTTTATTATTCTTGTTTGACATATGAACAACTTTAAATCATCATAAAAAAATTTGTAACAGTGTGAAACCGGATGAATTTTTATTCCTTTAATGAAAACTCTTCTGGGATGATTTGGGGACGGTTATGAAGTGATGTTTATTTCCCAAGGTTATTCTGGAGTTTTTATTCTCTTTCCAGCCTCTTCCTGATAAAAAGGCTCAGTTCTACAATCAGCTCACTCTGCGAAGTTTGCCTGAGAAGGAAAGGAAAACTCATAGCCATGCTTTCAAAGTTTGCAAGACCTACAAGGTGTGTTTTGAACACATTCAACATCAACTGCTCTGAAAATATAATACATTCATTTATCCTTGAGGGTATCCTCAAATTTAACATCTCGAAGGGCTGATGATACCATCGTCTATGTGTGTGTGTGTGTGTGTGAGTGTGTGTGTGTGTGTATGTGTATATGTGTATATGTGTGTGAGTGTGTGTGTGTGTGTGTGTGTGTGTGTGTGTGTGTGTGTGTGTGTGTGTGTGTATATGTATATTTTTATATAATTGTGAACTGCCTCTCTGTTGTACAGGAGCTGCTATTCGCTGAACTGATGGAGGATCAGTCACTGGTGGTGGTAGAGCGCCCCCTGCTGGACATCACTGCTCAACTCCCACCACCAGTCAGACAGAAGAAGTTTGCTACATAAGTGTGTGTGTGTGTGTGTGTATGTGTGTGTGTGCGCGCGTGTGTGAGAGAGAGAGAGAGTCAAAGAGAGACATATTGTGAACCTGCTTATCCCCATGCTTTGTATTGTTTTGATACAGTAATAAATGGAATATTTACTGTATTGTGAAAATGGTGGGCTTGGCATTTTGTCTTGACATTTAATGTAATGTAGTTTTGTTTATTCTGGAACATCATTACTCTGAAGACAAAAATGGTGGTTAATGCAGGTGACTTAATACCACCTTGACATTAAAGCATATGAATGTAGACTGAAGAAAAAAAAAAAAAGTTTTATTTACGATACACATCAACAGCAAAAAAAAATAAAAAATCTGAGGTGCTGTACTGAAAATAATGCAAAAGTGGGCACATTTTATTAACTGATGTGTTGTTCAAATTGCACATTTTCCCCTTGTTTAAACTTCAACCATCTGTGCACTGTGCTCTCGTCAATGGTGTGGGAGAGCATCAACTGTGATAGAGTATTCGAGTCCTTTGTGTAAAGGAAGACTTACTCTACCAACATGTGCAGTTAGAATAAACAAAACACAAAAGTGAGTACATCCCTCACATTTCAGCAACCACTTTATTATATGTTCTAAAGAGACAATATTATTGAAATGAAAATTGGATATACTTTAGAGTAGTCAATGTGCAGCTTACAGTATATAGCAGTACAGGTTTACTATCTTCTAACAATAACTCAACATACAGACTTTATTGTCTAAATAACTGGCAACAGAAATTAGTACACCCTAAGTGAACATGTCAAACCTGTGTCCAACGTGTCAATATTTTGTGTGAGCGCCATTGTTTTCTAGTTTGGCCTTAAAGCTCCTGGGCGTGGAAGTCACAAGAGCTGCACATGTCCTCTTCCACTCCTTCATAATGATATCACGGAGCTGCTGAATGTTAGACACATAGCACATTGCCACCTTCCACAGGTGCTCAACAGAGTTCAGGTCTGGGGACATACTTGGCCACTGACAAGCACATGAACGTCATGAATAGGACATGTGACTTTGCATGGTTAAAGATGTACAGCTGTTATCACGTAGGGTGTACTCACTTTTGTTGCCAGCTATTTTGACAATAATGGCTGTATGTTAAGTTATTCTCAGAGGACAGTAAATCTATACTGTGATACAAGCTTCACACTGACTACTCTAAAATATATTCATAAGTTTCATTTCTATAGTATTGTCTTTTGAGAAGATATACTAACATGTTTGTTGAAATTAGAGGGGTGTACTTACTTTTGTGTCAGTTATTGTTGTCTTTTGCATTACTTTCAGTACAACCCTCCCAAAATGTCTTTTCATAAGAACAATGTAATGCACTATAACACTGGATGTGGTAATCATCAGTACCGAAGGCAGTATTGCAAACCCTGTGTTTACATTTTTTTTTTACTACATTGCTCTCTCCATACATATGAACAGCAGCTCTGATATGTATTGTTAAAATAATATTTATTAGATTTCTTTGGAAGGAATAGCTAAGTGCATTTTTGAAAGGAAGTCTTAAGGAGGGAAATTTTTTTGTATTTTTTATTATTTTTTGGTTTCTTGGAAACGGGCTGCTTTTTAAAACTTTTTTACTTCAATAGAGGGAACAAAGAACAGCTGGTAAACAGAGCTAACATATTTTTCCACTGTGCCGCATTAAATGTAGCTATAAATGAGAAAATAAATACAATATGTTGTTCTTTAATAAATAATAAAATTTTACATTTGTCATTGCTGTGGTGTGAAAGGAATAAAACGTCAGGAAATCTATGGAGGAACATTTTTTAACTATAAGGGGGACTAGTGTAATGAAGCATGTTTTTATGTACAGTACGCTACCAATCAAAAGTTTAGAGACACCTCCTAATTTCATGTTCTTTTGTGATTTTTATTTCTTTCTACAGTGTAAAACAATGCTGAAGATATATATAAAATATCCAAATAATCTCCTTAGAACAGTTGATATTAAGATATGTCTAATCGAATCTGAGGTGCTGTTAATTAATTGGTGATTTCTGAGGCTGGTAACTCTAAATGAACTTCTCTGCAGCAGAGGTATGTTTTGGTCTTGTTCTAGAATGTACAGTACAACATACAGGGCTTTAAGGATATACTACTAATGTCTTCATCCCAGATACAACAGCACACCTTTTGAGGTCTTATGGAATCCCTGACTAAACAGACTACACCCGTTTTGGCATAAGGGGGACCTAAACAATATTAAGCAGGAAGCGGCTGATTGTTGTAAACTTTAGATTTATTAACATGAACATACATCAATGTCTAGTTTCCCGCTTCGTCTGTTGAAGGTGATGAATTTTGAAAATTGTTAAATTATGATTGACTGATTATAATTAAAATGCAGTTATTTATCTGATTTTTAAACCTGTATAAATTCAATATTTCTCAGAGGTATAAGTCCTCATAAGAGTCATGCTGGCTCGTCTATTCATCTGAATAAACCAAATTAATGGAGAAAATCACCAGCACTATTTAAAGCTAGACTGTATTCACTCAAATCACAATGCGCACTGAACCAAACGTCCAGCATGAATACAAATTTGCATTTGCATGTTACAGCCCTCTTTTGAATGTACAATGCGTTATGACCACAATCAATAACCCATATTTTTCCTTTGTAAATTGTTTCATTATTGTTATTTTTCTTCAGAATTTTCTTCATGAGTGTCAAAGTGAGAGCAAGATGAGCATTTGAGTCCAAAGGTGTCTGTTCAGATTACAGCACTTTCAAGCCAAATGATTGTAAATACTATGAATAATAAAACTGGAGGAATTTGTACAACATAGGGTCTTTTTAATGTTAAATTAAAGCCTGGAGTTTCTTTTGTACATTATTAGGTTGAGCTTTGATTAAATATTTTAACACTGAAAAATGCTATTTATTTATTTATTATTATTATTATTATTATTTATTTATTTATTTATTTATACCAAAAATGGGTTTATGAAATATTGTGATGATTTCAAGCCGGCCAGTTATAACACATTGAGTGGTGTTTGGAAATGTTGGCATTTCCATATTATAGCACCTTAAATTAAGCACCAAAAACCATAAGGTATGGACATCCAGTTTCTGCAAAAGTGTTGGCTGTTTTTTTGTTGTTGTTGTTGTTGTTGTTGTTGCATCAATTCTGTAGAGCTATGATGGTCACCTATCAGAAAACAAGAGTGTATTCATATAAAATTCATATTAACACAGGGTATCCCAAAAGTCAGTCAATGATCAGATTTTAACAAACTGTAAATTTCTTTATGAAACATACTCTACATGACTGTCATTTATTCGTTTATATAGAGTCTTTCTCTCGCTCTCAATGAATTCATGCTACTATAACATAACTGGTGTTATGCATAGAATTGTACTTCAAATGTATTTCTGTAAATGATCTTTGTGCTGTAGAAGGCATAGAATTATTTCGTTACATTCTTTCGTCAAAGGCATTTCTATAAGTTTATATATATATATATATATAAACAAAATATTTTGTTGAAGATAAAATGGTGTTATTTATAGACATAATTACAATGTATTGTAATAAAATGCCAACCCATGTTTATGTCTACAGCTAACTTTAGTTTAGTCTGCATCATAAATGGGTAGATTAATAATATAAACTGAACATTTGTGGCAACAAATTTGTGTAAATGCAAGTTTCTCATATTGTTGAAGTAGACAGAGTGCCTTTCTGAGTCGGCACCTGTAATAAAACTTTCTAATAACCATTGCTGGTTTAAACTTTATCAGCCATTCTGGGATATAAAAAAATTGTGAGTGAGGAAATTCGTTATCACAGCAGTCAGATTCATAATTAATTTCAAACATTTACAACAAAATTCTCACCTTATTGTTCAGCCCATATGCTTGTGATGTTTCTCATAACCCACTGCAGTGTTGGAGTTACTTCCTGTTAGGACAAAACAGCAAAAATTAACACAACAATTATGAGCTTCCCAGGGTTTCACTTGAACATTTCCTCCCTATCACTACTATAGTGTAGATATGAATTGTCAGTCATACTGACATAAATAATTCTTATGATCTTTGAAGTACTTGTGCCTCAGGCTACGTCCATCTAAACTGTGTATTCCAATACACCATACAGCCATAACATCAACACCACCGCAAGGTGAACGGAACAACTATGATCACTAACTTCACACCATAAACCTTTGACAAGATCATAGACACCTAAAACTCACCAATACATGTGGTTGCTGAAGTCAATAGAAAGGCATTAGAACACCCAGTACTTCACAGCCTGTCATGTATGGGGCAGCCAAAGTGTTCAAGGTTGATGATCTGGCACTCAAATTCCCTGATCAAGCATCCATGGGAAGTGCTGGACAAAAAAAAAATCTGGCCCAACTTGCAACTTACAGCACTTAAAGGATCTGTTGCTAAAGTTCTGGTGCCAGACACCACAGCACACTTTCAGAGGTCGCGTCGTGTCATACCTTAAGGGGTCAGAGCTACTTTGGTGGAACAAGGGGAACTCAAATTCTAGGTTGTTCTAATGGTATTGGTTTTAATGTTATGGCTGATCTGTGTATACTGTATTGTTTAAAAAAAAAGACTTTTCTGTTTCTCTTTTGGTCATATTTCTTTGCCAGTTGGTAAATTACTTCCTGAATTTGTATAACTTTACTAAACTGATCAATTGTACTATTGACTGTAAATTGGATATTTGTTATTGTTTACTATTGTGCTATTTATTTATTTTTATTATTATTATTATTATTATTATTTATAAATATATGTTGTCTAGAATGTAACATTGTTAGCAGGGATTCAGATATTGTTTAATTTCTACCTGCTTACCAGGTACCAGATGGATTTTTCAGCAAGATCAAGTTCTAGGGTTTAATCGTCTGGTTCTCCAGAAGTAAAAAGAAAGACAACTGCATTTAAAGTTTCCATTCTTTCTGCAGCACATGGGCATTGTGAAAAGTTTTTTTTCTTTTTCAAAAATGTTTTTATTGGATTTTGCTGTGCTGAAACATTGAAACATTACATTGGACAGGTACAACGTAGACCAGTATGTAACCACATTCACTACAGAAGGTAAATAAGAAAGGCACCTACAAAGCTTTCCTTTCCATGTCCCTCACTCTCCACCCTACTTTAGTCCTCATGATGGAGAATGGCAGATAGACATATGGGGTAAAATAATAGGGTTGCTTTAGATTAATGAAAGCTCACTAATCTTTACTCTTCCATTTAGTTAGGATAATGCATTCATTGATTATTCCAAGGTCAGATTTCCATGTCTTGTTTGTGGACCTTTCTGTGCCAGATATTTGATTAAAACTTAATTGATTATGTTTAAATCCATTTCACTTTGGCATGTGGTTGACTTGATCAAATTGTGACTTTCGCAATGTGAGAAAGTCGCACTTATCTGCAGAAGTGAAAAGCACTATGAATAGTAATAGTAATGAAAAGTAATATTAAGAATGAAAAAAAAATATCCACATAATTTTGGTGAAGAAAAATGCATATTTATAGATCTCTGTGTTATAGACAGAAAACCCCAATTTTGACAAAACCCAGTTTTTTTCTTTTTTTCTTTTTCAGATCCTATTTGCCAGAATTCAACCACAGTAACATCCGACAGGTTTTCCCAAACCACCACACAAATATGATGATGCAGGAACTAGATTTGAGACAGACTGATGAATTCAGACCTGAGTTTCCCCGCTGTTTTATACACTGCCCTCGGTTGGGGATGCCTGCAGAGGGGTTTCCAGGGTTGATGATGTGGCATTCATATCCGGTAGGACAGTGTAAGGGCTCGTCCCCATCTTCTGTAGTGCTGCATGCCTCAGCTACAAACACCACACAAAGGTAACAGCATTTTTGTAGAGAAATATTTTAGCACGTAAGAAAAAGTTATGATCAGGATGGTGGTGTATTTAATGTTGCGATGATTACCACTCACCCTGGAGAACCTCTTCTGGTCCATCTAAGAGCCAGCCATTTCCACCAAGCCACCGTGGCTTGGGCTGCACCAACCAGTCCAGCACTGATCAATGCACAGAATTAATATATCTATATTATTAATATACCTACATAAATATGAGGGGCATTCAAGTCAAACCAGGACTTGTGATAAAATTTCTCTTGAATGAAAGCTTAAAAATTATTGACATTTGTAGAAGACTTGTGCTGAGACTCTTAACTGTAATAAAACATCAAATTCTACAAATGTTTTAAAGAATTCCGTACATCCGGACAATCCCGGCCAAGGTGGCTAAGATACCACTTCAGTCCCATGAACATTCAGCAAATGGAACGTCTGATTGACTGCTCCAATCAAGGGTCGCCAAAGCTGTCCATCCACAAGTTGGCACAGGTTTTTTTATACCTAATGGCCTTCCTAATGCAACCCTCCCATCTTATCCAGGCTTGTGGCTGACAATGCATTCAGTGGCTGGGATTTGGACATTTGGTGGGAACTGAATCTGGGCTGTCCACATGGCAGGTGAGAAACCTACCACTAAGCCAACAATGTCAGATAACTATGTTCTATTATTCTCCACATCAAAAGACTTGGTTTGACTTGAACACATCCCCACTATTAAAAAATGTACTACGTAAAGAATCTGTAGCTTCATGTAACCATAATTCTACACTGTTGTATGTCTGCATGTATGTCGTTATGTGGGTGTATATTCCTACCCGGTGGAGGTTGAACTGACTCCAAACATGCATAGGTGCAGCCGTTGTAACAGCAGCGTTTGTGTCTCTCACACTCTGAGTCTGAGCGGCAACTGGGCACCTCACACGCCCGCTCGGGAAGCATCTGAGGTGGAGGTGGGCACCGATCATTCTTTTGGTGTTGATTGGACTGGGAGAGGTTTGGGTATTCATAGTCCTGGAAGAAAAAATATTTGCAATCCTTATTCAATCCTGCAGTCCCACAAAAATGTTACTTAAATACACGGTTCTTTGTTGCTAAGGTGGTGCCATTAAGGGTCTCTTGTACCTTTAGTATGTGGTATAGCCGGGAATGTGTAGTGTGTCTTTATTTTGTTTTTTAAATAAAAAAGTGTTCCCTTAACATCCAAGTATGTATTATTTTTTAAAGGCATACTCTACTTACATTTTCAGGTCAAAGAATTGTTCAAAAGATGAACCCTTGACAGTATCACATCATTGAAAAGGAAAAGGATAGTTTGCGATATTTATTTCTGAAAGCCAACACGAATAAATTTAGTGTTTTTTTTTTTCTCTAAACACCTAACATACTGTATCTGACAGCATACGTGTCCTACATATAAAATAAGAGGAAAATAAGTGGAAATAAAATTTTTACTTTAACATCCCACACATCTAAAAACTTTTTATATATTCCTTATCTAAATGGTCTTTAGGTTTGTAGTTAAACCTCACACTATCATGTCTTGTAGATGGTGCCATTTGAACTTTGACATGTGTACCATACCTTTGTTGGTTCAGTCTCAATTCTCAAAGAACTTTCCACTTTCTCAGTTTAATAATCATTTATACATCTAGCTCACTGTATTCCCCACAATGTGTAACGCACTCCATAAGTATTTGCATAAATGCTGAAATATGTTCAGCTGTATTATGTTAGAGGCCCCTTTCCCTGTTAAACTGGGTGTAGGCTGTGCTGTAGCTCTGCCAGGGATTTGTACTTATGTGAATCAAGATCTGTAAAGCAGCCATGTGTGCAGTGCGCTCAGTTCACTGAGCTTGGCATTCTTTCTCTGCCTTTTACAGGAAGGTGACACAGGGAGCTCCCTTGAGTTTAAAGTTCAGGACAAGAGATTTACAGTACGGTTACCTGTGTCATAATAGAGACACTGTTCTTTATAAAAGAACCATAAAAGCCATAGGGATTTGCACTAGCATTTCCTTTCTCTTTATGCAGGAGTTGAAGGATGTGGATTAACTCTACAAAGGCTCAGCTTTGAAAATGGGCTAGAGCCAGGTTTTCCAAAAAGAGGTACTGTTAAGGCCAGGACGGCCTAGACTCCCTACACATTTCTGTCTTAAAACCTGTCTTCCCTATTGACTACTACTAAGCTTGACTACCTTCCCGGACTGTTTAAAAATCTTGACACTCCGAATGTGGGATATTGTGTAATCTAACCTATGTTCTGGTCTGAATGTAGATACAGATGTGTCTCTGTCTCAGAGTGCCACTATGCTTTGTTACAGGGTTGCCAGGTTTGTGTGACAGAAGCATCACAGTGGCTTTTCAAAACTATCCCATAAGTCAATAAATGTCAATAAACCCAGTCAATTTCTCCTGAACCATGAACTCCAAAGTCATGATTACATATGCAATAACGTTTATAAACTAAAATCTATTAATCCTGAAACATACTGATATAATTATTGTAATGTATGCTGAATAATGTAACCCTAAAAGGATGCACACCCAGAATGTTGATTTGGCCACTGCTTAAACTTTCTGTTTTTTTTGTTTTTTTTAATAATACCTTGCAGTTTGCGCTTACTGTAACAAATGACTTTGTTTGACAAGTGGATTAAGACAACCATTAGCGTGGCACTAAAACGACCATTAAAATAGAAGCAAATGTTTAGAATGGGTACTTAAGTTGTTAAGTGTTTCAACCTAAAGTACTAGACACACATATGCTGTATAAAAGGAACACAGGTCAGCTCCACACAATTGTTATTGCACTGAGTAGTCACAGTCCCACTGAGGCTGGAACCACATTGTTTTGTGCTTGTTTTTTATGAGCATTTGGGTGGAGTGGAAGCAGTGGAAAGGTATTAGAGACATAGAGTCCTGTTATACAACTAATAACTGGAATGCAATCTAGGAAATTTCTACAAATAAAGAAAAGTGCCTTTAGTGCATGCTATAGAGATTATAATTTGGGGGGGGGGGGGGGGGGGCCAAAAAAAAAAAAAAAAAA
>JAQMYJ010000038.1:11790748-11811354 GCA_030014305.1 Clarias laeviceps
ACTGTCAGCGTCACAGATAGTGCAGATAGTTTATGTTCACATACAGCTACATGACACACTGCATGAAAGAAAATATTGAAAAAGCATAATAGGGGCACTTTAATGTAAAAAAGAAGCAAATTTGTTTCTAAACAAAACATACTGAATATTCGCTTTTGTTGCATACAGTAGCATGAATTGAAAATTGTGTACACAAAGTAAAACAAAGCATTGTTTTCATTATTCACATTGTGTTATTGATTAATAATGATTAGTATTGTCAGTAAAGAATAAACAGACAGACATAAATAGCTTTGGTCAGAGACAGTTTTCAAAGAAGAATCCATATGTGTTTGCATTCAGAGAGGTTTGGCTGTACACCCATCCTCCCAACCTGCTGGTTCTCTAGCTGGAGTCAACCAGAGGGATCTGGGTGGAGCAGATGCCTTGGTCAGGTTAGACTTTTACCCAATATGACGATGATTATAAATACACACTCATTAGCATTGATGTGTTGATGCTGGCAGGACTGAATATGGATATATGAAGGCTCAGTGGTTTTCTGTGAATTCCAGCAAACCTTTTTTTTTCTTTCTCTAAACAGTCAGCAACATCTGCTGAGCAGAAGTAAACCATATGACCATGAGAGTTGGCATGAAATGTGAGACATATGAATTTAACCGGTTAAGTCATATTGCTTCTATAAAACATTTTCTCATTCCATAGGGTGTGTAGGAAACAGAATAAAAAGTAATCACAGGATGTCACAAAACTCTCCATACCTAGGGGAAATAAACACAATATATATAATTCATGCTATTTCAAATTTACTTGTGACTTGTGTCTTTTTTAAATTTGCTTGTTTTCTATTAAAGTTAATTGCAACCTTGCAACGGTTTCCCGCTCTAGCAGCGAGAACGTTTAATATGTTCTTCTTTAGTTTTATTGTCTTGCATCTAGCAGAGAAAACTGTGGTTAATGTTAAGAACTGTCCAACACATTATTATAATCTGGAAGGATAGCGCAAAAACATCAACTTTGTAGAAGAAACATGGCTGGAAACAGTTGCATTATAAAAAAAACAACAACAGTGAAAACCATAGCTATGTTTAATATTGAAAGTAAGAGCATTTCCACAAACACACTACTGTATGTGATGAGAACTGCCAGGATTGGGATTAAACAGCTGTGTGGACATAGGAAAACCACTTGATAGTGACACTAAAAAGCACTTTCGTTAAGAACGGACTGTGTAGTAATGAAAAAAAAAATCATGTGGTCTGATGAGTTCAGATTGACCCTATTCCAAAATGATAGTGAATCACGCCAATAAGGGAAGCACATGAAGCAATGCACCCATCATGCATAGTGGCCAATGTACAAACCTCTGGAGGCAGCAATATAATCTGGGTTGTTTTAGTTGGTCAGGTCTAGGCTCAGCAATGTTATATGGCAATAATAATATGAAGCTTATGTATAGCATTTCTTTACAATAATTAACACCTAACGTTAAAAGAGATCCCAGATACATTAAATGACTTCTTTGAAATGAATTTATCAAATTAGAATTAAACAATTATTTCAACAGTGACAAATTGTGATTGACTCTATAAGTGCTTTTCTTCAAGGCTGGTGTCATTGCTTCCTCATTTTTATATCACATGTTTGCAGATGTGTAGCAGAATGCAGTTTAGTGATTACCCTCATCTCACGTGTGTTTTGTATACATCTGTGAGTTTATCTTCTTATATGCATGCATGTATAGTATGAGCTTCATGCTCTATTTCATGATAAAGAAAACAAAAGGGTTGGTGCCAATTTCACAGAATTCTCTTTGGAGAGAGACCAGAGATAAATCAGTGACTGAAGATGTTCTGATGGTAATAAGGGTTGTATTTTTTATCATAGAATACTGGCATAAGGACTGGAATAACATTTTAATATATATGTTTTTATTCAGTAACAGTTACAGTACTGTCTCTTCAGTGCACACCACAATATGTTCAAAATTAAAGAAAAAATAACAACCAGCGGGTGGCACGGTAGTGTAGTGGTTAGCACTGTCGCCTTGCACCTCCAGTTCGATTCCCAGCCAGGCTCGATTCCCGTCTCTGTGTGCATGGAGTTTGCATGTTCTCCCCGTGCTTGGTGGGTTTCCTCCCGGTACTCCGGTTTCCTCCCACAGTTCAAAGATATGCAGGTTAGGCTAATTGGCGTTTCCAAATTGCCAGTAGTGTGTGCATGTGTGAATGGCCTGCGATGAATTGGCACCCTGTCCAGGGTGTACCCTGCCTCGTGCCCTAAGCCTACTGGGAAAGGCTCCAGGTCCCAGTGACTCTGAATACAGGATAAAGCAGTATAGAACATGAGAAAACAACGAGAGAACTTAACTTTCTTTACTTTCTTCATGATTTTCAGCAAATGATATGCAAAAATTGTGACGTCGATTCATATTCAATGTGTATATTAATAATATATTCCTTTATATAGAGTTATAATATATATATATAGAGAGAGTTAATAATTATATTCCTGATTTCATTTGAAGGAGAAGGTGCTGTAGATAATGTATATGTACAAATATTTGTGGACACCTGACCATAACATGCATATAAGATATGTTGCATCAAAAATATATAACACAATTGTATAGGATGTCCCTGTACTACAATCTTCAGTCACTGAACGTAGGGGATCCAAACCTATTCCAGCATGACAATGCCCCTGTGCACAAACCATGGTTAAGGAAACTATTAGTTTTAGATTTGCAAAAGTCCAAGGACAGATCCCTGACCAAAACCCCACTGAATAACATGGGGATGAACTACTGTATAACGCAGACTGACATAACATCATTAATGCTTTTGTGTCTGAATAAGCACAAATCAGAACCAGTCAGAACCATTCTTCAAAATCTAGCGGAAAGCCTTTCCAGAACTGTATGTTTTATTAATATTTAACATAATATATCTTAAATATGCAGATGTTTATATTTAAAATATCTTTACCTTTTATTTTACTAAAACCCTTAAATTCCAAGCAGCACGAAAAATGGAAACGCAACATTGCTCAATTGTCCCCCCCAAAATAACTTCTTTGTATGGATGTTCTGGTGGTGTGTGTTGATGGGGAAAGCTTCAGACAACAAATTGTGTATATACAATAGGTGTTCAGCTAGGTCAAGGCTCTTGTTACATGCACAACATGTAAATCCTACCACAACCGGAATATGGGAATGATGTAACAAAAATGCAGAACTCACAAAATGCTCACCTATAAAAAAAATAAAAAATAAATAAAAGGGATGTGATCATTTGTGTCTATGGTATTTTTGCCTATGCTACTTTTTTTTCAGTCATGTTTATGTAGTTGGTTAAAATGGAATGAACTGAGTTTCATGATATTGCCCAGATTATGGTGAAAAAAGGATTTCAACACTCTATATTTCATAATCCTGAAATCTATACATATTCAATTAAACTAATGCAGAAAACTACTAAAATTCTCGGGTTAAACCAGTTGTAATATTAAGACATAGAGTAAAAAGTACCCCAATCATAGTACTAGTGTACAATACATGAAGCTGTTCAAGTCTAGAGCAAAACCTTTAGAAATAATAAGACAATAATATACACTATAAAATGTAAATTTGTTATATAGAGCATATAAATTGCTGCACAAAACTGTATATTTTGTTGCATTAAAGTAGCACTGGAATAATGTGTGATACACCCGTAGCAGTCTCCATGTATATTTTATTCTTTACAATGAGAAAATTGTTTGAATCTGTGTTTTGCTGTCCAGCAACCCAGGCCCGTGTGTCTGTACCTTAATAAGAGCTCATTATCCTAACCTCCTACAGCTCTCCCCATCACTCTAAATTAGGCAATATTCCTTCATCTGCTCTAATCAGCGCCACCTAGTCACCTCAGGTGCAGAAGTGAAAAGAAATAAAAAGAGGAGAGATAAAGAGAATGAAACCCACTGAGGCTTCCCTTTCCTTGCAGTTGATTTTTCTCTCTTTTTTAACTTCACTCTTTTGCTCAGCAGGGTCCCTATTTTAGATTTTTTTCCCCTCAGTCCTGATGACCGGATGGTGTCCTTCATTATTTGACCTTCTGGTGGTTATCACCTGCTTGTTGATTGTTTTACTGTAAGCTACAGCACTGTTACTGTCTTCTATCACTTAATCCTCACCCACACACACTCTCAGTTCACACTCTTTGAATTACAGCCAAGTTGAATTCCACACCATAACTCATGCAAGCGAGGTCACACACACATTTGGCTGCTTCCACAAGGCCTAGCTGGCAGGGAGTCCACCTTTAGGGTCATATTTAGGGGGCCTTAACGAAGAAAGTTTAAGACTGGCGTATGGAGTGAGGATCCTATGGAGAGATTTAACTGTGGTCAATCAACTGATTCTAATTAGGAACTTCAAAGCAGTCACTGTCTGTGCAATTTCAGGGGGGGAAAAAGGCACAGAATACATTCAGTTGTGTGTCAAACTGTTTCTCGGTTCCCAGGATGGCAAAGGAGACAGAAGTAAACAACTACTGTAGGTCTGCTTTGACATGAGAAATCTTGTTAGTAAGCTTCTGGGCATGATCATATTGTGTCTGGCAACAAGAGGAGAAACACAACATTGTTACTGAGATCTGGACTTCCAATTACAGAAAAATATATCATTTTTGTGTGTAAGATTATAATCATTAATAATCAAACCTCCTTAAAAATGAATTCTGATTTACATATGGAAATGTGAAAGCACATTTAATTTGTTTAGAGTCACAAACCCGCAGGTAAGAAGCCAAGAACCAATGGGCTGATTGAAGGCTAAATGGTTCAAAGGACTAAAAGCTTTTTGTTTTGTTTTTTCCCCGGAACAGGATCTTTAGATGTGAGGACGGAAATGTGGGGGCAATTTTGTTTGATCTTGCTTTCGCATTTTATCTGATAATAGGAGGGTACTCCTCCTTCTCTAAGTGGTATGCGTGTGCGTGTGTGATTTGTGTGAGAGAGAGACTATTTCTATTGTGTCTATAGAAAAACATCCCCTTAAAGGAATCCTCTAACAGTATTGATACCTGGTGAACTATATCCTCATACAGCAGGTGACTACACATCTGCCAGTAAATTTTATAATGACACAGAAGTTGAGTTGGGCATTGGTGGCTCAGTGGTAGGTTTCTTGCTTACCATGTGGAAGGCCTGGGTTCGATTCCCAGCCAGTGGATGCAGTGCTGGTTCAGGATAAAATGGGATGGTTGAGTTAGGAAGGGCATCCATCGTAAAACCTCTGTCAAATTGTTATGTAAAGCAGCCAAAAGACTAACAAGTTGAATTTGAATGGGTTTAACCTAAACACCAATAACTAAAAAAAGTTAGATACAGTTAGCCTATTAATGATTTCATCTTAGAACTAATGTGTTCTACTGGTGGAAAGTTTACACAGGTTCTGCTAAATAGTTAGAATGCTACTATAGAGGTAATGTACTATAATAGCCAGAATGGAAATATTCAGAAAATATATGAAAAATTTATTTTACAGCTTAATGGTTCTCTTTTTCCAAAATGCCTGAGAACCCTGGAACAATATACAAAAGAGTGAGATTGAATTCTATTGTATTGTGTGTGTGTGCGCGTGTGTGTGTGTCTGTGTGTGTGAGTGTGAGAGAGAGAGAGAGAGAGACATGGAAAATCTATGTGTTTGGAGACAGCATGCCGTTTGTTTGTAAATGCCAAGCCTCAGTGCATCATTTATTTTCCATGATTTACAGAGGCGACAAAGCCAAGTAAATAAAAGTAAGATTTCTATCTAAAACCTTTATATATTTTCCAGTTTAAAAAGAATTTATCTGTGAAGATCCACCAAAAACATCAGATGTTGGGAAAGGATATTCTCATAGAATTAGCCACAAAAGTATGTTTTGATGTCCTGTATAAATCCCATTGCTTTGAGAGGCTGCATCCTCTTTCATAACACAGAATAAACAAGAAACATGTGTGGCTTGTGAGCCTGAGAGATCACTTAGTACAGTACATTAGCATCAGGGCTTCGAAGCTACATTATACCTAATTCATTTCCCAAAGAAATATGGATTTAGGAAAATTGTTATAAATTATTACTTTATGCTTACAACCACCACAGATTAGATATAGCTAATGGAACTAGTAGCACTTGTTTGATTTGCAGTACAAACAGCTTCTCTGTCAGTGCTTTCCTGTGATCAGCACTAGAGGGCGATCAGAAAGAGTGTTTCCTGAAGATTAAGCGTTTTTACTTGCTGCATATCAGAGTCAAAATTCTGACAGGCCTGTTTGAGGCTGCAATAATACACTCTTGTAAAAAAAAAAACATTAACATTAAAAACTTCAAAAGTTCATTGTATTGTAAAAGGGTTTTAGATTCGAACCCTGGCACATGCTCTTGAAGTCAAGCATATTTAGAGACAAATGCCAAGATTTTCCTTTGAATATGATTTTACCAATCAATAAGTAGTGGTTAGCACTGTCGCCTTGCCCCCCAGGGTTCGATTCCTAGCAAGGCCCAATTTCCGTCTCTGTGTGCATGGAGTCCACATGTTCTCCCCGTGCTTCCTGGGTTTCCTCCTGTACTCTGGTATCCTCCCAAAATCCAAAGACCTGCAGATTAGGCTCTGGCGTTCCCAATATGCCCATAGTGTGTGAATGAGTGTGTGAGTGAGGGTATGGATGTGTACCCTGAGATGAATTGGCACCCTGTCCAGGGTGTACTACCCCACCTTGTGCCCTAATTCTCCTGGGATAGACTCCAGGCCCCCTGCGACCCTGAATACGGAATAAAGCGGTATAGACGATGAGTGAGTGATTGAATGTACCGAAGAATGTGTAAAAAAAAAAAAAAAAAAAAAGAAGAAATTGTGTCCACATTCAGCAAGACACTTACAGTAAGGTGCAGTTTTAACATATAGATTTAAACTGTTATGGAGATACCATGACTGCATATACTGCACATTCCTTAAAATAAAAAATAAAAAATACTTAATGATAAATCAATCAATAAAAACAGTCACTTATCTTGTTTTCACAGAGCATTATACATATCAATGCATTTCTAACATCTTGTATAGCAATCTAATCTGTAAAGGACACTTTTTGCTGAATTACACATTCTGATTAAGACTGAGAAGTCTATTGTGGGGCTCAACATAGTACTAGAATTTCCCAAAATGGACATTTGAAAACCACTTGCTCCAATGTTCCAAATGTTCCAACCAAAGGTTTCTCTTTTCAGACTTTTCAGGTAAGCATTTAAAAATATGACCTGCATGTTGCTGTACAAACACCTCTCTAACATCGATTAGTATTTAGAGACTCTGTATTAAATAATATGCTCTGGACAAAATTACTGTATGATTAAGTCAAACTGGGAATTGTGATTAATTTTCATGAATGAATGTGCAAAACGATTGACATTTACACCTACAGTAAAGCACAGCACGATGATTAGACTTTTATAAAAAACATTTTAATAGAGTAAACATTTTTTTACTCGCAGAAGAGGCACAACTGTCTGTTGGAATTGTATAACCACTCATTCACAAACACCACTTTCAAATTATAGGAACTCAGCTGGGAGTTATTGCCACATCCCCCGTTTAGTCCCAAAAGCATTTGGATCAAAGTTTATATAGAGAAATAAAGGTAGTTTTTACGCTCATAATTGTGGTTTAATATTCTAAATAATCAAAGTCCTGGTTAGACTTGAACACCTTTCATAGGAAGTTAAAAACTTAACACCTTTATTATTTTTTTTATGAATGTATTATTAACAGACTGTTTCCAAAATCAGCTGCATTATCACCTTCTGCACTGATTCACTTTACCAACTCAGTTTTGTGTTTATTTGTATAAACACCATAGGTGTTAATTGAAGAGTGGAATTGTGCAGCATGTGGTCAGATGCTACTCTTTAAAAATTTACAGACTTCAGGTCAGCTTGTTTACCCTGTGCATCATTGTAGCAATTGCTTATGTAGTTACATATTGTAGTTCTTCTTAAACCTTGGTATTTGTGGATAAGGCAGCAGCATGAGATCTTACCCCATATTCAGGTTAATAAACAACAAAGGTTCAGGAGACCATTAATTTTCTCAGTATAGGTGCATCACACAGAGCCACATTTTCAGTAAAAAGCAACAGATATGTGAGCAAAATTTTGTCAGTTCTATGCAAATTGCCGGTGAAGCAGTAAACAGACAGTTTTTAGATCACTGGGCTCGGCTTCCATTTACTGATTAATGTGCAATAAATAAATAATAATTTTATCGTATCATGTCCTAATGTATATACAGCATGTCACTGAATGTGTATAGAGATATTAGAAATTAAAATTAAAGTTTGAAAGTAAGTAGCAAAAATGGTTGCTACCTCTAGTTACTGTACACGGCTAATACTAACGTTTTTAATCTGTCATTGATGCTAGCGGCAAAAACAAATTTCATCCCATGGGTGCTCAATCAGATTGGGATCTGGTCCCGGGTTTGGCAGCCTTGGGCTTTTTGCCTGCCAGGTCTCATGAGCGGCAGGCGGTGGTGTTCTGGTTGTTCTTTAACCCTTCTTTTATAGACAGCATTGATTTTTTATTTGTGCATGAAATTTATGCTGCATTGGCTTTTCTGTGGGATCAGACAGGACATGCTGGTCTTCGGTCCCCATGGGCATGGGTGAGCCTTTGGTGCCTAGTTTGCTGGTGTATAATTGGTGATCAGTGTGGTTCAGTTCACCTGTCAGTGGTGAACAAACCATAAGTAAATTGTCATGAACACTGGAACCCACCTGGCCTCATATACAAAGCATGTTTCATTTACACACAGTGCAAAAGAACAGCTTCATACTGCATTGTCTTCTCTGTCTGCCAAAACAGACAGACATTTCAACATATAAAAACTTGACTTCTAACTTGTGGAAACATGTTGCGGTAAGTTTAGGTGTTTCATTGAATGTTGCAATGTTAGCATATATAATTATTATAATTATATAGAATATATAATATAATTATATATAATATACTGTATGTATATAATTATTATAATTTCTAAAAAAAAAAATAGACATTACGATTGAAACAGTTACTCAGTACTTGAGTAATATTTTGGATGACATCTTTTTACTTCTACTTGAGTAATATTTTTTTTGAAGTACAAATACTCTTACTTGAGTACATTTTTGGCTACTTTACCCACCTCTGGTCACAGTATATTGCAACAGTTAAAACCAATATGTTTCTACCTTATCATTCAACTGAGTCATTCATTCTTGCTTTTTAAACTGGAAAAGGATTGTCTTAGTTTGTGAGCTATTCGCCTTCTTGGAGATCTGATGGAGCAAGAGCAAGAAAAGTGCAGAGATTATAAGAGCAGTGGCTGCCCTCAGAAAGCCTGCACTGTAGCTGTCAATTCTCTCTATGAAGACAACTGAAAACTTAAGAGGTGACATTTATTAATAAATTAGTCGAGCTGTGTTCAATAGTTGAACAAAATGAATTTAAGTGTAAAATCACAATAAAAAGATTAGTCTGCACACTGGATCCTCTTTCGGCACACTTTCCGTATGGTAACATTATGCAGAATGATGATTTAAAAGCATTAGAGCATCACAGTTTGCATAAAGTCACTTGCTTTCTGATTTGTGCCTAATCTTAGCAAACCATGCAAAAGATTAAAATAATGTGTATATTTCATAATATCTTCAGAGAATTTCTGTCTTCAAATGACAGCCTGAGAGTCAATGATTGGATTAATGTGTTTGCATCTAGACAAACTAATTTACTGCATAACTGCATAGATCATTTCAGAGGAGTCCAACGCTTTTAGCGTGGAATTTTTATTTTTGAAATTACACAAGTTTAGCACTGTTTAGCAGGCACAAAGCATTGCTACAAGTGATTGCTGCCACAGCATGCAGTCCTATTTCGCACTACCGTTTTGATTGATTTGGTGCCATTGTCGTGCTCTTGTGATATATTGTCTGAATATTGTTTGTGAGCGAGGCTACATATTGCATACAGAGGACTTGAGGAGGGTTACACTATAAAACATGTTATAAATTTGTGTTAGGAACAGCTATGACAAAGAATAAAAAAAGAACATTTATCTGGTAGCCAATAACGCATGAAATTAACATAGCCATGTAAGAGAGCGAGAAAGAGAAATGGTATTTGACTGACTCTGTGTAAGGCGCTTTTCTTTCTGCAGTCTTAGTCATATTGAGGTTAGGTTAAATCCCGATAAGCTGAGCAGTATTTTTATTCAGTGAGATGCTCCGAATGCAATACTGCTGCCATTGTAGTCGTCTGAGTGCTCAGATAGACTGCCATTGCTTAGGCAAACCTTTTAATTATCTGAAGTGCTAGTGAAAAGTAAAGTAGTCATTCAAACACATTCAGCTTATTACATGTCATTACCCATAATACTGGACAAGGTCAGGGGTATGATGGATCCAGATTCTGTCCCAGGAATACATCTTGAATAGGACACAAGTTCATACCAGGGAATTATGCATGTGCACATACAATGTATTTCCAAAAGTTTGTGGACACCTCGTATTCCTGAAACAGTCGCTGCAAAGTTGAATACAACTTCTATTAAATGAAACTATAAGGGTGGTATGGTAGCGTAGTGGTTAGCACTCAGGCCTTACACCTCCAGGGTCAGGGTTCAATTCAGTTTATGGACTTTGCATTTTCGAATTGCCTGTATTGTGTGAGTGAGGGTGTGAGTGCTTGTGTCCTGCAATGGATTAGCGCTCCATCCAGGGTACACCGTCTAGTGCACCAAGGCACCCGAGATAGGCTACAGGCCTCCCACAATCCATAGAGAATGAGTGAAAGAGAGAGAGTGAAACTATGACGCCATGTGCACAAAGGGAGGTCAATGAAGACATAGTTTTCCAAGGTTGGACTGGATGAAATTTGTGTAGTGGCCTACACAGGTCTGGGATGGGATCTTTTATTTCACTTTCAAGTATTTTTTTCTTATGCTGGTGTATTCATGCCTCATTCCTACAGTTCCTGGGAGAGAAGTTCAGATTCACTGCAACTCTTACGAATACAGAGCACTTAGTGTAGAGGAAATAATAAATGACTTTTTTAATTAATATAGAATATGGTACAGAAAATATTTTTTACACATTTAGACTTTTACTATAAATATAAAAGATAATTAAGTGTTGAAATATATATATATTTTTATCTGGGAATCGACACTGCAGATCATTTGACCCACAGGTTCATGACGGATGCTCTTTGTCCCTTTTTCTAATTGGACTTCAGACTGGCACTGCATGCATTGGCTGGGTTATATGGTATGTTAGGTTAAAGGTCTTGCCCAATTACCCAACAATGCTGACCCAGTAGTGGCAGGGCTTGAACACACGACCCTCCGATCAGCGACCCAGAGCCTCAACTGTCAAAAATACATTTACATTTATTACATTTTCTGAATCTTTTATTAAAACTGTGTAATACCAAACCACAGGAATGGGATTTTGTCTTGACTTTAATAACCATTGGTAATCTTAGGAAATACCACTATTAGTTGACACATGCATAACAAAAAATATTTTAGTTTTTTTTTTGTATTTTGAAATTCAGTTGTGCAACCATCTCGTACAGAGAAGCTCACCTGCACTCGGTGGTCCCAGGAGTCCTTCTTTGCTGTGGATTAACATAAAGAAACCAAGTGTGCTGGCCTGTCTGCTCAACTCCACCACTTCTTCCAGCACAGTGATATAAACAGTCATGGTGGCTCCAAACACCTGGCCATATGCAACACGGAACAATGCCAGCTGGGTAAATGTAATGGCTAATAGACAGAAAAGCCAGATGATACAGAGAAAAATCATAGTTACTGTGAGCTTATGAAGAATTTCCACTAGCCTCGGGTTTTACCACACAGCCAAACAAACCTGTCCAATCAGGTCCAGAGCTGCTGAAAATGGACAAAAGAACAGAAGTCAGGAGCAAAGAAGCCAAGCGCTTATGTAGTTCACATAGTATAGAATCTTGCTCTTTAAGGCTTCTGATGTATTTCTGGTGTTCATGAGTCTGCGTTCTGATCAGAAGCCTCCTGTGGTTCATGGTGGATTTGGGAGAGTGACTGTAGCTTGAGTCTGCTTGGAGCTCATCAGAGATGAACAGTGAGTGGCCTCAGCTGTGTACCACACACGCAGGAGCAACTGCACAGCTCCTAACACTAGCATGGCACCCCACCAGGAATAATTGTGTATCAGGAATTGGAAGAAAGGTGTGAAGAGAAAATTCACCTGTGCTGGCCAGTGCGATGGAGTCAGGCCTTTGCTTCTCAAAATAGCAGGCGAGCATGGTTACAGTGGGGGTCCAGGTCAGAGCATACATCGCATCAGTCACAAAGGAAGTTTAGGTTTAGGCCAAAGTTGTCATGAATATACATTGTAATAGTGAAATGCTTACTCAATAAGGAAGCTTCAAAGAATAGAACAGACAGAGAGAATATAGAACAACATACCCATATATATTAAAGTGATTAAACACCAACATTTCTATATTTCTACAATTCTATATCAAAAGTGCATATTATATGAGTGAAATACAAGGTGGGTAAAAATTTACCAAGCAATATTCAATGACTATATCACTAGAGTCATGATGAAAACAGTCTCTCCCCAATTTGCTCTTACTGTGCATCCGTGGTTAGACCAGCATTTTTCAGGACATTGGCTGGGATGGCACGGCCTCATGAATAGCCTCCAAGAAGTCCAGATCTAATGCCATGTGATTTATTTTTCCTGTGGGGCTATGCAAAAGAGCAGGCGTACAGGACAAAGCCTAGCACACTGGGGGACTCAGCAAGGTTCTCAGCAATATCTCAAATGACTTCCTTCAGAAGACTGTGCATTCTATCCCTGGCTGTTTGAAAAAACGCAGAGGTTGACCACACCAGAGCCTACATTGAAATTTACAGATTTGCTTTCATTTTCTTTCCTTTTTCTATGCTATAAAGTACATGCACAATTTGTTTCAATAAATTTGTATAAAAAGAAAATATTTGACTTTATTATCAATATTTAATTCCTAGTTACTTTTCTCCCACCCTGTATATGAGTGTAAACCTCAGCCTTTTACATGATATGACATTATTTAGATTTATAAGGTAATAAAGCTGCTCCGATATGATATAATTTGATCTGGCTGTCTCTGATCAATGTGTGACAAATATTGTTCAAATCAAATTCAAATCAGACCGCCCGTGACCTTATCAATAAGAAAAAAAGATTATCAATAAGAAATAAATATAGAATAAAATAAGAAATAAAATATAAAACTTGGGGGTTGGCTTATTGTTAATTTGAAAATGAAGATGTCCTGGCAAAAGATTAATGTATCAGTGTTATGGGTCAATCACACACTCTCATACTATGGGTAATTTGGCAATGCCAGTTGACCTGCATGTCTTTGGACTGTGGGAGGAAACCAACGTACCTGGAGGAAACCCACCAAGCACAAAGAGAACATGCAAACACCACACACAGACCCAAGGCAGGACATGAACCTTCGATCCTGGTGATAACCACTACATCACCTTGCCACTGGTAAATCACACATTTTAATAATATTTGATTAATAATAATTTATATTGGATGTATGATTATTGCATCGATTCATTACAAAATGCAGAAAGAAAAAATTGATTCATCACTCATATTGTTACACTCCTATTGAATAAATATGATCCCTGTGAAAGAGATACACAGAAACCATTTATGATAAAAAAAAGCTAGCCAGCTCAGCAAAATACTACCCCCACACTCCCTCGATTCACCCCCCGCCCCTCCCCTTGCCCCTTCTCCCCACGCCCAGCCAGAGCAATGCTAAAATGCATAGTGACAAAAATGAGTGCATTGAAAATTCTTCTGCAATATTAATCTTGAGAGTTCTGTTTTGTTCAGAGACTATATAGGTGGTAAAATGAAAATCGTTCAGTGCGTGGAGATGCTATTATATCTCTAGCATCAAAGAGAGAGTGGAAAGATTGACTGGGAACCCTAATCCGTCTGCGTGCAGCATTTGTTGAAAATGTTCTGTATAGAGAGAATTTGCTGTTTGGAAAAGTCTCAGCAATATTCACTATGTTATGAAGAGCTTTTCAGTGGCAGACCTACTAGATGATGATGATGATGATGCTATTGAAGGCTATGTATAATTGAGAACTCATTATGAATTCATCAGATAGTGGAGTGTAGTCCCGGTTTAGCTATTTAAATGATTATTATATTGTTCTATATAATGGACCATATTGAACCAGTTCCGGTAATTGGTAATGCTAATGCGGGTCATCTGCAATTTTGCTCTTAGAAATTACTTGCAACCTTAGTGGATAAATTGTTACCCAAACCCCACACTACACGATCCACTCTCTCTTCTTTTTGCGCTTACTCACTGTTGTTGTTATCTACCCTATCACTGTAGTGATGATGTCAGCTGTACCATTATGAGTGAACAGGAAGAGTAGGTGCGTGCCCCTAGAATGAACACTTGATTATTGTCGTATTCCTTCAACCAACACCTTTTTCAGTCTGGCGAATGGTGTTATGAATGAGTCATGCCAATCTGATGATCTGCTCAAAGCAAAAGATAACAAAAGCTTGCGGTAGGTGCGATTTCTCCTCGGCACCCGGAATGTCAAAGTGAAGCAATTCAATAAGTAAAAGTAAAAGTAAATAGCAGGACTAAGGGGAGAAGGAGAAAAAGATAAGTCAGTAAATAGCAGGACCAGGGGGAGAGAGAGAGCGAGAAAGAGAGAGATAAATCAGATAGTGAGATGTTTCCCAGTGGCAGTCCTTTTACCTGTCACAAAGCCCCACAGTGATATAAAGCTGGAACAGATTTTGACTGTATGCTCCAGCCACCATGCTCACACTGCTCAGCAGTCCTCCCAGCATCACCGTAACTCTGTGGCCAACACATGCACTGAACACAGAGCCAACTGGAGCTGAGTCAGGGAAACACAGGAAACACCTTTCATGAACCATCATCCTTGCTTCAGTGCATAATCTTACCTAGCTAAAGATTTATACCATACATGATCATACTCGAGATCCTTCAACACGCTTAATCCTGACTGATTTTACAGTATATATACAGAGATAAAGAGTGATTTATACTGTAATTCCACTATCTGGGATCATCCAGAAGAGGAAGGCTTTCCTGTTGAATCTTTCCTCCTCATGTTGTCTTAGTTAGATTTTCCACGCTTTTGCGAAAATGTCTCGTTAAGATCCTATACAAATAACATTAACTTGAAATACTGTACGGCACGGAGCCACAAAACACTGACAGAGCATAAAATCCAATATATAAAGAGTGCACAGGAAGGAATATGAGAAATCATTTATTATTTATAGACTTTTGCTTTGGTGCACTTTGATCAGCCAAACTTTGTTTGACGTTACTTCTGAGGAACATGACTTCCACAAATGTCAAGAGATTACAAGTGATGCTTAGTGCAGAAATCACGCTGTAGTTCACAGATTGTCAAGATGGTGTGCAATGAGAGGTTTGTACAGAAGCCCATCTTGACATTTGTGGAGTTTGCTCTCATGAAATACTAATCAGTTTCTGCGCAGACACATTACACCCATGCGAAGTCGGGTGAGAATTTTAATCAGCAGCTGCCCTCTGGTGGTTAAAGACACAGGTGTTATCGTGGAAACGCAAACATGCAGATTCTCTGGACAGATCAGAGTGACAACAGCTCTTCGAATTGAATGTTTTTAGCTCATGAGAGCAGCTGAAACTAAATGAAGACTAATTTAATGTGAAAGATTCACACACATTCTCACCCACAATCGCTCAGCACACAAGCATTTTTTCTCTCTAGTTTGTTACTTAATGCATTCTGATATGGGTGAATGACTGAAGTATACCTACAGTTGCTAGAAAGAGGGATGCAATCCATGAGTGGCCTGCTGCTGTGGTTACAAAGTGTTTCCCATGAAAAACACCCCAAAGGGCTTGATCACACCAAACGACAGCCTAAAACACAAGAAATGCAGATAACACCATGAATCAGCCTTATCCACCATCAGGAGGATGTACGTGACCAACATCCTGCCTTCTCACCACAGACTTTATCTCAGATAGTAAAAGGGAGTATGCACAGGGTTATCGGACTTCTAGGAGAATATAGGATATTCAATATATTATTCATTACACTGCAAACAGAGAGCGTCAGTAGATTCACAAACATGTGCAACTCAATAACTAATGTAAATAACCAAAACCAGAGCAGTCCTTGCTCTAATGCTTAATCTTTGTATGCGGGTTTATCCAGGTCATACTTAACATAAACCAGAATGAATTGTGTTTACTCATACTTCTGCACTGACTATTGATAATGTCTATTATTATGCATTGCTCATATGTTATTTGTACTTTGACTGAACGCTTATATGCCTCCTGTAAACTAGAACTTAATCTTTCTTTGAAGTTTTGCACCATGGCTGTTTTGCCTACAGCTACCCTGTACCTCCTTCTACTTGGGAGTGGTGGCTCAGGAAGCTAAGGCTCCAAGTTGTTGGTTTGGAGATCTGAGGATCCGGGTTTGAGCCATGCTGTCAGTGGGTTACTACACCCCATTATACCCAGCCAACTGCAGGCAGTGCCAGTCTAGGCTCGGATAAAATGGGTGTGTTGTGTCTGGAAGGGCATCTGGTGTAAAACCTGTGCCAAAGTTGTGTGTGGATTGGATGGAGCAGCCCAGAGAAAGAATCCTACTTCCTTCTAGTCAGTTGGTAAATAGTTATGTCTTGTTTTGCTGCTAAAAAAATTAAATCAGGGCAGAACTACCATAGTAGTAGACCAGCAGCTCAGTTGTACAGAGAAATTACTCCAATTAGTTAATCTAGCTAGTTTATTCTACATGTAGGAAAGGGAAGTACAAGGGGCTTTCTAAGTCAAACCAGGTCTTTTGATTGTGCAGCAAAACAGAACACAGTTATGAGAGTAAAAGTTAGCTTTATTACTTTATTTCCCTGCTACACTAATGTATTTATCCCTGCTTTTTGCTAATGCTTGGATATCATCAAGGTAGAAAAGTTTCTCGGTACACTGGAGACACATGATCAGACTGCCTGATTCACATCTGAAACACTGGCCTCCCAAGAACTCCTTTAATGGACCAAACATGTGGAAATGGCTTGGAAAGAGGTCAGGACTGTAAGGGGGATGTGGCAGTGACTTCCAGCCCAGATTGTGTGTACAGTTCCCACAAACAGATGCATCTCCTTCACAAGTTGGTGACAAGTTATCCATCACCATTTAAGGATCAAGCGGTCCACTCTCTAAATGATCAAGGGAACAACGGTGGTGGGTTCCGAGCCACATCAGCCAGGATTGTCATTCAAATTTTGGATGTACATGTCATTCATGGATGTACATGGATGTACTTCATGGTTTGCACCATTCAAATGTTTTATTGAGACTAAGAGTCTCACCAATGTACTTTGCTGGAAGTCTTTTGTAAATGTCAAATCAATTTTATGCTTTCATTCACAAGAAATTTTATCACGAGTCCTGGATTGACTTGAACGCCCCAAATCAACTTCAAATCAACAGGTTAACAGTATAAACCTAAAACAAAAATTCAAAAGTAAACAGAACTATTTGGAATGGATAAAGCCATATTTGCATATACTGTAGTAACATGATATTTACAGTGCTGTAAAAAAAGTATTTGTATTAATTAGATTTTATTATTACTTTTTTTTGCATATTTTTCGCATAAATTATTCAGATCATCCATAGAAGTATTTGCATTAAGTATCTGATTTATTTATTTATTTATTTATTTTTGCATATTTGACATACATTAATTATTCAGATCTCCAAACAAACTTTAATATTACACAATGATAACCCAAGTAAATAGTAAATAGCAGGACCAAATGCAAAATGCAGTTTTTAAATGATGATTTATGGTGGCACAATCAGTTATTAGGGTTAGGGGCAATTAGTTTTTCACATAGGGCCAGTTAGGTTTGGACAGCTTTTTTCTCCCCTTAATAAATTAAATCTTCATTTAAAAAATGCATTTTACATTTACTCGGGTTATCTTTGTGTAATATCAATATTTGTTTGACAATCTGAATCATTTAAGTGTGACAATTATGCACAAATCTAATACTTTTTCACAGCACTGTAATTGATAGCACAGCTAAAATGACGCAGTGGTTGCAAATGTATGCAATTATTTGTGTTAGTAAATGATTTGTTGCTTAGTTCACATGTTTGTTTCCTGCGTTGCTATGATGATGTTAGGTTATGTTAAACAGTATGTGTAGACAGCAGCGTACGACTGGCCAAAACTGGGCTACTACTTCAGCCCTGGCTGCTTATAAAATATTAAGAGCATATAACGGAAATAATCTGTAAAGCCAGCATAATTATAACCCAAATGTGATAATTGCATAGAAGACAAACCAGCAAAGTTCCTCCAGTGATAATTAACAAATGCTAATTACAAACAACTGTCATGACACAGATTTTCAATTAAAATCAGAACCATTAAGAATTTATAGTGCTTCATATACCACATACCCATACTACATATAACATCAGTCATGTTAAGTAAACAAAGCCTAATTGTTATGTTTTGATTTATAAACTCAAGTGAGATTTCTCTTTGCCCTTGTGTCAGAACATCTATAATTTATATAATCTGCTCCATGCTCGGCTGTTGCTTTGGAATCCTAAATTTACCTAAGCGGTAACCATAGCAGGTTCTTCTCCATGTCTTCTTTTGTTTAGCAGCTACTTATCCAAAGTTTGTTTTTTGTTTAGTTTCCAATACACTAGAGTTTTTTCCACCTATTATTTATTCTAGCTTACAAGTACCAGCTGTTGGCAGCTGCCAGCAAAGCAATGTATCATTGGATGTGAAAATACCCTTCTAACAACTGTGTAGCACTTGTGCTTATGAACTTCTTTTCCATAATCAGAATAAGGGAATGTATAGTAGTGGAAAAGTAATTTAACCTATTTCTGTCCTATTTCTTGCTTTTTTTATTGCTTTCCCCCCAAAAATATTAAAATTAAGTTTTGCTGGCTAAAATCTTCTATTGGTCTTCTATTTCGTATAGATGTTGTTTAAATTTTCAACACTTGTATTTTTTAACTAGTTTATTAGCATTATTCTGAAGTATTCTAAATTATTCTAAAACTATTTAAATACTAAAGGATGAAAATTTCACACACTTAGGAACCCAAGAACCTCATAAACTTCATGTTGGTAACGAACCCTAGAACATTAAGATGCACAAATTCAGGACAAACAAACAGCAAGCTCGATAAACATTTAAAGGATTTTATGGAAGTAAGAGCCAACTATTTTTCACTGAGCTGGAATTATACACATACTCATCTAGAGACATGCACCAAAACTTTTGAGCACACTCCAGCTACATCTATTTAACAAATATCCAAAAAAGAAGAAAATTTTCACAAAACATTCTCAGACAATTTGGAAACACTGCAATGCTGACTAGTCCATAAATATAACAAATCTACTTTCTAAAAAGCAAATCTTGTTAAAATTGACATTAATTAAGACAATATTCACATTAAACAACAGTTGATCTAAACATAATCTTGAGGAAGTAATCTTGAGGTGAGTCTACAGAATAAAAGCTAGGACACCCCATAAGACTGTGGCACACTGCACTGGCATATTGTGGGAGCAAGCAAATATCTGATGTGAAGTAGAGCCTTTATTCAAGAACAATAGAAATGAGGGATGGGAATAGTGGAGGTGTAGACAATGTGCAATACTCTGACTGGTTTAATTCTGACAAAATAAAAAAGCCATACCAAGTCACATCAGTGAAAAGGTACTGTTTTCAGCGAGCCCTGTGCGCAGAACATAAAACTGAATTGATTCATTATTCAGGGCATTCTATTTTAGAGCTCCATGAGACTTATCCTGCTGAGGCCAGACTTGATCATTTAACATAGGTTGACAAAACAAATGGCTTGCAGTATAGTCCACAAAAGCACAGGCTGCTTTCTGTGGTGCAACTTTCTAAGGTTTCACATTATTGAGAGAAAATTAAATCCCAGCAAGTTCAGGTCTCAACGATACCACAGCCATCTATAGCCAAGGGAACGTAATTGGCCCTGCTCTGGGTGGAAGCCATAGCCTTCCTCTGGAATTTGTCAGTCAGAGTGGCAAAAGCTAATTGAGGCCATCTGTTAGCTCATGTTTACTTAACAGGACAATTAGCGCTCTTCTCTATGCGTGTATAGCAGTTTGAAAAGATATCTGGAAGCATGTGTCCCTAACGGATCTGTAGTAGTCAAGCAACAGGGAAGACGTAGCTAAGGTGGGAATTGGCAGTCTCTAAATTGGAAGGCAATGCAGAGGCCAAACTAGGATTGCTCCACATCTTGCATTGCAGTAATCTATAGAATACTTCAAAATGTCAAATCAAATGCATAGAAACACGTAGACGTGTGCAGATGGGAGAATGTAGCAACATGTTAGGACCCAATAATTAAGTAACCCCTTCTTCTTCTTATTTTTTTTTGAATAAATATATATGTATGTATATAT
>JAQMYJ010000038.1:11836866-11851689 GCA_030014305.1 Clarias laeviceps
ACTTAAATAATTCTTTTGATTGTGTAAAGCTGCTTTGCGACAATGTCAATTGTTAAAAGTGCTATACAAATAAAATTAATTTGAAATAGGTCAGGCACTGGACCATGAAGACTTTTTTTTATTTGTCTCTGCCTTTCGCATAGGTAACAAGGTCACTGCAGTCCACAAGATTTTCTAATGTTTGCATATTGTCCATGCCATAATCTTCTATTCTTTTGCTTTTGTTTGTGGGAATGTATAAGATTTATTTCTGATTATTTGTTGTAAAACAAAATGGTCTCATTATTACCTAACTAGCACAAAATAACATCAATGACAACGTGATCCCCACCTCAGTGAGCCTCTAAAAGCACTTGTTGCCATTGTTGTTAACATCTCCATGGAGGCCAACAGGAACAGTGAGACTTCTAACACCAGCAAACTTAATATTAGCCCACAAACGTATTACAAATCTGAAGCTTTTAATATAATAATCCCCCAAATCTAATATATTTCCATAGCAACCGCTATTATGATTGTGGCAAATTTATTAGATTTGTAGGATTATTACATTAAAAGCTGCAGATTTTTATTATCGTATGTTTGTGGTTTATTTATTATTATGTTTGTGAGAAATTTATTACATTTTTGGAATTATTACTTAAAAATCTGCAGATGTTTGTGGTTTATTACGTTTTTGGGCTGTTATTACGTTGGTGAATGTTACAAGCATGCTGTTCCACAATCGTATAATATTTTTAAAAGTGAACAAATCATTTGAACATGATTGGAACAAGTTAATATCTGTCAAATAGCAATTAAAAACAATTATTTCTCACTTAAATGACTCAGCACATTGCAAAAATCATGGCACTGTGAATAAGTACTTTATGAAGATTAACTCTGAGCCAGCTGCCCCATGGACAAGTTTCTATGCTGATATTAGCTGCATTTTAATAAGCATCAGTGTTGAAAATACCAGGTTCTATTTTAATCACAGAATTAGCAAATATAAAAAATGTGATGAACGACGGCAAGAGTACATTAATAAGAATCACATAATTTAGGCAAAACTATGTTTTTAAATTGTGTGCATATTTAATAGTTTGGATTCATGATGACATTGTGTGCAACTATATAAAAGTTAAACTACTAACAGCTAAAGAAGGCTAACTGTTAGCAGTTAGCTGGTAACCTACCCATCTTTTACTCTAAAGAAACCCAAGGATCAGAGATGTTGTTATTGGTCTTTCAGCTGTTCCTGGCAAGGGGTCGCCGCAGCAGACCACCCGGACAGCACATCCAAGCTTGGCACAGGTTTTTATGCCCTTCCTGACACAACCCTCCTATTTTATCCGGGCTTGGGACATAAAGTACAGCATCCAGTGAGATTTGGGCACTGGCTGGGAACTGAACCTGGGCCTTCTGCATGACAGATGAGACACCTACCACTGAGCCACCAGTGCCCCAAAGACCCGAGGTGTACTGTATTATATTATATTCCTCTCATTTCAAATATAATCAGTCAACACAATCAATTAAATCAATGAAATCAGTAAACAGGTCAACCTGGTGACATAAGAGAGTGAAATTACACTTTTACGTTCACTTGCAATTGATACTAAAAACCAACGTAAGGTACAGGTGGAACCAGAGGAGGGTCTTACCACCTCTTTGTGTGTGTTTGTGTGTATGTGTGTGTGTTCTCATTTCTTTGGATTTGGACATATCCAAAATGCTTGAAAAGTGAATTTAGCATAATTAAAGGTCCCCTTTAAAGTAACCTTGCCAAACAGGTTAACAATAATGTGTGTTTTATGGCTCTCCTGATCATCACAAAAGTTTGAGGCTGGTCATAAATTTATATTATTCTAGGCTATCCTGTAGTATGCAGTGGGAAAAATTCTTTCCCTTTCCCTATCTTTCCCTTCCAATGTAATAAGCCCAGTTGTGGTTACAGTTCAATATTTACGACTATAGTATGGGGCGTGTGATTATAGGACTCAGGATAAAGATAAAGGCTAAAGGATATCATTTTATACAACACTTTTTCTCCTTGGTAATTGTTTATACATCGTTCTGAATTGCCTCTTAACCATCTGTGTTGGGTCTTAAACCTTAATTGCTATTAGTTAACATGAGCTTCCACCAAAATGCTGATGAGTTCATGACTCAGCTCAGTGCTTTGTTCATGGCTAATGCAGGCTACGAAGCTAAGTAGCTTCTAACACAATGCGAATCCCAAATTCCTGACAAAGGGCACTACTTAGAGTGTGGAGAAAGAGTTTCTACACCCTACTGTAAATACTGTAGCATGCTAGCTATTTGGAAGTCAATTCCAGAACAGTTTAAGAGGAATAAGTGGAGACATAAAGAGAAGCTTATAAGCTTTAGAGGACTGTCCACCACCTCCACTGTCCTCGCCTTGGCTATATAGTACTGGTAATATTTGAAACTACTGAACTACTTTAAATCTATTTAAGGCAAAAAGATAACACCGGAGAAATAAACATTTTGAAATATGTCATAATATCTGGCGTCTCCAACGTTTTTAGGGTCCGCTGTTAATTGTATACACCATTTTGCAATATGGAAAAAATTATTTGCAATTTGTTTGTAGTGAAATGGTCACAAATGCAGATGGCATGAATGTACAGGACAGCTAATCAGGTATCTCATTAAACATTGCAGCATACAAGCATATTATAAGCACTGGTTGTAAAGTTGAGTCAGTGACCTTTTAAAGAACTGATTATGAGGAACAGAAACCTGTTTATTCTGAGGCAGAAGTGACCTCATTTAGGTCAGCACATGAATGTGTTAATAATATTCCCTAAATGTGGAATCATAAAAATTGTTCAAGGGATAAAAAAAACACATAAACACACACACACATATACACACACACACACACACACACACACACACACACACGCATACAATGTTAACCAGTATGTAATACTTGTTTTAAGATTGTTTTGTTGTATGCACCAAAATAATGCACCGAAAATAAAAACTAAATAAAGCATATCTACAGTTCCATAACCCTTGTTCAGATTAAAACCTCTTACACTCAATGTGATTCATGTGAAACACCACATTGTGGACTGAGTAGACAGAAATATACTTGATTTAAAGCTGCGCTTTGAATTGATTTTCATTGTTTGATGTCAAATCCAATGTGTTGGAATGCAGAGACATTAATTCTGTCTAATTACTTATAGACTGCATTGTACCCAGTCATTGACCCGTCTAGAAATACATAAACACACACGCGCACGTGCATGTCTGCAACGTGCTGAACATTTGACAGAGCAGATTAGTTTTCTGCGAATCAAATGAAAGATGAAAGCAGCGCTGGGATAACTACAGTCTTTTATTTAAAGCTTTTATGGGTCAGTCACTTCTGTGCGTCTAAAATGCTACAAAGTAACAGAAAGACTAAATGTGTCTAGAATATATTTCTTTCTTAGTAGAAATGTAGCACTGATGGAAAAGCGGTAAATCTTGAACAAACCAATATAATGTGCTAGCTTGTGTCGATTTTAATTGGCTTTAACTAAAGGAAGATCTCACAAATGACACAAGGCATCAAAAAATGATCTAGGCTACTATCATTACAGCATGACAAAGCCATAGCAATGACAAATTGGGATGAAGAAAATCATCGGCATGGTTTAATAGGCTTGAAGGTGATTATTAAATCTGAAAAAGGTGTTTGAGCTGAGAAAGCTGAATATGAAAACAGCAGTATTTCCATTAGAACTAGTCAGCTGATGGCTGATGGAAGACAAAATTGCCTGATTCACATAGTGAGAGTCTTTATGGCATTTTTCATTTCTTTTTTTTTAATGAAGTAGTCCTTAGAGCCTTTCCTTCATTTGAAAGACTAGAAGATCAGGAACCACTACAAAGTCCACACTTTCAATAGGCGTCATTAGTCCCTATGAGGGTCCTACCGGTAACGAGTGTCTGTTATTCCCTGATGAGTCTCCACTGTTCCCTAAAAGAGCCACACCCTCGGCAGATCCAGCTGTTTCAGGATTTGGATGGAGAGCTAGTATAGGTGGAGGATGATCCCTGCTTCTTTCCGGCTCCTCTCCGAGTCTGTCAACAGCCGCAGCTGCTGCTTTAGCACACTCCTCCTTCATGATGCGCTGGTGCTCCTGTTTGAGCTCCTGGTATGAGCGTGAGAACATGTGGAAGATGGAGGTGGCAGGAAAGGCCATGATAAGGATGCCGCTTAAAATGCTGCTAAGCGCCACCACCTGGCCGGGGATGCTACGCGGCACCATGTCTCCGTAGCCTACTGTCGTCATGGAGATAATGGCCCACCAGTAGGAGGCGGGGATGCTGCTGAAGTCCTGCTCGCCGCTTAGTTCACTCTCAGCGAGGTGCACGAGCGGCGAGAAGAGTGTGACGGCTACACACAAAAAAAGGAGCAGAAGGCCAAACTCACGTGTGCTTCGGCGCACGGTCAGTCCCAGAGTCTGCAAGCCCAGTGAGTGCCGTGCTAACCGCATCACATACAAGATGCGCAGTGCTCGCAGTATTCGCAGCACCAGGCCCAGCTTGTCTAGGTAGCCCTTGCCTGCGGATGTGCGTTCTTGCTCAAACCCTGTCTCTTTCTCTTCTTCGTCCACAGCCAGGGATACATAGTAGGGCAAGATGGCCATGGCGTCGATGATATTGAGTGGCCCGCGTAGGAACTCCAGCTTGCTGCGTGCTTGCAGGAAGCGTAACACAAACTCCAGCGAAAACCACGCCACACACACAGTCTCCACGATGAACATGTGGTAGCACTTCTGAGAGCACTCACCCTGAAAAAAGGGGAAAAAAAGAAAGAACTTTAATACCTACTATTAATTAAGCTCCGGCTAAATGTCATTTGGTTAACTTAAACACAAGGAGATCTTTAAAAGCGCCCACTGAGTCGAAAGCGAATTAGCGAGAGTGGGAAAGGGATTTGCGAGGAGCGATAACGTTTAGACAATACAGCTGAGATCGGTCAGAAATAAAGGGGATGTGTCGCCGAGCGAAAGAGTGGATAAGATAAGATAAATGATGAGATAGAAATCAAATCATTAAAGAAACATCTTTGTTTACTTTCGGTATTGAAGTCACTTTCAATGATAAGGGTAGTAGAATCAATTAATTATCTTAGGTCAAAGGTACATCCGCTTTACTGTGGGAGAGAACACAGCAGACAAACAGATAACTGTGCCCTCCAATTGCCCTCTCCTGAAAAAGGCCAGTAAACACTGAAACGATTCAATCAATCTTTCCGCTTTCATCTTTTGTTCATTTTCCCTCTCACATGCCTCCTTCTCAATTCCATTCAGTTTAATTTTCTCACCTTGTTCTGCAACACTTCAGAAGTGAATGCGATGACGATAAGAAAGACGTTATGCGTGTGAAGCTAAGCTTTGCGCCTTCTCTAATACTGACTGTCGATTTCTCTGTGCTAATGCACTTAAAGTGACCTTATCTCCATGACTGCTGTTTCAAGAAATGTCAATGACATCTCATTCCATCCATGAGAATCAATCAACTCCTGCTTCAATCTCCATCGTGACTACATGCCTGTCCTTGTCCTTTATAAAAAGGCAAAAGTCTTAAGATTAAGGATGGGGGAAAAAAGTAGATTTTGATTCTTTGAACGTTTTGTGATATGGTATTCTGCATTTATGTCTAAAATTTGTACTTTTCCTACACAGTATTTATCTCAAAGTGAATATTTTAGACAAAAAAAATGATAGTAATCATTTTAAGCCGAGTGTTTTTCACAATAGATAAAAACCCTAATGTTAGTAATGCAACCTTATAGAAAGTCAAACTGAAATGCATCAGGAGTAATCAAAATATTTCATGCCATAAAATTTTAAAACTGCATAATATCATTTTGGCACCCTTAATCAAAATATAATCACACCAACGTGCCTACAGATTTCTTTAACTTAAGAGTAGATTACTGCCTTTAAAGGCATCTAATAAATGTCATTATTAAAAGTAAAGATAGGGAGAAAACTCTATTCGATCTGATTCTGTTATGAATCACGATACTTTTGTGAACCAATTTATATATCGCCACATTGATTCTAAAATAGATTTAAAAAAATTAAAAATTACATTTATAATAGAGATGAACCGGTCGGTCGCTGGTTTTCAGTTTGCTTGGCCATAACCGGTGATCAGCCAATCAGCCTCTGATATAACTGATTCTGTACCAAGCGCAGAAACTTGTGAGTTCCACAACAGAAACATATTTTTATGGCGCTACATAATAAAAAAACTGTGTGCGTTAAAAGCCTCCGATCTGCATTTTTCTCCAAACTCTTTGCATTAATTAGTTTTAAACTCACTCATTACACATGCTTACACAAGTCTTAAAACACCACAAGCGCTAATTAGTTAAATCAGGTGAGTTAGAATGCAGGACGCACCCACGAGAACACAACCACTCAACCCGCGTGCTCACTGTGAAGTTGAGTTTTGAGACTTTGGAGACATTTGAGAAGGTAAAACGTTCTTTATAATCCTACATGTACAGTAGTGCACTGTGTATTATTTACACATTTTCATCCCATGTGGTAGGGGTAAGTTATTTGCTAAGTTTATTTAGAAAAAATAATTATGGCAGATACAGTATATTTTTATAAGAGAAAAATTTAGCTTTTTGTTTAAATTAAATTTAAGGTTCCTGTAATGTTAAACTTTTGTATTTGAAGTTAGTTTGTATTGTTTAAATGCTGTTCTTGGTTTTTAAGTGAGAAAACTAACGTTATAAGGACAGATTAATGTACATTAAATTAATCATTAAAATTGTAACAAAATCTGTGAAAAATTTAACATTGAAATTTAGCAATTTTAATCGAATTGGCACCTATGTATCATGATAATATCATATCAGGAGGTGAATGATGATTTAGATACCTAATTAAAAGCACAGATTTTATATTAAATTATAATAAAAGGAAATGTTTTGGTTGTTAAATGTTTGCTAAAAGATAGTAATTTGATACTTAAATTCTAAAAGCTATAATATGACACTTAATAAGTAATATGACACTTTCTGTGGCTAAAATGAACAGTAAACTTGTGCAATCCTGAATTTGCCTGCATGTTAGAATAATTTAAATGTCTAAAATCCACCTTAAGCTCTGTTAAGTAAAAATATACAATTCTTTATTTTTTAGCTGCACTTAATATAGTAAAAGCTTTCGCAAAATTTTTAGGCTGTGATGTTATTTTGCAACATGAAAGTTAGATTTACTGTGATGTAATGACATCAAAACAACTTTGACTAAATGACGATGGGATAATGAATGCTTCTAACGCAATGTTGCAAAAACAACTTCCAAACAATATTATTACCAAGGCAATGGCCTGATCAGAGTTCAACCTCCAGTCACTGTGGTGGGAGCACTGCATGCTTACCACTGGACCAATAAGAAACATGCTGTTAGTGCTAGTAAATGCACAATTTACCAAAATATCACATTGGAAAGCAGCCAAAAGGATAAAAAAGCCCGCTGAATGTTTGAAATCTGTTCTGTGAAACCGGACGTTATGCAGTTTGGACGCTGTGCAAACACCATATTACCATAATACAGTAATTTGGGAGATTGGAGTAATTTGGAATCTGAAAGAAAATGAAACAAGGAGGTAACATTACAACACTAAGAGACGTGTGACATGAGATACATGTGCTGCGTGGAGGTGCTATTGTATCCGTCCCCATCTGAGGTCAGAATTCTAAACTCTGTTAGAAACTTAAGGAACCATGGATGTGGTCAGACATCACGTGAATGGATGTTAATCAGTATAAATGTTCCAAATGAAGTTTAGAATTTTGTAGTTTTGAGGTTATATTTCTAGCGTTATGATCTAGTCATTCATTCAACATTACCTCAATGTTATTTTACCAAAGTGATTCTAACAACAGTGTTCCGACAGTATACATCATCGCAACGTCGGTACAACTATATTACAATGCTTATCCAAGGTAAGGCTTTCTACTCCGAAAGATTAAATCATGTTGATGCTTTACATGAATCTGACACAAAAACACAGATGTATGAGACATATTGTTTTAACTGCATTTACACATATTTGTAAAAAAAATCTAAATAATAAAATATTCATCATTTGTTAAAAGTGCCAGCTTACTGCTCTGTGCTTTTGTCATTGAGTTGACAAAATGACATGGTTTACTTGCTCTGTTTAGGCCAGTTCAAACCACACATTCTTCTCAAACCAAAGCTGTGACAAAGAGCAATATTTTCCTAAGCATTGCAATTCACAACAGTTGCATTAGGAGCATGCTGCGCTGCAGTTGTTATCGTTTCTTCTCATTTGAATCACACATTGTATATGCTGTGACTTGATTTGCAATTATTTTGCATGTATAGCCAAACAACTATTATTAGCTACACATCCCAGTGCTTTAGACAGGCATTGGTTAGGTGGAGTAAAATGGCCTGGTACGGCAATGAATGAATGAACAAACCCCTTTAAAAAAGACACAATGTTCAATAGGCTCATCGTTGTCTATACCGCTTTTTCCATGAATTCCATGAATGGCGATCCAAACTGAGGTGGCTCTAGTGGTTTCCGTGAACATTGTGTGAGCGAAACACCTGATACTTGAAAATTGTCAGATAACTTCTCGCCAGCTTGCGAGGGGAAGAAGAAGAAGACACAAATCTGTTTGTGGGAACGGTACACAAAATCAGTCACCAACCCCACTTGCACGTTACTATACAGGATCTTGGCTTGGAGTTACTGCCACACCCCCAGTACAGTCCTGACCTCACTGGGAGGCCAGCATTTCAGATGTGAGGCATCTTGTTTTAGCTAACTCCCACTCAGCCAACATATGCAAACACACACACACACACACACACACAATGTTAGACTTTTTTGCTTTTATAACAAACATTAACTTCACTGACATTTTGCTTGAGTATATACTAGGGTCAGGTGCTAATCCCTCTCCTAAACCGATAATAAAGTCAATGGATTGCCATTTTCTTGTAAATTTTATCAAAATCAACCATTTCTACATGAAGTTTTATAGCTGTTACACGATCTAAACTGATTAAAAACATGGCCAATATTTGATATTGTGAAGGAACATGTGATTTTGATATTGTGTCAGTGCTGGGAAACAATCAGTGGTAAATTTGCTCTGAAATTGGAAAGTCTTCAGAATGACGAACTCGGCGAAAGGGCGGTGAAATATGATGACATAATGTTTCTATTCTGCTAAACTATGTCAAATGTCTCATAATACATTTTTGAACATACTGCAGGCATTGTGATATCATATTACTCTTTTTTTATTAACAAGGTAGAAGGAACAGGAGGAAAACATGTCGAGAAGAAAGAGTGTGTGGAAGTGTCGGATAAAGCAGACAAAGAGTTCAAGACACAGAACAAGACAAGTTCAGTGAAAGAAGCCTAGACATTTATAAAGAAGGCTGGACTGGAAAATCTACTTCAAAAGGCCGGGAAGATTGGAGGGAGAATGAGACCTACAATTGGCAGTAATCTAAAGTACCGGATTCTAACCGCTGTTAAACAACAAAGGAACAGTAGCTTATTTGATATTTTTTATTTTATTTTTTTTCAGTTAGCAAACCTAAATAATATGACACATTTTAGCCACAAGTGTAGCCATATGATATACATTTACATTTACATTTAGGCATTTGGCAGACGCTCTTATCCAGAGCGACTTACAAAAAGTCGCTATACTTTTTACAAAAAGTCGCTGATCGGATATACACCGATCAGCCATAACTGTAAAACCATTAACATTAAAACCACCTAGGTTTTAGGTTCCCCTTGTGCCACCTACTGTAGGTGTCTCCACATGGCCTCTGGGGTTGTGCTCTGGTGTTTGGCACAAGGACATTGTCAGGCAGATCCTACAGTCCTGAAATCTGATTTGAATCTGGGGAGTTTGGAGGCTGGGTCAGTGGCCTTGGGCGCTTTGCCTGCTTGGTGCCTTTCTACTGTGACCAGCACTGACTTTTTCAGCAATTTGTGATGCATTCGCTCTTCTGTAGGACTGGACTGGACAGGTTGGCCTGCTCCTCACGAGCATGGGAGAGTCTTGGGTGCCCATGAACCTTGTCACCAGAATGCTGGTGTATAACTGGTGATCAATGTTGTTCAGTTCACCTGTATTTTATTGCTCGCCTGTACAGTTTCTTTGTAACGATGACATGCTGTATTGAATAAGACACAAGAGGGACAGGTGAGGAAATAACTACATATAGAGGCCATAGTGTAAGCATAATGAGAGTAATATTAAAAACAACTGATTAAAAAGTATAAGGGGAAAAAAAACACTTTAGTGTGGTTACTTTTAATAGTAAATCTTTGAATAGTAAAAGAAGATATCTTAAAATAACTAAACAATGAATTACCTAATATTTTTTTCGGTTATGAAGGTTATTAAATATGAGGTTATTACATACAGTATGTGATTTAAAATATACAGTAAGACTGTTAAGCCTACAGTGGGGTTTCAAAATACCTGTTTGACATTCTTTTTCAATTTAGCACCAATCCTAGGAATATTTACATGAATTTCATTTTTTTTTATATTTGGTATATTATCCTCTTGTTTCGTGACAGTATGACTTCAGCTGGAAGAATTCCACAACTTTGTGCAAAATCTTATCAAAATCAAATCCATGAGAGTGTTGTCTGCACAATGCTTCAACAGAAGACACTGGCATCAGACAAAAGTAAATGACCTTTTGTACAAGAGTTAACTTGGTCAGTATCTGTCTTTGTCAGACTTTTTGGACCTAAACACATTGACTAATTTATGAGTAGTAAAATTTTTGTGATATAAAACAGCCAGCCTCATCGTGAATGTACTGTATTTCTTACATATCATACGATCCTAATGCAAAATGTCATAAAACTGAATAAACTGCTTGGGGGCGTGTGTGAGACAGCTCTGGATGTGAGACAGTATGACTATAAAACAGAGGGAAGAGTCCTCCACACAAAACTGAACTAATGAAATGAAGTAGCTGAAAAATGTGGTGCTGGATGATGGTGTACAGTGGGATGAATAATTGGAGGAATGCTGCAATTTCTGAAGCTTGCTTCTTTTTCTAACGATCACAGAACAGCTTGTTTCATTCCACTGCACCACAAACAGATTAATTTTGCCTAAATCAGCTGTGCGAATGACAACAAGAAAGCGAGCATGCTGGCAATTATGGTGGGAAAGACAGGAAACAAACAATGCGAATCAAAGTTATTATTCATGGCAAGAGAATATATTTTAGCGAACATCATAAAGGTGATGCAGGTCCTCTGATTGAAACGAATTATCTCTGCTCAACCACATACAGTTTTCTTTTGTTCAGAGAGCGGCCATGCATGCAAAATTTACCTACAGTGCAGTGAACTGATGATCGATGATAGGTGTTTTTTTTTCTTTTCTTTTTTCTTTTATTCAATAACTTTGACCAAAGTATGAATCAGTACAGGGAGCATATGAGCAAAACTGTGCAAGCATGGAAGAAATTGAAAATGAAAGTCTGTGTATGCATTTGTGTGGGACAGTAAGAGAGATACTCACACACAGAGAGAACTGCACTTTCCTCACTTGTCTCATCATTTTTTCTAGGCGCTTTATGACATAGACAGGTAAAATATGAACACGGAGCTTCTCCGTGCATGAAAAAACACAAATTCACTTTAAATTCATCATCCAAACTATAAATAAGTATTCAGCAATGTCTAAAGATAAAAATAATGGAAGACCACAGACTGCAGTCTGCCTGTGCATACAGTACGTATGCGCACAGGTACTAAAGCAACAATGACTCTGCTATAGCATCATAAAAAACGTCTTCCGCTATATCACTCACCAATCATCCCGAATGCCTACTATCCTTCACCTTGCGCTTTTTCTCTTATTTAGATATCTGTCCTGTGCAAACATGTCATCGGAGACCTGTGTTATTTAGATCTGTCTAGGAAAAATGAGGAAACAGTTTGGGTTAGCATATTGCTTTTTTTTTTTTTTTTTTTGCTTTTTTAATCCTCACACTCTGCTGGAAAGCTGGCTGAAAAGTGAGTGGAGAAAAAAAGTGAAAAAAAGTGGTCTAAGCAATCAGCCAGAATGTTGCTTCTTTAATGCATATTTTTCGACAAATAGAGTTTTTCAGTTCGTATCTAATACAACCAGACCAGAGACACACTAACCTGAGATAAGAGAATTGAACAGACATACAGTACTACTATTCTTTTCTGTTCTCTTTTTATAACATACAAGTACTCTCTCTCTTTCTCTCTCTCAAACACACACACACACACACACACACACAGAAACATTCTGCTGCATCCCAAATTGAAAGCCTTAATCTGTGTAATCCTGCAATATGCGGGGCACTGAACTTTATCCTGAATGATTTTTTATAAAAGAATGAAGCTCCTCTCACTTGAGCACAAATACAAAACCCTTAAAAAACATGAAGTTTCCTACTGTCTTCATACATACAAATACATTTATGGCGCTTTTATACTGTGCGTCTTTTTACACTGCAGCAGTGTAGTGAATACATATACATGAGTAAATACTTAAATTAAACACTACACTTTTACATGTAACTGCAGGTTTGTGTATGTACTAGTACATACACTAACGAAAGTTAGTTCAAATCATCCTATATGTGATATTTCTTGGTATAATCGTATATTCTTTCCCTACAACACAGCCTGTTGCATTTTAAATTTATTAAATTTTTTAAGGGTATCATCAGTATATTAAGCACTGTATATGCTGCTTGTCTTGGTATAAAAAAAGCAGGAGCGTACTAAGAAATATAATAATGCTTAGTGAAAACATAGTTAGTGTGTCAAAATCTTACTCAATTAAAAGTAAAGGATCCAGCTAAAACACAACAAGTGAACTTTAAACTTAAGTATTAAAAAGTAAGAACTACAAAAGTGATGAAAAACTAATGAAATGGACTTAATGTCTTGGTTTCATGTGAAAAGCAACATTTGTTACTTACCTAAGTCTGTAAAAATGATAAATTGTTAAAAACACTATTGATGTTTTCTATATTTACTGTTTACCAAGTAATCTGACAGCTGCCTAGCTGATTATATTAACTAATAGAATATAATAACGAATGGCCAAAAAAAAAAACCTGACTTAGTTTATTATAGCCGGCTGAGGTTAGCAAATTGGTGAAAATCAAATGGAGTTTGTGAGTTTCAGAGAGGTAAAAGAGACAGGCCATTTTAATGAGCTATTTTTAAGGAGCTCATCCTCAAGTTCCACAATGCAGTCTGGTGGATTATTCACCTTCAAATGCGCAGGGACAGTTAATAGCACTAACTACATTGTGCAGAGACGGTCACTGCAGAAAGTGAATTCGTATGATTCTTGATAGTCTTTTCCTCATTGATGAGCCTGTTAAACCTAAAATATTCGAATATTTAACTGAGCCCATTAGACTAATACATATAAATTTTTGTAATGAGTTTTATAAAGGTCTAAATAGAACTTTAAGTAATTATGAGTAAAAAGGTTTTTTTTTTTAATTAGGTTTCAAATCTATACAGTAAATACATCAAAATAACACTTACAGTGTTGGCCAAAAGTATTAAGTCAACATATGCCATGTACTATAGTTTTGTTCAATACTTTGTTGTCTTAATACTTTTGGACATACTTTAATACTTTTTACAAAAAATTTCAATATATGTTTATGTACAAATTTCAATATATTGATCAAGCAGGCATGGATTGAGTGATTGACACCAGCATACAGCAGACGACTTTTTGTCTCTATGCCCAGCCCGATCCAGCAGGTTTTGAAGAATAAAGGACTTCATACCTAATACTGACTGTTGTATAGCAATTTTATTGCATCAAATAACAAATGATTCATATTATCTTGATTGCCATTATGTTAAATACGTGAGAATGCCAATAAAACATTTAATTTCACTATTGTCTCAGTCCTTTTGGCCATGACCGTAAGTATAATAACAAAATACAAATTACTCAAGTGTTATCCACCTCTGAGTGAAAGCATGGATAAAGCTCATATATATTCTTTACTATCATTTTAATATTAACTTACCATAGACAACAAAGGTTCCTGTATGAAAGTTTGTGAAAGTTAAATTTTATTTTACGAAAAAACTTTAAAGAACCTATTAGTACACTGGCATAAATGTATTACTTTCCCTCAAAGCATATTACATATCAATATAAAACTTTTTCAATTACACTCCTTTGAAAGCCTGCTAATGTTAGCCTTAGAGGTCTCCAAAATGGGTCTGTTAATTTCCCAGCTGAAGTACTCAGATATGCAGTTTAGCATACTTTATTTTCTTTCTGGTTCACTCATTTTTCAAATATGCCACTTCAGTGTCTGAAGTGCCTTTTCCTAGCCAATCAAAAAGGCTGGGAAACAGATAATATATATTTTAAATCTACTCCCACTTGACACACTATATGGAATTTCACACCCTTTTTGATGCTTTTCCAAATTGCATTTCTGACAAATAATTTCAAGGGGAAAAGATCATTTTCAGTAGTAATCAATTTATTGTGTGTATATTAAAGAGATTTTATTCATAATTAATATTCAGTAAAAAAAAAAGTTTAAATACAACTAAGAGCTGTAGATGGCTCGCCTTTAGCTGTTAGCTATGAAGCTAACCTACACATATTTAGTGCTTAAGAAATAGATGGTGTACCTCTCTTAAACATACATCATTAGAAGACATGGGATTAGTTTCCATTGTTATGCTGATGATACCCAATTATATATCTCAACAAAACCAGAC
>JAQMYJ010000038.1:11851789-11864208 GCA_030014305.1 Clarias laeviceps
AGCTGCTTTGAGACAATGACCATTGTTAAAAGCGCTATATAAATAAAATTGAATTGAATTGAATTGAATTGAATTATATTGCTGAACAGGTAGAAATGAAGAATATTATCATAGAACAGTACTTTTATATTCATATACAATAGACCTGTTCCTGCTAAAAGCCCATGGAATTGGATTAAAAAGTTTCAAACTGATCCTCAGGTACATTATCTATACATTACTCCTCAAATTTACTATCCCCAAATTGTATGCTGCTTTAAAATGGAATAAAAGCTATCTTTAGCAACAATGGGTTTATTGCATGTCTAAACTCAACAAACAAGATAAATAAACAAGTCAGAAGAGATCCACACATGGCAATAGTGACCCAAATGGTTAAGGCTCTGGGTCAATGATCAAAAGGTTGGGGGTTCAATCCCCAGCACCACCAAGTTACCAAAAATCAACTAGCTCAACGGTCACCACAATTAAAAGCTAGTCGCAAAATTAAAACATTAGGCGCATTGGCGATTTTATTCTTATTATCTGAACCCGTGCTCAACAAACTCAAGGGCTACTCAGATTCCTAACTGCCATATGTGAAAAAAAATATTTCACTGTGCTGTAACTTACATTGAGCAAATTGGATTTTATCTTTAGTATTTTCATAAAACCATTCTTTAAAATTAAAGTTAGATTTTCTTTTTTCACTTTACTTAGCAGCACGTTTTTAGAGAAAACCAGGAGAAAACCCATACAGACACAGGGATCATGTGAAAAACTCCATACAGTGAGTAACCCAAGCTAAGCCATAGCAACTTTATTTATACTGCACATATTTAAACAGCTATTTGTGTTGAACACAACATTTATTTGATTAAATGGGTCTGAAATCTCTTCTACAAATAAAAATGTGTAATGCAGTAATCGTACTGGATTAAAAATGGCTCACATAAAAACCTTAGAGATTATTTGTCACCCAGTGCACATTGTCATTAAATACCCTTTAAAAAAACACATACAGTATATATCAAAAGTAACAGGAACGAGTTGTGTTCTAACTGACAAACTACAAACAAGACAGTAAATATTCCAGAGACTGATTCAAACACCTAAAAATGTGCATATCTAGAAGCAGCATGAGACCATATAGAATATTAAATACAAACATGTCAATCCCTCCTCTTCCTCAAGCATGAAAGTGTATTAAAACAGGCCGGTTCTCGATTCTGCAAACAGTCACGCTCGCTCCTCTATTAAGGAAAGTAATAGAAAGTGGTCAGCATAAGGCAGTGGAGGGATAAGAGAAGAATGAGAACGCACATTGTGAACGAGTTGACATGGAAAGCAGGTCCGCCACATTGTGCCTACTGTTTTTCTTTTCAATAAGCAACCTTGACCCAAGCTCTCTCTCACATTAACATAAACCAGGAATAGAAATATAAAATCTGGATGCCACATCTACAGCACCACCCTCTTACGGTTTAGATACAGAAATCGACCCTTCAAAGTAGTCCATTTGATATACAGTAGTTAGATGACTTCAAACATAAATGAGAAGATGAGTTTTCATTTATAAGACAGTTTATTTAGTTATTGCAGGCTGCTGGGGTGAGGTAACTGTATATCTCTCTTCTAAATAGTTTAGCACCATGCAAAACAATTATGTAATCAAAAACAATGAATTAAAGCCAGCTTGAGTTGCATTATCTACATTTACGTAAACAATATTTCTTCAATCCGAATGGCAGCTGTCAACGTTTAACATGGATGATTATCCGATAAGATGTGCATCTACTGTATATGCCCAAAGCATTTAAGGTGTGTTCACAATTGTAGTTCTCTTGGTTAAAACCAAAGCCTAATGAAAGCCTGATGATACAGTAGTTTTGGTCCATAATATAAAGTTCTGGCTTGTTCAGTGTTCATGCTGGCATTTTCAACATCAGATCTAAAGCCACAACAGAAGGCATGGGAATTATATACGGTGGTGTTTTTACCAGAATAAAAACTCATGAAAAGTTTATAGAATGTAACGTTATAAAAGTAAAAAACACAGGCACAGGTTCAGATAATAAGAATAAAACAGTCGCCAATGCACCTAATGTTCATAAATTCATTTTGCAACTAGCTTTTATCCATATAGCCACACAGTGGTGACCGTCTCCCACAAAATAATAAATAAATAAAATGCAAGCAGTTATGTTTAATTCTTTGATGGACTCTCCTATCCCGCTCCTGCGGCTGCCTGCCTGGTACGAGAGCATGAGCATAAGATAGTGCAGCAGATATTGTATTCAATAACGAGAGTGCTCAAAAACATATGACATTTCATTAATCTATTCAACTGTTGTATGTTTGTAAATGTTTTGCAAGCACTGTTGTCATTGAAGGCAGCCCCACGCATGTGTTCTGGTGCTCTTGTGGTTTGTCCGCAGTGAATGTCCTTGGATGCTGGTTAAATTCGACGTTTAGCAGTTAATTTATCAAGGTTAAATTTAACATTTGTGTTTCATTTATTAATGATGTTATGCATTTAATTTTAAAACCTTGCTAACTAATGTGTGTGACGTAGCTAGAACTTTTCCTCACTTGCTGCCCATCCAAACTCTGCCACTACATCGGGTGTCACAGATACAGAAATCGACCCTTCAAAGTTCTCAAGTACAGTTCTCATTATCAGGTAATGGTAGCAAAGCAGACTTGGTTCGTTTACATATCATTGGTCCGTGATGCTTTCACATTTCAATCAAATTACACCGGAGTTTATTGGTAGCGGACCGAGATCAACCTTTCCAAGCTGTCTCAGTTTGCTTGATGGTGCGCACCAAGGTTCGGATGGCAGAGTACACATTTGTTCAAGTGAACAGAACTAACAGAGCAACCACACATGAGTTCCTTTTAATGGAACCAAACATGTCAAGTTTGAACACACCCTTAATCAGAATTTAACTTTTTTGATTTGCTCAAAGTGGTTCTGCACGCTGTGAAGAAAAAAATTACAGAAGAAGAAGAAGTAATTTTCTCTAGCTGTGACGTTAGGTTAGCTTAGGCTTCCTGCCTTATGCATTATAATTGGTTACAAGAATTTAATCTCACCTATGACTGGGTAGTATTATTGGGTATAAAATGGGAAGCAAGAGTTGGAAGAAAAATTTTCTTCCTGGAGGCTCCTCAAGGGTAGAAACCTCCACTAGAAAGAAACTATCAGAGGAAGTGTTTACATGGCTAATATTTAACTAATAAATAGATTTTTAAAGGTTCACACCACTCTACTCATTCCAGTTTAAAATTCAGACTGTTCTGGTGTTCACATGATGCATTTTATAACATTTTTATTAGACTGTTAGAATGATAATTATTAGTGGAATATTAAAGTCCATGTAAACTAGGGCTGATCAAATCCAGTCCTGGAAGGACAATGTCTAGCACATTTTGTTGATTCTTCTGCTCAAACTTAGCTGATTCAACTAATCTGTTAATTGCCATTTTTAGTGTGTGTGTGTTTAATGGTGTGTTGGTGAATTACAAACCGTGCTGGACAGTCACTGCCCTCCAGGACTGGATTTGAACAGCCCTGATGTAAATCTTCATTGATTTTTACTGGCTGACGTACTGCAAGAAAGTCATTACTATTTGCGGCTAGGTTCCTTATATCTATGAAAATACCAGCAAAGAATGAAGTAAATAACAAATGAAACAAATAACGTGTCCAGTGCTGTGAAAGTGACCTGCAGCTCACTGAAATAATGTGATTTCATCATTAGTACTAGAATGTACAGTTACAGAGCTGCCATGTGTGATGAAAAGAGCTGCACTGTGATGAGTTGTGTGTGCGTGCATGTGTTCACAAATTCAAGCATGTAATTTGATGTGTTTTTTGCCTGGAGGTTTGATGGTGCTAGAGGAAGACAACTTGACCTTCGCACAAACTATATACAGTACGCATTAAAGAACAGATCAAGATGCATATGCCAGTGCATAAAATGCATTGATGCTGCGATTTCATGAGAATTATAATTAAGCACTTACATTCCATCTTTACAATTTGTGTAGGACACCTTTATTAAAAAAATGTGTTATACTGTAAAGTTCTGATCAACAATATGACACTGGGGGCACTAAGTTATGAGTCCCTTATTGTTATTGCATATTGTTTAGCATTTTTCTATAGACTAATGGCAAACTGCTGAACATTTCCAGTAAAATTATTAATGCTGCTTTACTCATATAAGCAAGGACTTCCACATGACAGGGCGTTGGTTATAGGAAAAAAGCAGTGGCAGTGTTATGGGAATTTTAGCTGTTTATTTAAAATTGAGATATTAGCCATCAATACCAAAGTGCTATAAAGTGCAAAAGTCAATAGGACTGTTTAATTTCTGATCATACAATTATATTAAATTCTTAAATTGTTCTCTCAAAAATGATTACAAATAATTCGATAATTTCACTTCCTGCAGCCTGCAACATCTAACAAACTGAATCAATATCATTAACTTTAGTACAGTCACCCAGCCTGTGAACAGGGACAAAGCACACTTAAGTGTGCTTAAATGTGTCTCTTATGGCCGTTAATATAAATTCCATTAGCCAGGTTCAAGACCCTTATGAGCACATCAACAGCCTATTTGTGATGCACCACATCTCTTTCTGCAATGATTTCAATGTATTTTATCCTAATGAGTCAAGTCTATCCTAGTGATTTAGTCACACTTTTTCCCCTGATCTTTGGGACTAAACTTCTGGCTTTGCTGCCCAATTTGAATGTAACAAATTGAAATTGTGATAAAAAGAAGAATTTTTTTCTCAACTTACTCTGGAAGAAAATAGGCCATGATCCTTTCCTCAAACCTGCTCATTAAAAAAAAACAAAAAAAACACTTACATTAAATATGTTTCCCTGATTTATTTACAAAATCATCTTCCCTGATCTGAAGAGTGCCTGAAAGCATTTAAGAGCACAGTCTGTTGGCTCTTCATGTTTCTTGAGTAAATCTAAGCTCTAAGGGGGTTCTATAAGAAGGATAAAAATCAAAAAGTAATACTTTAGAAAAGGCTGAGAGTGAAGTACATTGTGTATGTTTTCCCCATGTGGGGGTAACACTGGGTGATGTGACGAGTTTCCAGGGAGGATGTTTTGTTTCCATTACTGAGGAGTAACTGCTGATGAGAATAATTCTGTCCCACTAATTTCACCTACTGTGTCTGTAGCTGAAAAAAAGGCTTAGACCAACCAAGCATCTTGTAACCAATCATAACAGAGGTGGCAGGATTTGTCGGATAGATGAAAAGCCTTAGCCTAATCTTTCCTATGTTTCATTTCGAGCTTCATAGTGAGCTAAACCTCCTTGCTCATGTAAAATAAAATTATATTGTGATTAGATATGTTATATTCTGATCTTTACCCTTCTATAGTTTTATGATTTTTATATACTTCTCAGTATACAATTACACTATGCATATTCTGAATAATTTATATATTCTTATGTATTTCAGTTTTAATTATATTTTTTGTAACTTTTCTAGTACAACTTTTCTTTTATTGAGGTGAAATCTTTCTATTCTCTCCTATCTTTCATTTTAGGTCACAGACAGTCATATAAGCATATGACTGCATGTCATAATGTGTATGGTTGTGCATGGGAGAAATAAAAAAATCTGAATTTGAATTTGATTTGAGCATGAAAAGACTCATCTGACCCAATCCATTTTATTCCAATTTCTAATCAAAATGATTTCAATCAGATTATAGAAATATCATTCATATAAACTGCCACATCTACCCAAATAACTGAAAACTCAATGCCCCCCCCCCATTCTGACCCTTACTCAGATCTGTGAGAATCACTGCACAGTAAACTGTCCCTACTGTAATTTCACCTGGGCTTCAGGCTCTGCAGTTTTTCACTTACTCCCAGATGGCACTTCTCTGTGTGAAATGCTTTCAAACATATGGTTGTTGTGGATGTGGTTATAATTGCTTATTCTGAAACTCAATGACCAAATAATAAAAAAAATTCCTTTTTTTTTTTTTTTTTTACTGATATCACCATCATGTTCATTATAATTACCCATATTAGTCCTGAGAATCCATTTCAGCTCAGCTGGTGGAAAGTGCATAAGTTCACTGCCTCTAAAAGTACTGTGTACATAGAGCATGAGGATGCAAGTTCTAGAACTGTTTTCAAATCCAGATTAAAAGTCACAGTACTGTTAACGTATTAGTGCGATATTTGTAGTGTTAATCGCATTGCATGCATCTGATTTCAGACCACAACTGTAACTACAACTTCATGCCCTACTTAGACATTCATTAAACTTATCACGTGAACCAATCTTTATATACCACAAATATTCTTGCAATAATTTAATGAACTGCACTGACTTACAGTAACCCGTAACCATAGTTAGCTTGTCTATCAACCTTACACATGTGAGCAAAAGACAAAATTATCCTCAATTGATTCATTTTAAAAATTCACTCATTCATTAATTCCCTATACCATTTATCCTGTTCAGGGTCACAGGGGTCGTGACGAAAATCCCAGGGGACTCGGGACACTAGTGAATCGCATTGCACACTTGGGAACTGTATTTGGACTGTGGTCTTTGCATGTCTTTGTACTGTGGGAGGGAACCGGAGAACCCGAATAAAGCCCACTAAGCACGGGGAGAACATGCAAACTCGACACATACAGACCCAAGGAGGGTCTTCAAACTTGCAACCCTGGAGGTGTGATACAACAGTGCTATCCAGTATACCACCATGCTACCTAAAAATTTTAAATGGCATAATAAAAGCAGTCAAGGTGCAATCATTAATTTGTTGTCTTTCCTATCAGTACAAATAGCCTAGAAAAAAATTGTTAGAACATGAGAAAAAATGGTTTATGTCAATGCCACAGCAAAAGTGTACTACTGTATTATGTGGATGAGAAAATGCATCCAAACACTGTCTTATGAATTTGTGTTTGTATCAACCCCATGAGTCATTTAATAGACACTTGCCAGTGCAGCTTAACTTCCCCGTCTTACTTTGAAATCAACAAGCATCCAGCACAGCTTGCTAATTTTCCTATTAAAAAAATCTTTAAAAAATATAGGCTCCAGGCCCTCCACGACCCTGAACACGGGATTAAGAGGTATAGACAATGAGTGAGTGAGAGAGTTTGCAAGTTCTCCGCGGGATTAAGAGGTATAGACAATGAGTGAGTGAGAGAGTTTGCAAGTTCTCCGCGAGTTTGGTGGGTTTCTTCCAGGTACTCCTGTAGTCCATGCAGATCAGGTTAATTGGCGTCCCCAAATTGTGTGTGTGTGTGTGTGTGTGTGTTTGTGCCCTGTGATGGATTGGCACCCTGTCCAGGGTGTACCTCGCCTCATGCACTGAATTCCCTGGGATAGGCTCCAGGCACCCACAACCCTGTACAGGAGAAGCAGTATATAAAAAGTATTAGAGATGTTGGTTTTCTATTTTACCTTTTTTCCTTGCCTGATTTAATTATTTGTCACATGTACTTTACAGCACAGTAAAATGATTTTCTCGCATATCCTAGTTAGGAAGCTGGGGTCAGAGTGCAAGATCCAGGGGTAGCTCAGAGGTTAAGGCATTGGACTATGGTTCGGAAGATCCTAGGTTCAAAACCCACAACCACCAAGTTGCCACTGTTGGGCCCTTGAGCAAGGCCCTTAACCCTCAACTGCTCAGATGTGTAATGAGATAAAAATGTAAGTCGTTCTGGATAAGTGCGTCTGCCAAATGCCTAAATGTAAATGTAAGGTCAGCCAGGAGAAAGTGTCCCTGAAGCAAACACGTTTAAGGGCCTTGCTCAAGGGCTCAACAGTGGCAACTTGGCAGTGCCCCAGCTTGAACCTGACCTTCTGGTCAGTAACCGGATCAGATAAATACTTTATTTTCTTGTTCATTTAACACAATTGAGAAAGTTTTTTAATATTTTGAACGTTGTTTTAAAGCCCTTTAACACTATTCAATGAACACAGGTTATTCCAGCAAGTTATTTTAGGGGTAACATGTATATCCTGGGATCAAAATGATCGTTGCTGAAGGTTTCCTCTCTTTTACTATGTCATGGACTCCTCATTTAAGTGGCCTAAAAACAGGATTTGATGGTTTTTTCGAGGACCTTCTTGTAAACAAATTCTCACTGGCCATATCTCATCAACTGGATATGACACAGTAACACTGGTGACACGGGTATCAAAATGGAGCTTACTGAACCAGAATTCTGCATAAATTAAGATACCCAAAATGCAACATAATACCTAATTTGATGTGATGAGCCACATATACAAAAAATCTGGCATCCTTGATGTTATGAACGACACACAGGGTTATTTTAATAATCCTATTTAATTACGGCAAAAAAACTAATCTGCTGAGAAGGAACTTTCACTGAGTAAATATTGATTTAGCGCTTAAACTTGGATTTACATTGCAGGGATTAATCTTCTTTAAAGCACTTTGAACTCAAAGTGAAAAGTGATATATAAATTTGATTGTATTTATTATGTCTTTTTATATAATGTACATTGACTTGGACAGGTCAACATCTGTCAACAAGTCTCTTCTGTGTTGGAAGTTATTATTTTTTTTTTTTTCCTATAGTGATGGATAATGGAAAATAAAGAATGTTTTAAATAAATCAATTTTGAAAAAAATATAAAAGCTCACAATTTCATAACAGGAGTACATAAGAAGAACAACAAAGGCAGACAATACCAAGAGACACCCTAAGCAAATTTAAGAAATTCTCATGCGGATGATTGTTTCAGGGCAATTTTATTAAAGCCAATAATTCTCCAGTTGATTGTACTGTATGCATGTATTGTCTCCTTGTACTCCTGCCTCACTCTGGAGAGGATAAATAATGAGAGGCTACAGAATAGGTAGTTTGCTTGGTAGTGCAAAGTGAGAATGATCATTAAAACGGCGAGGCAGACGAAATAAAAATAAGAGAGCAAAAAGGTGAGTGGTTAAAGGATGAAAGGATAGAAAGAAGGAGACTTTCCCTTTCAGACAACCCGAGGAGTTTAAAAAGACCTGTTTATTCTGGTACAATATGTCAAATTAATTTGTGAAAATTCCACCGGCAGGAAAAGCATAGCGAACATTAAAAATGCACCTTCAGATCTTTCGACTGCTGAAGAGTGTGTCAAAGTGTCCTATTATTTAGGAAATGAATACTAAGAATATGAGGCCAAAGGTAAAAAGAGTCAGAGGTAGTAAAAAGCTGAATTATGTTGGTGAGTTCTTTGATGCAGAGAACACAGATTTGTGACATGAAAAAAATAAAGGTTTCTGATATAAACACGAACGTACACTGATCAGCCACAACATTAACACCAACAAAAGGTGAATTGAATAACGCTGATTATCAATTACTGTATGTACCAGTAAACTGGTGACAGGATCATGGGCACCCAAGGCTCATCCATACCTGTGGGGACCGAGTGCCAGCCTGTCTGACCCGATCCCTTAGAAAAGCTAATGACTGCTGTGTGTGGGGCTTAGCAGGCAGAGTTCAAGGTAGTTGACCCGGCCTTCAAACTCTCCCGATCTTAATCTGATTAAGCGCCCATTGGATGCTCCAGACTGATCCGTGAAGACCCCGACTTGTAACTTACAGGACTTAAAGGATCTGCTGGTAATGTCCTGGTGTCAGATACCACAGCACACCTTCAGAGGTCTTGTGGAGTCGTGTCATGCGGGTCAGATCAGTAATCAGTAAAATACAATGTTTTGAATTTTAATGTTACGGATTTCTGTGTACAGGCAATATGAAGATTTGTGAATTTCACAATTTTTTTGTTCTTGTACCGATCCCTATATCATCATAACAGTTCTTGTTCTTTTAACGGATTCCATTCTTCATTCTAAGTTTGTGTGTGTGTGTGTGTGTGTGTTTTGTGTGTGTGTGTGTGTGTGTGTGTGTGTGTGCGCACATCATAAAAAAACATGTAGTAGCAGGAGAAGGGAATAAGGCTAAAGGGAATACAAATGAAGCAATAGATACTTTTGTTTGCTCATCTGGCTCACTGTTCTTTGTAACACAGATTACTGAGCTGCAGACGATCTGAGCCGCACACACACACGTCAAGGTAATGAAAAAAGCATCAGCAAGTTTGAATATAGATATTCAAAATTAGAAAGACTGTTGGCATAAAACCATATACCGTAGATGAACTACAAGGATACACACTGAGACATTTTAGCCTCAAGGACAAGAAGGTAAACAGATGCTACTAATAAAACATTAAAAGATAATTATATGTTAACAGATTCAGTGAATATTATTTTTAAATTAAAAAACAAATGTATTAATAATGCAGTATAAATGAAGAGGATACAGGAGGTCATCTTCTTTAATATTGGTTTGATAATTTTGTCATTTTTATTATACCTTTATTAAAAAAATTTCCCTCCCATGTTACTTCTATTTATTATTTCTCTCTGTCAATCTCTCTCTCCCTCCCTCTCCCTCCATATAAGGGATACACAGGGTGTTCAAAAAGTTACTGATGTTATTACATGCAGAAATTAAATATAGAACCATAATAATAGTACCATGAATTTTTACTATTAGGTAACACATTATACAACTTTTGATATACTGTATATGTTTATCATGTCTGCATTATGTACAAAACCATTCAATATTTGCAAAAATGAATACATGAATAACATTACAGAAGAATATTTGCATTTTGTTATGGTTTTCAAATGAAAAAATAAAGAAGAACTCATATTCTCGAGCATGCTCAGTAAAACCGGAGCTGCTTTACTTAATTTAATAATAATTTTAAAAAAAAACTTACTTTTACCTAATTCTTGAGCACATACAAAAAGGTCATAAACAAAGAGTAATAAAATATACACAGTAAATATTTGGCAAGAAAAATCTTTGCTTGAAAATAATAAATAGTGTTAGATACAGATTTGTGTGGTTTTATAAGTAAAACTTAGGTTTTACTGAGCATGCTGGAGAATATTCCAGAATTCTTCTGGTAACTTAGTCACACCTTTCTGTTTTCATGCAAAACCCAGGAGCTTAAAAAAAATAGGTTTTATTGTTTTTATTTGAAAATTGGTCTGTCATGTAATATGTGGCTTTATTTGCAGGCATGCAAATTTTCTTCTGTGATGTTTTTTCTTTTTTATTATTATTAAATTTTAAGTTATGTTTAGAAATAGTTACTAATTTTATACATTATAACGCAGACATGATAAACATATCCCAAAAATTTTACTCAAGGTAATATAGTGCCTAAGACTTTTGAACAGTACTATATATATATATTTAAATTTAATATAACAAAAAATGCCTATGGAACAGACATTTAGGCCATCCTGTAAACAGTTAAAAAATATTCATAACGCAACACATTACCATGCACTTGAAGATTTCTGAGAATTGATTGTACACTGTAGCTGTAAAAACTCTTAACTTTAAAGCCAGGGCCTTTTTGCACTACAGTAGATGCTATGTAAAAGTCTAAGCAACTAGGCCAAGACCTCAAAAGAAAAAAACAAACTCCTTATGTCAAACTCCTCTTTAGTAGTACTGTAGGTACCACGAGCATCTGTACAAGCAACTGTACAGTATGCAAATTACACCATTATCAGAACCACACTAACACTCCATTGTTTAGGAAAAAAAGCATGCATTAACTCTCAGGGATGAGTGCGATTTGATGTGAATACTAACTTAAAGCACGTTCTTGATTTTATTCATTGTGCTTCTGTTTAATACTGAACCTTTACCCTTCCTTGTTAGTTTCATTATAGTTCCAGAAAACCGTAAGTTATAGCACTCTGAACCTTTAACCGATTGCATTACATGAATGTTACAGTATGTAAATGGTATGTATGTACAGAATTTGCTATTTGGTTTAGGGTGTGAATGATGCAAAGAATACAGGGTTTTGCACAGGTTTCTATGAAGGGCTTGTGGCAACTAAATCTCAAAGACATTGAGATTTTAGGGTTGTACCTTCAGTAAAATAATTAAAATTCAGTTCCCAGTGAATTATGTTTTCAATTCAACACATACACAGTGGGCTATAGCAGTGTTATGGATGTTCCAAGCATCCTAAAACACCTTCATCATGGAGTTTTCACTGCTGTGCTCCAGCCAGAGGAGCCAAATTTACACCCACTGCTAGAGAGGCTAGAGAAAAATAATAATGCCGCAGAAAGAGTAGTGAGAGAAAAAAAAAGGGGTGGGGTGGGGGTAACAGATGCTAACGGTCACATCCTAAAGAACACTCCAGTTCAAGTAATTATTCCTCATCTACCTCATCTAGTATATATACAGATATATATATAAGATCCTATATATATGAATATATACAGTGGGGGAAATAAGTATTTGATCCCCTACAGATTTTCTAAGTTTGCCCACTTACAAAGAAATGAAGGG
>JAQMYJ010000038.1:11864308-11879223 GCA_030014305.1 Clarias laeviceps
AACAGCTTGGTATATTTGATCCTGTCTAATATATATATAGTATATATTAAGTGCAGTATATATATATATATATATATATATATATATATATATATATATATATAGAGAGAGAGAGAGAGAGAGAGCGAGAGAGAGAGAGACAGATAAATACATAGATATTATATATAAATATAGAGCACTGCTTTAAATGCTAACATCTATCTGAGAGGATTATAAGCGCTGCTTTTGCACAGGTGTGTTACACTATTTCTGTCTCTAAGTGTTTAAAATTTGAACAGCACTGCAGACACCGGCTGTCTAACGCAAGCCTTTCAAATAGCTTTGATTAATGTCCAGGGAAGTCATTACAGAGGAAAAACGAGTCCTATTCAAGCACAGCTATTTCAGAGTTTAAAAAAAAAAAAGATTAAAATGCCTGACTCTGCATTGCAACCAAGTTCAGTTTTAAAACTTCTGCACTTACCACTACACATGAATCACCACTCACGAAATTATACACAGGCAAAAATTCTAACCTACACTAAACAGAATCATAATCTGGTATTGTCCCCTCCAAAAAAAACACATGACTAATCCATTTTATATTTAAATACAATGAAGTTTTTTTTTTTGTTGTTTTTTGTCATCTATTGTAAATCCAAACGTCAAATGTTTTTTAAAAAGAAAATTAAAGGATCCAATAGAGTGAAAGTGTTGAATGACATTGCACAGAAATGCTGGATCCTTATAAGATAATGCTTGTGCTTCACACACTCCAAGTACAGTGGAACCTTGGATTACGAGCATAATTCGTTCCAGAAACGAGCTCGTATTCCAAAACGTAAACTCGTAAACCAAATTTAATTTCTCCCATAGGAAATAATGGAAACTTACATTATTCGTTCTACAGCCCAAAAAAATAAATACATAAAAATAATTAACACAAAATATAAAGTAAAAATAAAACAAATTAACAGGCACTTTACCTTTAAAAAAACATAAAAATAAATCCCCACAGATAAGTGTTTCCGTTTGTGCATGCAGGCGCTGTGTGTGTGTGTGTGTGTGTGTGTAATGTGCGTGCACACACGCACACACACACACACACACACACACATTAATGGAGAGACCGTTTTTAAAAAATTAGCAAGGAACATCGCTAGTCACACTCGTGTGAGCGCATACTAACGGAATCAGTGCTTTAAAGTAAAACAACAACAACATATCTGACTTAAGCCATAACCTTTTTTTTTACTATGATCATTGTGATTTTATAAAATAATTTATGATTCATATCACACAGAGGTGACAGTAAGGGTTGAAACAGCTTGGATCACTATAGAAAATCCTCCATAGACCAGTAGTCTCATTTTGGTTCGGCCTTCGCCATCTACATAGTGAAACCGACAAGCCGAGGACTGTGTTGAGACATACCTGAATTGAGACACACCTGTTGAGTTGATTGAGCATAAACAATTAACAGGTGTAGGCACTAATTAGCTGAATTAACTAATTAACTGTAAAATAATGTCTGAAATGGATTATATCACAAATTGGATAATACTCAGAGGTCAAATGGCTACAGATTTGTGCGGGAATGCAAAACATTCATTTTACATGAATGTGATTAATCAGGTTATACATAAATAATTTCTAGCAGTCAATAGGAATCAACCAAAGGAAGCCACTATTTGAAGTGACAATCCTTTGCCTTTAAAATGCATCAGGTTCAAACTCACAATTCACACTGTTTTATGGCTGCACAGTGGGTTAGTGATTAGCGCTGTTGCCATGTACCGTGTGAATCTTGTCTTTGGTGTGTTTGTGTGTGGGGTTTGCATGCTCTTTTTCTGCTTGGTGGATTTCTTCTGAGAACACTCCAGGTACTACATTTCCAAATTGCCTGTTGTGTATGATTGAGTGTGTGCGCTTATCACCCCATCCAGGACGCACCTTGCCTGGTCCCCTGTGACCCCTTTCGAGATAAGTGGTACAGACAACTGATGCATGGTCAGTTTTTCCATGCAGCTTGGAGAACCTGATGTAGATCTTCTGAAGGCTTTGCCTGTCACGCTTTGCAATCGTTTTGCATACAAACGCACCCTAAGAAAATTGGACGAACAGAAAAATGACACGAAATCGGACATGCAGGCTGCACTGAGAGGCCCTCAAAACTCAGACACTTTACCGAGTGCAGCTGGGATCTGAGCCGTGTTGCACACACGCGTAAGCCTGTGGTCTGTTTCGTTTCACTCCGCTTATTTATCTTTCAGCTTCTAGCAAGTTTGCAAAGTCAAGAATCCGTTTACACCCTGTAGATGTATGTGAGTTTACTTTGCTGCAGTCAACTGCTGCCTTTTCTTCAAAGACCTCCTGTAGATCCAGTGCCACAATGGTTCGGCCCATGAAGACATGGCAACTGTTTATATTCACCTCAAGCTCTTGGTAACCAGGCACTTATGTCACTTATGTTCACAAATTGAACAGTGCCGTGCTATAAAATTGTATGAAACTGTCAAAACATTTTATTTTCAATCTATCTTTATTTATACCCGAGCTCTGAAATTCTTGATTCGTGGGTTGATTCATTTTCTGTCAAAGCAGCTCTGACATGAGTTCGGCAGCCAAACAATTCACAGGGACTTGTATGGCAGATGCTATACATACAATGATTTATAAAACAAGCATGTGATTCTTGAAACACTAGTATTTATTTGGCATGTTTAGATAGAAGGTCTGCTTTGGAGGATATCAGAGCGCTGTAACTGTCAGAGGTAAAGCTGTTTCATGCATGAGAAAATCTTCAGGATTGAGGGCATTGTGATTTCTCAGTAAAACTTTTTTATTAACTTTGAGAAAGTGGGAAAAAAATGGCAGGAGATGGAACAACTATTTAAAGCTGGTATAACTTTTTTTCTTTCTTTTTTTTTTTAGCAGATGCACAGCATCCACAACTTTAATTGTAAACAGAATATGAATAGAATAAATTCAATTGCCAATTGCTGTGGTATAAAGGAATAAAAACATTTTGGAGTGTGCTGTTAGAAAATAGTCAACGTGATTAACATTGTAACAGATCACACTGCCCCACTGATTATTTTCCTATAACAACACACCCCATTGTGTTTTATTCCTTATAATCCTTATTAGTGCTGGGTGATACAACCTCAAATACTGGAATTTCCTTTGGGATCAATAAAGTATCTATCTATCTATCTATCTATCTATCTGTATCTATCTATCTATATATCTATATATCTGCCCATCTATCCATTTATATAATTATCATTTCACACATACACACACTGTATATGTTAAGATAGGAACTTAGATATGATTAAAGGGAAAAAAAAATTAGTTTATGTATTTATTTATTTATTTATTTATTTATTTTCAGATACCAGCTGTTTATTACCAGTGTCTTAAAATAGAGATGTTTTATGGTTTGCCAGATGGGTTTTCCCAGAACGCCACACTTAAGAGGATAAAGATTTGGGATGCTTTTCCCTGCAGTGTGAACGTACTCACTGTCAGTACACAAACACAGATCAAAGCATTGGTCATGTCCACAGCCTGTCATCAGTGCACCCAAGCCTGATACACACTCTCTCTCACACATGCATCCACATACACATAAACTCACACAGAGGTGAACAGGTTGACTGTGACAGCTCTACTGTTTCCACCAAGACCTGGATGGATGGTTACTTTGGTCAAGGCCCGGTCACCTGTATGTGTATGCACTTCTTGTGTTCTGTGTGCTTTTATGCTGTAGTGTGTGACATATACTGTCTGATATATGCAGTGTTATCTGGTATGGTAGATCTTGTTGTTTTTTGTAGTTTTTGTTGCAGCTTTATACTGAATGTTCTGTCCTGCATTTATATGTGATGTCTTGGTCCTGTCCTCTTTCTGTCCTTAAGCAGTGCTATATCTAATCTAACTCTAAGAAAACAATAAGCTTATTACTAGTTAAACTGCCTTTGTCCAGAAGGCAAGCGACAGGACAGGACAGTAATAAAATCTATTGCTATTTTAGGGCGAAATCTTATCAATGTGGACAGCACAAACATTGCTCCCAAACTGGTCCTTTCTGCTAACTGTCCATTTTCTCACCTGCCCAAAACAATACAACAACAATAACATTAACAATAACATTAACAATAACATTTAATTGCTTCTTAGTAGCCTATATGACTAATGTATGGGAGGGTCTGGGGTAGTTCATTGTTTAAGGCAGGTCCCAGGTTCAAACCCCACAACCACCAAGTTGCCCTACTGAGTGATTGAGAAAGGCCCTTAACCCTAAACCCTTATGCTCAGATGTATAATGAGATAAAAATGTAAGTCACTCTGGATAGGGGCATCTGCCAAATGCCGTAAATGTATGCTTTTGTTGTGGTTAATCTAACTTGCTACAACGTTCCAGCCTTACAAATGAACACTATTCCCTTCTCCAGATACATGATGGCGAACTTACTTGTAAGACCATTTAACATCACCTCATGCACAGCAAAGTTCTTCTGACCCGTGGTTTGGTGTCGAATGTTCAGTGAAGCTCAAATGAACATAATTAAGCGGGATGTTTAGCCATTCAGGTCAGAGCCACTATCAAGTCCACGTAAGTGCCATAGGAACTAGGAGCAAAGATTCTAAAGGGTTTTGTGCTTGATGCATTGAATCAATCAGCTTATTTAACCAAGCCATGACAGAGATTGTGATCAGTGATTGATTTTGGAATCAATTTTGGATGCTGGAAACAATAATGATCAGTAACAGTTCATTGAAAAGAACGGCAATGATTGGTGATCATTAGCGATTGGTCATTGGAAACAATAGTATAGTACAGTGAACTGTGTAGGAGACTTGCAAGCGTCTGTGTAAAAAAAACTAAAATTTCCAAATCTAGGAACAAAATCATAAATTTGGCAACATCGAGCAAAAGTCAGCTTACACACTTAAAAGAGATTAAACTATTAAAGCTGGTTGTTCAAGTCAAACCGGGTTGAATATTCTTGTAAATGAATAAAATTTAAGACTTCAAGGACAGTATTGTGACGAGCCTCCTATCCACAGTAATACATTAAAATCGTGCAATAAAAAAATAAAATAAAAAAAAGCTGTATATACTTGAATGACAATCCTGGCTGAGGTGGCTCGAAGCCCACTGCAGTCGTTCCTGTGACCATTCAGCAAGTAAAAGGTCTGATCCTTTAAGAAACAGATAACTTGTCGCCAACTTGAGGAAGAGACACATCTCTCTGTGGGAACTGTACACACAATCATTGGCAAACACCGTTTGTACATTACAGGAACTCAGCTGGATGTTATTGCCACATCCTCTGTAAAGTCATGACCTCACTCCATGCCAATTCTACATGTTTGGAAACTTCACAGCATCCTGAGAAAATGTTCTATCTTGATGGTATCCAAGCACTAGTGAAACACCGGGATAGGTGCATTAGTGTAGCACGGGATTATATAGAGAAATAAAGCTACTCTCATAACTATGTTCTGTTATTCTGCACAATCGAAAGTCCCGGTTTGACTTGAACAACCCTTATACTTAGTTGAGGTAAACCTTAACATTAGTGCCTCCCACCACTGCCCCCAAAACACTGAAATTTTTAAAAGACATAATATATTTAAATAATAATAATAAAAATAAAAAAAAGATCTTGAGATGCCTATGACTGACACCCACTGAGAGAGAAAGAGAGTGTAGAACAGTTTGTGTTTTGCAGATGAATGATTCACAGTGTAAAACATGCCTATGAGTTGGCTCTTTGCTGAGTCGTGTCCTCCACTTGTCTTTTCACTTAAGCCACCATTCAGGGTAAGTGAGCAAGTGATGAAGATTAGATGTGTGTGTGTGAGAGTGTGTGTGTGTGTGTGTGTGTGTATACGTGCATGTGAGTGCATGTGCGCACACATAAATTCTGAAAGCCTGCATGGTAATTTAGCAGTGGAAATGCCCAGGTACCTCCAGCAGCCCTGCTGTGTGCATACTGACATTCTGGAGTCGCTTCATTATGCGCTGCATGTGTTTGCTGACACTGTGGATGCCTCACTGGGCCAGTTCATTACTCTTTGGTATTTACTGACATTGGGGAGCCCTGTATGTACTTCCTTCATTATTTCCCTCTAGGATTGGTGTGCATGTACACCCACACAATTAGAGAGGAGCACAGTCACTGGATATAAATAGTAATGTTAGTTCTTTGCTATGAACTTAAAGTAGGGGTTCTCGAATGTTTTATAGCTGGAGACACTTTTAACAGCAAAATAAATTTCACAGTACCTTACTGAGGGGCGTTATTTGCATTATTATTGCCATAAAGTCTTTGATTTCAGAAATTCCCTCTATCAGAAAGAACACAGTGGGTTGACAGCATTAAGACTGTATCACATAACTACATAACCCAGTCAGCTAGTCCGACATTGTAAAAAGATTTCGGACTCTTTTAACTGCGATGTTCAGGCTAGTCAACCCTTTGAGGGCACCAAAAGATAAGCGCATCTGTAAATGTGACTTCAGAAGCTGAAATAAGAACCCCTGATTGCAATCAAACTGGAACAGCTACTCTGAACTGTTGCTACTGAGTGCAGACTCACCCTGTTCTCCTCCTCTCGCAGGTCAGGCATGGTACTGATGCACAGGCTGATGACAGTCACGGCCACCATGAGCACAGAGAAACAGGCAAACAACTTCCCCGGCAGACCTGACTGTGGGTTCTCCACCATGTCCCTAAGGTGGCTCATGAACCTGTGATAGCACGTGTCATCCTGTGGAGGGCGCTGCAAAGAACTGCGTCTCCGGAACTCGTCTTGCTTGCGACGTTCCTGTTCAGCCACCTCTTCGAGGCGCATGTACATTTTGCGCTTGCAGCAGCGCTCCATGCATGAGGTCTCTATTCCCCAGTAGGTCAGCTCATCATGCAACGAGAGCGCACATGTCTCACGCAGCATCCGCAGCTTACCTGCAGCTAGGAAGTTTAAGATGACACGGAAGGCGCTGGGGCTGCGGTCAAAGAAGAACTCGCGGCGAGTCTCGTCATAGTCGTCACACACGCCTGCGATCTCCTCTGGGCTCCTGCATGTGCGCAGCTTTCCCAGACGCGTCATCGGAAACTGTTCCAATGTGCTCCATGGCAGTGTGTACCGGTTTCCCCCGACATTAATAAGTGCCTGTAGAGCGTGATCCACTGAGAGCAGGTCCTCAGGCCGGCGTAAGAGGCGTGCACGCTGGTAGTACACACCTTTGATTGTCTCAGTTTCAGGGATCTCAGTGAAGATTCGGTCCAAGCTGCTGTCATCACTGACAGACAGGTTGCTAAAGTCATGGTTGGTGTTGCTGATGATGGGCATGGTTGCATTTAGGTGAGGAAGATGGCCAAAAGATGACAAGCCTTCTTCTGAAAAGGGGTTAGCTGATTGGGATTTTCTGTGCTCATCTGAGTAACAGCACCGAGGGTCCCAGAGGATATAGTATCATGGGGGACTTTTGCAGTAAGCCTCATTTAGTCACTGCAAGAGACAAGAGGGAAAAAAAAAACTATTCAAGTTACTGTTGAAACACAAAATGTCTCTATTTAACTCAATAGAGTAAATATCTAGCTGTCTGAGCAATTTCTGGAGTTTTATACAGTATTATAAATAATATACCGACCCAAACAAACACAAGTGGATTTGGATTAAGGCCTTGCTTTGAAGCTCTGGAGACTAGCATTGATCATAAAGAAAGAATTCAGGATTCACTAGGGTCTTAGGGACATAATCATCAAAATCATCAAAAAAAAATCATTGTTTGAAAAAGTGCATCAGCATCATTGTGGATTCCAGAAGGATAACTAGGAACCACAGCACATTTTATTACATTACATAATTCAGGCTTACTGTACAGTGGTGCACAGGAAAACTCTAATTTGTAGTAAATCTGAAGAACGACGAATCACTACATAGTTTGGATATATGTCAATGTAGGGGGAAAAAAACTTACATTTTCAGAAACTGAGTCACCTTTCAAGAAAGACAGACTGCCTTGCTGTCTGTAGTTTAATTTGGGAATAAGTGTAACGTAAAATGTTATCATATGGCACCAGGTTGTTGTTGTACTGTAACCCATGTGCACCATGTGTGTTTTGAAGGCTTGAATACATGACGTGAATCTTAATAACCACACTGAGATTTTGTGTTTGGTTTGGATGGGGAAGATGAAGAGAGAAAGGGTGAAAAGAGGAAATTGGATAAGACTGCTTGTGGATGCATTGAAAAAAGCCTGTATCTGTATCCTAATATCTCTCTCTCTCTCTTTCTATATATATATATATACAGTATATAGAAAGAGAGAGAGAGAGAGATGGTCCCAAAAGTCTTCATACACAGGGGAAATTAACACTTTTTTTTTGCAAAATGTAACTTTATTTACCATAAATCATCTACATGATTACAATGTAATGGAAAACCCACATGGAGTCGTCTCTCCTAGCTATGATGAAATCATGGCACATGCACACACTAGGGGCAATTTGGGAGCACCAATTAGTCTAATCTGCATGTCTTTGGCCTGTAGGAGGAAACAGGAGCACCTGGAGGAAACCCACCAAGTACGGGGAGAACATGCAAACTCCACGCATACAGACTCCGAGGCAGGAATTGAACCCGGAGCCTGGAGGTGCAAGATGACAGCACTAACACATGGAATTGATTAATTTCCCCTATGTATGGAGACTTCTGGGACATTGGAACCACTGCAGAGTGACAGACAGACAGACAAATAGATTGATAGATAGAGTCAAACAAATTGGAACAGTATTTTATAATGGTATTAGTAATTAATAATTACTATTATATAAATTCTACTAAACAATAAATTCTACTAAAATATGATAAACTTTTATTGTGTAGTAATTGTTATTTTCAAAACAAATGTAGAGATTGTTTGTTACTTTCCTTGGAGGTTGCACGAACGTACAGTATGCTTGTGAAGAAAACTTTTAATTTCAATCTTCTAAACTTGCAAGAAATTAAAAGTAAAACAAACAAACTGTAAGCAGCATTTCCTTTTTACCCTCAGTGTTACTTCCTTTTGTACCTTTAGTGCATTTATTACATGGTAGTATGAGTATAACACACCTTTTTTAAATGATTTAAGGTAACAGACCTCAAATGCACCTTTTTTGCATGCATGCATTATTAGTAAAGAGGCGCACATGACACCAGGCACACTTAACACCAGCGTGACAAGAAAAAAAAAGTGCACCAAGGACTAAAACTCCTTGGACGTGCATTAGGACATGATACACATCCGTATTAAAACAATGAGAGCATCATCTTAGAAGAAAACTCGGCAGCTACCTACCACTGAGCCGGTTTGCGCAGCCGGTCCTCACTTTTATTAGATTTTTTTGTTTGTTTGTTTGTTTTCTAGTTAAAGCAGCTCACATCGTCACATCAGCACTGTATTATTTCCATTCCCGCTGCTGGGAGGGGGGGGGGAAACAACGGGAAAAAAAAGCCGCGGTTCCCGCAAGGACAAGGACGCTGATGGTCCCGCGCGCGCTCTGTACCGCAGCCGCAAAGAGCGCGCGTGGTGAGGAGGAAAGCCTGCGCGAGCGCGCGCGTGTCCCTCGCTCGAGCCTCTGCTCTCCTGGAGTCGGCGCTTCAGAGAGAGTGTGCAAGTTTGCAGGCGGGATGTGTCGGTGTGGATTCGCCCTCCTCGTCCTGCCTGCGTCGCACCTGTCACTTCAGAGAGTGAGAGAGGGGGGGGGCGCTTCTTTCTTTCTTTTTCAGGATAAGTTTCATGCGCGAAGGACGACTGCTGCTTGCGTAGCTACTGCACCAGCATCATCATCTGCTGTGGAGTAAGAGTGAAAGAAACGGTGGGACTGGAGTCAGGGTTGCCAGGTTGGGTCGATACTCCGAACAGACAAAGCTCAGCAATCTAAAAGACTTAAAATGTCCCTTTCTTCTCAGAACAGTGGATAGGAATAGTTTAGCCGACCTGGAAAGCACTAATTTACTGCTTCTTAAAGCTTTACTGCACCCGCAGCCAGCACTGGTCCATTGGACGTGAAGAGGGATTGTAGCAGAAACTGCAGCTCAGCCATAAGATTATGACCGCCTGCTTAATATTGAGTAGGTCTCCCCTTTTGCAACCATAACATTCATGCACTGTTTTGACACCTCTCTATCTCAACCAGCATTAACCTTTTCAACAGTTTGATCCACACAAGTGCTTCTATTGGATCAGACTACACAGGCCAGCATTCATGTGCATCAGTGAGTCCCGGCCACCCATGACCCTGTGGGTCTAAACTGCAGCCCTTGTGGGACGATCCTGGTCTTCGGTGGTCAGGACATACCAAAAGTAATCCAAGGAAGGAAAACCGGTGAAGTGGTGACAATGTCATAGGTGGCCAAGGGTCACTGATGGGTCACGCTGGCCCGTGTAGCCTGATGTAATAGAAACGCTACTGTATAGTAATGGGGAGTTTGGATCATTTTAGTGACTCGGTTCTTTTACATTTTCAATAAACAGACCCCCAACACGGCAAATTTTGGCTAAAGTTCCAATAATTAAAATATATTGATTATATACAGTATATATATATATATATATATATATATATACAGTATATATATATATATATATATATATATATATACACGATTCGGACCAAAAGACTCAAAGGTATCTACTCATTTCTGTTTCCGGAGGTTTTGCGCCCAGCAGAAAATGAACGAATCACTCTCCAAGACTACTCGTTCTTCTGAGTCACATTAAACACTCGTTCAGAAAGAACGATTCGTTCATGAACGACCCATCACTACTACTGTAGATCAAATTGAGGAAAAGGTTAATGCTGGTTGTGATAGAATGGTGTCAGAGGACACAGTGCATTACTGTTTTGGTGACCTACTCGATATTAGGAGGGTGGTTATAATATTATTGGTGGTTAGTGTATAAATACACTGAATGTAGTGTAATCCATTTGTCAGGTAAAATGGAAGTGTGCTTGGAACCCATATTTTAACTTGAAATAATGATGCTCTCTCTCTCTCTTACATAGAGATGCTCTCTTACATCTCTCTTACATAGTGGCTGATCCCCGTTAGTCACTGGGATTAGGCTTAGTTTAAAATTGCAGACATATTAATTCTCTGCATAAATAATTATAGTCCCCAGAAGGATAGTAAATGTGTGAATGTGTGTTTGTTCATTTGTGTGTACTGTATATGCATCTAAGTGGAGTCTCATTCATTTCACACAGAGTGCAGCCTCCACTCCCGCCCCTGCAGAGTGTGTGTGTGTGTGTGTGTGTGTGTGAGAAATAGAGAGAGAGAGAGAGAGAGAGAGAGAGCTAAATGCATAAACAGCATTTTGTCCTTACAAAACCTCATTAGGTCTAGCATGGATGAGGAAATAGGAACAAGCAGCACTTTGTAGAAATCCAGGTGCCAGACGGGCATTAACACTGGGGCTAATGGAAAGTGAGGGATACTGAAATAAGCACTGGTTAATCTGCACACTTTCTTGGTCTCTCTGGTAAAATACCATGAGAAAAGTTTCTTTTACCTTCATCCAAAAAAAAAGTCAAGCCCACCAGGTGTCCTTATTAAAAATACCATAAGGGGATAGAGCGAGGGGTTAGAAATAGGAGAGAAAGGGATAAAGAAGAGATAGTACAGGAATCAAATGGAAGATTAAGTATTAATCCCAGAGGGAAAGATGGGATCTCAGCATTGCTGCTGGAGTTTGGATGAGTGGACTGAGTCTGGCTGCAAAGCACAGTAAGGCACTGAAAATGTCTCCAAATCCTTCTTATATCCCTCACTGATACACATTCACTTGATCCCACTGTGGCTCGTGATCTCAATATGTACTCTCAAAGCAGGTGTGTAAATAGGCAGATTAGTGCCAATGGCCGACTCAGAATGTGCACTCTATGTGGCCTAAGGTTGGTTTGTACTCTGACAATAGGACAGATGGAGTTACATGTCATCCTCGTCATACCTTCCTCACAATGTACTAAATGACAATCTGTACAATGATCCCATTAATGGATATTTAATTCACTCCCTACGGCATTACTTGATCTGTGGAGAGTTTTGATTGTTTGGTGATCTGGGACATCATCCTAATCTGCAAAGATTTACATAACATTTACATAACATCATTTGTAAGCAAGTCTTGCAGCCAGCCAAATAATGCTGGCTTAGTAAGTTATCTGCAGGGGTTAATGGCATCCATCACTTAAATAGTATTGGGAGGGATTTGGGGGATTTTATGGGTATACTCCTTGTTAAAATGTAATATTTAGGGGCTAGGATAACAGAAATCTACTCTTCTGTATTAACATGATGCAATCTTTAGAGCTACGCAGTTACAGATAAACCCCTTTACTGTGGTGTGTGTGTGTGTGTGTGCAAGCATGGGGCAAGACGGAATATCCCAATATAGGCTTGCCAAAAATAACAGCTCCTTCATCATCTGAACTGAATAAAATATAACTTGGGGCTTCCTACATTGCATATTGCAATCTCATTGTCAGCATTTCCCTTTGTGAATGTGATATTGTATGACTGTATACAGTACATGCAGTTAATGTCATCTCCACAGGGAGGCATGAGTGATGATATCAAAGTAAGGATCTGTCATTTGATCTGCATAAAAATATATACATATAAGTAAGGCATTCAACACAACAAATATGCCTTGTGTTTAGAAGAGTACATGCGGCCGTTGTGGTATTGTGCGAACTGAACAGCAATAAAAGAATGGCATATTAGACTTTTCTTTTTTAATCCATTTTTAGTTTTATTAAATATTGTAGCGCATGCAGTTAGATCCTGTTCCCTTTTACTGTCTCTATAACAAGCTCAGGAGCCTCTCTGCTTTTCATGTTACCAAAAACTTTACTTCAGTCTTTACCTCTGATCTTTCCAGAAGCACTGACACTGTAGACTCCTTACTAAAATCCTTAAAACATGCAACAAAAAACCAAATCTTTTATTTATTCAAGTGAAGAATCGACCATCTAACTACCTGAGTTACAAATGATAACAATTTAGAATATGTGCATTTATATAAACCAGAGCGGGTCTTATAGAAATGAATCTGACCACTGCGATGGATTGGCACCCCGTCCAGGGTGTCTTGTTCCCGAATCCTCCTGGAATAGGCTCCAGGGCGTCCATGACCCTGTACACAGGACAAGCGGTCTAGATGATGAATGAATGAATGAATGAATGAATCTTCTGACCAATCAGATTAGAGAATTCATCAGCAGACAAGTGGGATCACAGGAAATGCTTGACATCAAGCAAGTCCCCATTCATCATGTAGACAAATAAATTAACGAAGCACTGGTGCACTGATAAACAGTCCTGCTTTCAATCCTCTTTATTCTAGCCGATGTTTGATTTCTAAAGTTGAGTCTCTTTATACATTGCACTGTTTTCTCTTCTCATCTTACATTACCTGTAATGGCACACCTGAATTTGAGCTCGGGAAAGTAACCTGATCTCACCCTTACAGATCATCTCACATGATCTCTGTGGCTTTATCGATTGCCATAAGTCCAGTAAAGCTATCTAAGGACTGATGTTTAATAACCTATGACTTATAACAGGAGAGGATTGTATATGATATATTTTTCCCCTTATGTTTGTCCCTTTAGTGCTTTCATGCTGCTATGGTTGAAGGCCATGTTTTGTTTCAATGCTTGATTTGCATGTACAGTACAGTAGTACTAGACCGCTTCTATGGTGGAACAAGTAAGAAAGAAAACATATTCAGAAAGAGGGTAAATGGAATGTATTTCTTATAGTCCATGTCTTTCCTTTCTTTGTTGTTTATTTGGTAAACCTGGTTGGCAGTGTCTCTCCTCTATCAGAGCAATAGCCTCAGACTACTGCAGTGTTCTCTGCTGCTGTGTGAGAGGCTGTTTGCACTGTCGCTCTGCTCTCTTCTAATCTCTCTTTCCCCTCCATCCTAACTCTCTATTCCCCCCAAAAAATAAAACAATATGTTAAAAAAAAAAACATGTCAGGCTGGGCTGCTACATACCAAATTCCCCATCCTGTCAGTATACTATTGCCAGAGTGAATAGTAGACCAGGAAAGGCCAGAGGCCCAGTGATGGAAATGACAGCTCTGTGTAAACACACAAAGCATGATGGCTTGTGTTTCTTCTCTGCCTCACTAAAGCCAGTGGAACGATCCAATTATAGCTGGGAGAAATGAAACCTACTGCAAAGATTTGAGTGGGCACACTTAATTAACGTATTCTCATTCAAATAGTCATTAACACATCCCCTAACACAACCAGTCTTGGTTTTTGAATGAATCCTTCAGAGATCCGCACATAATGCTGCTGTGTTGCCAGTGTACAGAGTGTTGAGTGACAACTCCTATCTTTAAATCTTCTACTGCAGACACAAAGATACTCCCAGTCACAAAATATGTTGCATTTTATTACCTTGTTTTGACTTAAAAATAAAAAAGCTCAAATGTTTTTTTACTGTATATTTTATTTATATTAATTTTATATTTCAAAGTTTATACTTTACCTTTTAGCAAGTATTTTTTAGATATCTTACCATATGATCACACTGCACTATACAAAAGATAGACTTGTAATTATTAAAACATGTAATTATTTCTGAGATTGCATTACTATCTGGAGTATTTAAGCATGCAACCAAAGTTTTTTTTATACTTCCTTCAAACTGGTCTATGCTCATTTCCTTTCATTCTTTCTAAAGCAATCCCGCAGTCTCACTGAAAGGATAGAGCTATACAGGATATTTAAGTTTGAAATAGGAATTTATTTGCTATCAAAATATTTGCCAAAAGATACAGTGGGGCAAAAAAGTATTTAGTCAGCCACCGATTGTGCAAGTTCTCCCACTTAAAAAGATGAGAGAGGCCTG
>JAQMYJ010000038.1:11883987-11896564 GCA_030014305.1 Clarias laeviceps
CAGTTTCCTAATTGGGATATGCGAAGAAGACATTTCACTGTGCTGTAAAGTACATGTGACAAATAATTGAACATTCTATTCTTCTTCTTCTAGCTGGTTGGCATTGCTAAGACAACCAGGCCAAACCATGCCTCCACCCCTCACACACACACACACGCACACGCGTGCACGCACACACACACACACGCACACACACAGTAGATGTGAATAGCCAGATCTCAGGGAATGCATGGCATGCAAATAAGCCATTTTCACGATCTAGCCCAGGAAAATCAATGCAGCCGTACATCTCTACTTCCCAATTTCTTTAGGAACTGTCTCATTATAAAATTTACTATTATTTGTACTATAGTAGGCAATCAGTACAAATGTCTTCAATATTTACTTCAGTCCTAGCCATTTTGCAGTACAAATTGCAGAGGTGTGACCATGAATTTGAATAGTGGGACATTCTGACTCAGCGCTGCAAAAGAAGACATGATGAGTGTAAGATGGAAAAAGATTTCAGAAATATTCCTATTGTCCCCTTTTGGTTTCATACTGTTTTTTTGATAATTCTGAATTACATAGGAATTTGCTATTATCTCATATCCCAATTCCTTCCCTGCCCATCCCCACCCCATTGGGAATGGTGTGCTATTACTTTTCTAAGGATTTTCCCGAAATTCCTGTTTTTCCGATTCAAAACTAGATGGCTACTGTATATCGCCCCCAATTTGCCATGTACCCCCAGGAAGATTGTATTAAAACATTTGGCCATCGCTTCCTGAGAGCAATGGACCATTTTTGTGTCTTTGGTACCCATGCCAAACCACTTTGTTACCCTAGTTCCCCTAGTTCCCTTAGCTCGCTCTTATTGTTTGGGACCTGACAAAAAACAGATTTTCACATTCATTTTGCTCTATGATGTCAGGTTACATTCTTAGTGTGTGAGTCGACAGGCATTGCTAAGGCAATCAGGCCAAACCATGCCTCTTCCCCTCACACACACACACACACACACACAGAAACATAGTAGAAGTAAATGGTCAGACTTTACGGAACGCATGGCATACAAATAAGCCATTTAACGATTTAGCCCAGGAAAATCAATGCAGCCACAATTTCTTTAGGAACTGTCTCATTATAAAATATACCATTATTTGTACTATAGTAGGCAATCAGTACAAATATCCACAATATTTACTTCAGTTCTGGCCATTTTGCAGAACAAATAATGAGGTGTGATCATGAATTATAATAGTGGGACATTCTGACTCAGTGCTGCAAAAGAAGACATGATAAGTGTAAGATGGAAAAAAAATTCTGAACTATTCATATTGTCCCCTTTTGGTTTCAGCCTGTTTTTTTTTTTTTATTCTAAAGGAATTTACACAGGAATTTGCTATTATCAAAGTAATTAAAATTGACAGATTTAAATCACTGCATAAGTAGAGATCTCTGTTTTCTTTGCTTTCATTTAGTTAGCATTATGAGTGCTACAGTGATCAACACAATCTCCTGTATCTTTCCTTAATATAAAGCATTTAGAGCTAGGGCATGAAAGTCATCATCTGATTGTGTTTTGAGTCACACATTTGCACTTTAACGACTTAAATGCTCTCTGAGGGAACACCTGTACATTTATTCATGCAATTATCTAATCTGCCAATCATGAGGCAGGAGCGCAATGCATAAAATGATGAAGATACAGGACAGCAGCTTCCGGTAATGGTCGGATCAACACATCAGAATGAGGGAAAAATGATTTTAGTGATTTTGATCGTGTCATGATTGTTAGTGCCAGAGCTGGTAGAAGAGAACAGATCAGATCTCTTGTTGTCTCTCATCTTTACAAAAATTTACACTGAAATACCCTGCCTGGGTTGCACATGCTTGTTTTGATTATGCCGCACAAAGTGGTCATGTGATAACTTGAAACATGGTTATCCAGCTCATTCAAATCATCAGCCTACTTCATTTTATTGCCACATAACGTTGCTGATCCTAGACCTGACCAACTGAAGCAGCCCCACATCATACCACTGCCTCCAGAGGCTCGTACAGTGGACGCTATGCATGGTGTGCATTGCTTCACGCACTTTCCTTCTTACCCTGATGTGCCCATCACTATTTTTCCATCACTCCAAAGTACAATCTTTATGTTCCCTAATTTTTTCCAGATTAGTCTCATTAACTAACTCATTCTTATGGCCACACAGCTGTTTAGTCCCAGTCTGTTTTCTGGTTTCACATTGTGCATATGGAAATTCTACTTTCATTATTAAATATAGCTGTAATTACTACTATTGATCTTTTGCAGTGCTTCACTAAACAGTCAAGTGATCTCCATTTATTATTTATTTTTTCTACCATTTCATCCATGAAGTTGACACTTTAGCACTATCCCTCTATTGAAATCTTTGCTGGACAGCCAATCTCTGGTGTACTTAAATGCATGGTATGGATTATTGATGAGACGATTGTGGATTGTAGTCTATGGTTAGTCAATTTAAAGTGCATTTCATCTATGCATTTCAAGCAATTGATTATGAAAAATAATTGCTGTTTATGAACATCAAACATACATGAACTAATCTTAGTTTGTGCACTGTATGTACAGTGGGTGTAGTAATTGTGAATGGGGGTGGGATTGATTTTCAGGAAACAAAACAAATGCAATAAGCATAGTACTATACAATTAAACGGATTATTGTATAGATTATTTATCTTTTATTTTGATTATTTATATATTATATATTTTATATTATAATGTATAAATAATAAATATATTTTTATTATAATAGTATATATTTTTTCGACTATTTATATATTATTTATCGATTGCTTTATTCCATATATGGATATGGAATTGTTACTGACTCCCATCACTAGTATGAACCATTGTATCGCATTAGGATTGTGAACATTCTGAGTCAAAGTGAGGATTTCTAGTACCACTGCTTGAAGAAGGTGTTTTTTAGACTCTGGCGGTAGTTTTTGGAGTTGATTTTCAATTCCACTGAAAATAGCCTATTCACTGTCAATAATACCACACCATATGATCACCCCTCCCCCAACTATTTGAACTGTGTAATGTTGATCAGCAATCCAGGCACGTCCTAGCCATCTGGTCAGTTTAGTATCATTCTCGTCTCCCCAATCGCAAAACCATTAAAAAAAAAATCTGCTTTGTTGTGTTGTTTTACCTATTCTTCATGTTTTTACATTTATTTTTTTTGAGTGAGGCTGGCTTTGTGCCTTTCTGACCTTGACCTGACTTTCTTGAAGTCATTCTTCACTTTAAGCCCCACCCTCACTCAATAAAGCAATTAAATCAACTGACAATGTTTACACAGAGTGAATAATGAGTGTATTATAAATCTCAGTTGAAAAAAATGCTCTTGGACATGCTACTTCATTAGACTATGGTCTTGCATAATAATTGTATTCATAGCATAAACCTTGCCCTGGGTGAGTGTCAACTCTCTTACTGTATATTGGATTATAATTACGTAAATGCTCGTGTGCACCAAGCCCTTTGGAATAAATAATAATAATAATTCCATTAGCAGTGGTGAAAACGGATTGCTCTGTTGTTTTGATTCGTTTCTTTACTCTCCTAGGGCTGTTCAGAGAGCAAAAAAGAGCAAAGTGAATAAATGAGGCATGACTCGAATTCAATGCATCTTGTCACACAGAGGGAAAGGTGGCTGAGTGGATCTCTCCATCCACTGTCTTATACTTCTATTGCAGTCACAGCCACAGCATACCATTTCAGTCAAACTGTTTAAAACTCCATTGAAAAGTTTTTGAAAGAAAACACAATCTACCCAAATCGACATTGTTTTGAGAGTGAAGATATCAATACATGTGCATTTTGGACTGGTTGCTAATACAAAAGCAGATGTAGATGTTAATAGAAGATGAACATATCAAAAGTTTGGACACACCTGCTAACTTCATGATTGTTCCTGAGTTTTATTAATGTGCAATAATCTCCTTTGAACTGTTGATATTGAGATGTGTGTGCTACTTACTGTACAGTATGCTCTGTAAAGCCTTTGTAACGACTCTAATCTGAGGTGCTGTTTGCTAATGGGTGATTTTTGAGGCTGGAAACTCTAAATAAGGGTAGTTTTGGTCTTGTTTTCCTGGGAATTTCCTTCATAAGAGTCAGTTTCATCATGATGCTTGATGGGTTTTGTAAATGCACTGGACAATACTGTTCTTGCAAGATCTATTCCAGAACAGCTGACCTTCATGCCTTAACATAACATCTGACTTTTGTTGTCACTTAATTACCTAATATGTTATTTCATAGTTTTGAAATAAATCCAATATTATTCTAGAATTTAGAAAATAAATCCAAACTTGTGTCTAAACTTTTGACTGTTACACTAGTTAATAGTCAATAAAAAATTTTTATTTTTTTTACACTTCATGTTTTTTTTTTTTTTAAGACAAAATTTCATTTTAGACAAAGGGAACATAAATGAGTACTCATCAAATAATTTTTTTTAATTATCATTATTTATGTGAAGCACAAAGCATGACAAAGAAATCTCAGCAGTGCTAACTGTTCCTTAAGATCAACTAACTAACCATATTTAATTGTGAATTGGACACAATTGATTGACCACAATGGGAATTTATCGCAGACTGGCCGTTCAGACCAAAAAAAAAAAAAGCTTATGCAAACCATTGCTTTCAGGGGGAAGCAGGCACTACAAACTTTCTACAAAATGTTAAAATGTGATCCGTCACATCAAATCGGGTATTCAGTCACATTTTGGGTGATGTGTGTGTGTGTGTGTGTGAAGCTCCATTTTGATTTTAAGTTTATTACTGTGTCATGTCTGGTTGCTGAGATATGGTTAGTAAGACTTTGTTTATGAGGAGGGGCTCATAAAAATGTTGAAATTCTAGTTAGTTTCAGCATTAAACATTTAAATGAGCATTCTTGTGATGAAGGAAGAAAGAGGGAACCCGCAGCCTCGTTTTTCATAGTGAAAAAAGTTCTATCACAATTTGAGCTCCCAGCTTGGATAGTTTGTTTATTGAACTGCTTTACAAAGATAAAACTTTCCCAAATTCATGAAGGATCAGGTAGATAAAGTATTTATCAACATTATTCATCTTTTCTCTTTTTGTTTAAAGATTAGATCCATTTCATCTAAACTCTAAACTGTATGACTGAATACCTGACTTGATATGACAGGACACAAATACATACTGTAAGTCTTAGGTTCTTGAGCATCAAACCACTGTGGCAAACCAGAGAAGACTGTGAACAGTGGTGAACATATCCAAGAACTATCCAATAACTTTTCTAGCTTTGGTTACTGTTAATATTTATGAATCCACAATATGAAAAAGAGAGCGAAGAGATGGAAACTATGGGCACCTAAAAGAAACCTTGGTACTTATCTTTCATTTGCAAAAATAGGGCAGTTGCAAATATCTTAAATTATAAAATCTTCAAGCAAAAGAAAAAAATGCTTTTATGTCTGATAAAAAGAATGTATATATATTGCACATATGAGCAGTTGGTGGTAAATGGTGCTGGTGCTGGGGTTTGAATTTGAAAACTTCCAATTAGTAGTCCAAAACCACAACCACTGAGCTACACCTGCCCTAGTTACATAACAATGATGCGTGATGATATGGAAATGCTTTGTTACAGTACCTTGAAACCTACAGTAGATGAATTAGCATTTACTGATGGCACAAAATCAAACTGATATACTGTAGCTTTAATTAAATTCATGATTTTAATCCAACAGTGATGTAATAGCAGAAAGTAGAAGAAGCAGTTCATGCTTAGAAATCTACCAGTGTACCTCTTTTTAAAAACTTTAAAAAGATTGTGGACTGAAACCTCCCATGTGCGATGATATAGACTTAATATTGGCAATGGTATTGCTGATAAAGATGGTGTATTCATTATGTTTAAGGAAATAATACATTTTGACCATGGTGGGATGAGTAACAGCACGCATATTTGAATTTTTATTATTTAGTGCAGAACATTCGGTTATGTTGGCTTTGTGATCAAAGTGAATTCGTTCATTCATTCTCTATAACACTTAACCTGTACAGGGTCATGGCACAAATAGGGCTAACCTTGAATAGGATGCCAGTCACACACACACACACACACACTAACAAACTATTAACAATTTGTTAATGGCAATTGGGCTAATTTGCACATTTTTTTGGAGGAAACCCAGTCTGAGTGATTTTCTCTATTCATTTTGTTAACACAAATATGGAATGGAACAGGCAGCATGTCACTGAGGACTTGGGGCAAAAGATTCAAATATCACTTCAGAGACTTGGAATTTGTACGGTTTTGTGAAGTCATGAACATTGACATGAGTTTATTTTAAATAATTAACTCATTATTAAATAATAATTAACTCAGATAATAACTAGTTTCACTGAGTTCCTGATGCTGTGTGCAGATATGTTGATTTGACATCTCTTTGCAAATGTGAAGAAGACTTGTTTTTAAATTACACACCCCAAGTTGACTTTAGTTGTGGTGGTACTTTTTGTCACTAAATACTGTACATGCTCCCCATTTACTCTGTGGAGAATGAACTGAGAATTCACGGAGTTGTGCAAAAAAGTAACAAAGCCATCACCAGTAGCCAATTGTGCAAATACTGTTTAGAACATATCAGTATTAATGACAAAATAATATCAGTCTTACAGTTACCCTAGGGAATAACCATAAAACGGAAAATTGTTCACGATGAACCAATAGTCATTTAATGGCGGTCATTATCATATAATTTAATGCTCTGTGGTTTTTACATTACTAAGCCGTACTTACCGTTTGCATGCTTTGGAATATGTTGTCTTCTACCTGTTTAGTCTCACCCAGTTTATGCCTTTGTTGATCATATGAGTCGTTCTTTATTGCTTATTGCCTAATCCATCTGGTTTGTTTGCTTGGATTTATTGTAATAAAACCTAAATCCGCACCTGCGTCTTCCCATCTGCAGTTCATGACACTAATAAACCTGATCGAGAATGCCAAATGCCATGAGTATGCATACTGTAGATGATGCATGGATGGACAATTGTTCTAAATAAAGAAAATAAAGAAGGCCCTTCTATACAGTAAATATGGTACTGTAGGTAGTACTTATATTTAAATAGTATTATATAATATAGGACATAAAAATATACAGTACATGGACAGTATAAAAGATTGAAACATTTATGGAGATGATGAGATTGTCAACATGATGAAAATGTCTTCATGAGTCAGTCCTCTAAGCTATTGATTATCCATTAAGCTAAGCTGTCATGGACATTGACAAACAAAATGCTGACTTCTGCTGTAGTATTTGTAATATGTCCAGCAAAATCAAATTAGAGTTCCTGACATAATAATTTCTTTTGGTACTACAGTGCTTTCACATAAAAGAAGCCAGTAGAGACATGAAGTCACCAGTCTCCAGTATCACTAGGCTTAGTACTACACTGCCACAACAAGCCCAAATACAACACACCCGGAATCTCTGACACTGATCTCATTCTTTTGTGTGATCGGGTTTCCGCACTCAGCCCATTTATTATTTATAAAAACAGAAGAGAGAAATAGAGTGTGGAGAAAAATGCATTTGACCATCAGCATCTTTTCCTCTCTATGATCATTGAGCAGCACTTTAACAGAAGATGAGCACTTAACACTGAATGAGACGCATTGAGCAGTTACCCAGGGAATGCACTAGAGGCCATGCAAATATTATAGGAGAAGCTTCTCCAAAACAAATAGAAAAAAAAAAGAATTTTGAGGAGTCTTACACCTTTTTGAAAGGACAGGTAATCATATTCCATCAACTTGTCAGTAAAGCAAGGTAAAATGTTTGGAAAGCCAGGTAAGCCAGACAACCGTGTCTCCAGAGAGTTAAGGGTTAAAGGAGCATTTAGAAAAAAAATACAGTACAGTTTTCAGTATGTGCATTTTGCTGTTGTCAAGAAATCCTTAAAATGAGTTTTTTTTTTTTTTTTTTGGTGTTGTTGACAATTTAGATTATTTTTGTCCGTCTATAAAACAAGAGAGCAGAAGTTGCACACCTCTGAAATGTATTACTAGCTAAACTACAGTGGCATACACATTGATGCATCAAAGTAAGTTTCATTCCCCTCTTGCACAGCTTTCTCACAATATCATGCACAAGCTCCTAGTTTCGACTAAGGAAGGATATAACAGAATACGAATGCATTATTAAGTTTGAACAGATAAACATATGGAAATGCAGATACAAATAGATGGTGCCTTCATGTATTATTGTTTTATAGAAAAATTGTATGAAAAACTATGAAAAAAAATAATGTATGGTAGAGATGTTCATCAGAACCGGGAAACAATTCACATAAGACGTTTTTTAATTTCATGCTGAAGTGACCAACAGCTAAAGACACATACAATCATTAATATACACATATATTCTATCATAACTGCCAGGTCAGGGCCATGGGTACCAATTAAGATACTTGTTTTATTTCTTAAGGTTTGTTTACCTATTGGGAAAGTCTTTTAGGAAAAAAAACAACCAGAAGCTCCTTGAACATCTCTAACTGAGACCAATTGTCAGCTACAGTGATGCAGCTCAGGGAATCTCAAAACCAAGGTCTACAGACTATACTCACAGTGTTCCATTATTTCTACTATGTATCTCTACCTTAATCATTTTACAGTTTTCAAGTGTTTTCAGATGCACAGTGTAATGTTTCATGTTTAATTTACAGAAAAAAGAAAGAAAAAAAGAAAGCTGTGTGCTCAGTGATGCACAGAACAAAAAAAAGATGCACATAGTGTCACACAGAGCTAGTGCAGAATTAATAATTGGATAACGCAATATGAACCTGCATAATTATTTCAATAATTGAATTTTTTTTTAACTTAACTTAATCTTTGCAAACATCCTCATAATTCGATAATTTTCCAATTATTTCCTTTTAGCCTAGTTAAATACATATGTTTTATAGAAAAATGGTATGTTTAATAGTACAGTGGAACCATGGATTGCGAGCATAATTCGTCCCGAAAGCATGCTTGTATATCAAAACACCCATATATCAAAGCAAATTTCCCTTATAATAATAATTCCGATGATTCAGTCTACAACCCAAACATTTTAATATAGAAATAATGAATACAAAATATAAAAATAATACAAATTAACCTGCACTTTACCTTTGAAAAGAATATAGTGATAGGAGGAAGGGGCTGCTGTGTAGGACGACTTTCACACACACCCATGTGCGCACACACACAACAGTTTACCAATAGAGACTCTCACTCAACCGAGTGTGTACACACACACACACACACACACAAGCTTCCAGACAAAGAGGGTAAGGCGGCTGCTGTGTAGGATGAGTGAAAGAAGAACCATTGGCTCAGTTGTGATCATGCGACGCACAGCGTCAAAACAAGAAGCGCATGCATACTACATGATACTCGATGATACTTGGTGCTCATATATCAATACTGCCTCGTTTTTGAGTCAAAATTTATTACAAATTTTTGCTCGTCTTGCAGACGGCTTGCTGGAGCCTATCCCAGGAGACTCAGGGCACTAGGCGGGGTACACCATGGAGAGGGTGCCAAGTCACACACTATCCACAATACACACACTACGGAGAATTTGAAAATGCCACTTTGCCCAGTCTGCATCCACCAAAGATATGCAAATAGCCTGGAGGTGCGAGGCCACAGTGTTGACCACTACAACGCCATGCCGTCTAAACAATCACTCTGGAAAACAATATAAATAGGAATTAGTGCAAAGCCACCCATCTGCAGTGAACCACAGTCATAACAGACACGTCTTCCTTAAGCAGGTTAAGACCTCACGACTATACAACCCTCTGGAGCAGACATACAGGCTGACATTTACAGCCTGAGACCCAGCTGTGACTTTCAGCACAGAGACTCACTGAATTTAATCAAAACTTTGTGAGAATGAACTTGCCTTGAAACACTTAGTGACTGAATTTCCCTCCATTAGTACATCGAATGGTTCAGTTTATAATTAGTGAAGGCCCAGAGGCTCAGATCAGGTGTGCGGTATCTCTCTGCCTTACTGAGCTGTTATTTACCTCTTTTTAAGCATTCAGGCAAATCCATTTGTGTGTAAGCTTAGAAGGCTGTGCTGTGACTGAGGGGAAGCAGATAATCTAAGTCCATTTCCATTTGTTTCTGTAACATGAGAGACAAGATATGCAGATAAAACTATGCAGATAACAGTGGAAGAATGGAGAATAGTGGATAACAGTGTTATTCATTTAGACTGAAAAAAATGCATGAAGGCAGCTACAGGGTGCCCACGCAACAACCTTGTCCTGTAACACACCGGATGATGGTTAATGGTTAAAACAGTTAAGAGGCATCAAGTGAAAGTAAAGATCTATAATAGATGAAAAAAGTAAAAATCTATAATAAGTTCAGTAGCCACTTTGACTTTCAGCAAAGTCAGAGGAAAGATTGAGCCTTGAGTAACTAGTCAGTGTGGGTTTACCATCCACTGGGTTGCTTTGAAGTCTCTCCAAGGGAACACAGAAGCCACTGCCTTTAGTAAAAGGACATGAACAATGACAAGCACGCTGCTAGAAGCTAAGGAGCATTGAGTACAAGAGAAGAAGACTCAGGAATAACAATGATTAGACTGACATTGGAAGAGCAGTTCTTCGAAAAGGCAAGGGGGGAAAATTGATTACTTGTGCCATGATATAATTGCATTTTACAAGCCATTTACTTATGTGAACACTATTAAGGTTGTGTGTAATGAGAACAACAAAATGCACAAAAGGTTTTTCAAAGGCATCAACGTATCCTTTTTTTTTCTTCCAGAATTTGGTTATACAGTTGACGATACCCTGCCATGCAATTTGCTACTGAAAGATTAAAGCAGATATTACCTGAGGCTACTCGAGGTCTAAACAACTGCTGAAATGGATTAAGCTGCATTTTTAGTTCCATAGTTTGTGTGGACAAGCAAACATTCCACAGTAGTCATTATGTGTGTCATTTGTTGAGAGGGCAACTGGAGCAAATCCTTATTAGATGGTTATATATGGTGATATTAGATGGTTAAATACAAGTAATCCCATAGAAGACGGTATAGATGGAACAAACAGGACACCTGTTTGTGCTCAAAGTGGGATCTCAGATGTTTTCACAGAACAAACCTTACAAAAAATTATATAAGTAACTTATATATCTTAAGTAACAAACATAATCACGGTGTACTGAACACATACATAAAGTGTTTTTTTTGTTATATTATTTCAGAGGATGTCACATTACAGTGGTTTGCTTAGGATGTGTGTGTAGTGACTTGGGGTGGTTCTACTTGACCATGAAGATGGTTTTGGAGCCTCCGAGTGGTGCAGTGGTGCCATATCATCCGGAGATAGCGAGTTCGATCCCCGGGTGATGCTGTCTCGCAGCCGGAGGTCTAGAGAGAGCTGATTGGCCGAGCTCTCTCAGAGGGGAGGGATAAGAGGTACTTAGTGCTACCACATTAATCACGGCTCTACAGCCAATCAGGGGTGTCTGTGAGCTCACACAAGCGGAAGGAGCAGATAGCGCTGTCCTCTGAGTGTGTTACGCCACCCGCAACGGTGGTGCGTCAGCAAGCAGTTCGGAAAGATGCGGTTGGTGGCGTCACGTGGGTCGGAGGAAACATGTGATAGTCTGCGGCCCTCCCGACTGAGTGGTAGTAGAAGCTTAATGTGGGAGCCCCCTAGTGACTGGGAGGAATTGGACAGTACTAAATTAGGGAGAAAATCGGGGAAAAATAAAAAAAATAAAAAAGAAGATGGTTTTGGATCCGGCTGATGCACACAGCTGTTCTTTGATGCCCTGTGACTCAATAAACAGTTTTATACCTGATTGTTTATCGCTGTGGGCGGATAGAGCAGGCATAAAGGCAGAGGGGTTGTGTAACCAAAAAAGTCTTTTAATAATGGTTGTCACAGAAATAATAAAGACACAAAACAAACAAAGGAACAAACAAACTCAAACAATACTTAATAACATGGGGTTAAACATGGGCTCTCTGGCAGGACACAGACTAAGGGACATAAACAGGCTCTAATACCTGTTACTCTACGTCTAAGCTCTGTTGCGAAACACAAGCTGAAGGACACTTAGCACACGCCCTGCGGCGAAACACAGGCTGAAGGACACTTAGCACACGCCCTGCGGCGAAACACAGGCTGAAGGACACTTAGCACACGCCCTGTGGCGAAACACAGGCTGAAGGACACTTAGCACACGCCCTGTGGCGAAACACAGGATGAAGGACGAAACACGTGACATCACACACAAACTATGCATGGAGCTGAAACAGGACAAACAAGACGAGAGACTAGGGGCCAAATGAGACGAGAGACAAGATGAGACACCGACGAGAGACACCGACGAGACGAGAGACACCGACGAGACGAGAGGCAAGACGAGAGACAAGACTAGGGCTAAAGACATGGCAATTAGCTAGACATGGCTATTAGCTAAACATGGCTAATAGCTAACGCTATTAACCATGGCAGTCAGCTACACATACATCTA
>JAQMYJ010000038.1:11898614-11923431 GCA_030014305.1 Clarias laeviceps
TTAGAATAAGGCTGTGACATAACAAAATGTGGAAAAAGTGATGCGCTGTGAATACTTTCCGGATGCACTGTATGTATGTATGTATGTATGTAAGTAAGTAAGTAGGTAAATAAATAAAGAAAGAAAGAAAGAAAGAAAGAAAGAAAAGAAATAGCACACGGTAATAAATGACAATGATTTTCCCCAGCCTCAAACTCATAGATGGCTCAGCCACACTAATACTGCTTTCCCATTACTCTCTGCTGTTCCCCATCCAGGCATCCAGCATGTATGACAGGACAGTGGCAGTTATAGTCCATATCAGTCACAGTAAATATACCACCAGGTCATCATGCTTGAAAAATTGCTGTTTTTTCATTAAAGGATGAAGAGATGTGCCTGAGAAGACAGCCAGGATCATAAACCTCTAGCTCATAATGTGGCCCTAAATTACTTGTGAGTTGAAACTGAATGCACAGTGAGGTTAATAGGCTGCACCACAACACAAAATCCTGTCATATTATGCTCGATTAGTGACAGATTCATTTAAATCTCTAGGGAAAGGAAAGTGCTGAAATTGTCAGGAAACCAGAATTGATTAAAATCGTGGTACGGAAAGACACAAGCTCATTGATTTGTCTATGTAAGGGGTGTGGTGGGGAATGACCTCATTCAGTTTAGGGCTAATTGCTTGGGGGATGCAGTTACAGGGGCAGTTGAGAAGAAGATGTACCAGATGAAGAAGGGGTGGGTCCTACACGAATCAGTCTAAAGAACAGATCGAGGGTCCTGTTAGTTAGGATTCTGGAAATGTAAAAGCAGCACACCTTGCTCCCAGAGCTTTGGTTTGTCTTCAGCGGGCAGAAGCAGCCGGCGTGCAAACTCAGCATGACCTTGTATGCAAATGAAGAGAATATAAGAGCAAGGCAAGCAAAACTAATAATGTGAAATGACAAAGGCTCCCCCTCCCCTCCGTTTGTGGTTATTAAAAGCAGGTTTCTCCCTGAGGTTGGGCTATGCAGCATGTGATCAGTGGCAGGGAGGATATTTCTGCTCTTGCTGGCACACCGGCTCTCTCATTACGCTAACATATTGAGTCATTTAGGCAGAGCACACCGAGAGCAGGCGAATATTAGAGTCTAAAACAGATATGACCCCTGTGCTAATCTCTCATCCAGTGACCCTCACACTGTCACAGAGTGCCCTGGCCTGAGCACGGAAACAAGAGTGGATAGATGTGGAGGGTAAGGGCAGAAGTACGGGATCCAACTATCTGTAGACCATTTTATCGTTTACGTCTGGGTGAGTGGATCTTTGCACGTGCATAGAGTTGTGATTAGTATGCACAGCAGAGATTTTCCCGCAGAGCTATGCTAGAGTATGTGTATTAATGTGTCAACGCACATTCATAAGTAAGAATTAATTCAAAATTAATTGTTAATTAATTTCTCCAGAATTATTGTATTTAAATGACATTTAATTATATTCCACACAGGTATTAAATGCTTTACTCAAACAAAACAGAAGTGACTTATTGTTCCATTAGCAAATCATACATTCCATAAGAATCCCCCCAACCCCCCCCCAAAGCCCCCCTCTCCCCTAAAATACAGGGCGAAACTATTGAAAAGAATTAATGAAAACTATCACTCATCGTCTAAACTGCTTTATCCTGTATGCAGGGTCGCATGGGCCTGGAGCCTATCCCAGGAGATTTATGTACAATCTGGACAGGGTGCCAATCCTGCTTCATCCAAGTTTCACTGGAAGTACAAATGGCTTTGGCAGAAGCACAGTGGAAACTGTAGAAAATCTTCCGACAAGAGAATGACACAGAATATATAAAGTTAAGACAGGTATAATGGCAGGAAGACAGAATCAATATTCTGCAAGGACCATTCCTTTCTCCAGATATGATCATGTGGTTCAAAAGGCATGCACATGAGAATATAAAGGAGTTCTGTGTAGTAATGCTCTGTGTTGCAGAACCTTGTAGCACATTACAGCAAGAGACCCTGTGCTGTTTACTGTCAGTGCTGTTACTGACTTACCCTAATGTATAGCATTCATACAGAAACGTTTATATTATACGTGTAGGACAGCTTGGACCGTGGTACAGTGGGTTGCAAGGCTGTTGCACAGGATCAAAATTCCTGGTTAGATTCCAAGCTTGGGTTACTAAGCATGGAGACTTCTATCTTCTCTGGTTTTCTTCAGCCTCCCCAAAACATGACAGTAGGTGAGTTGGACTTAAATTTATAGTCATGTGATAGTGCCCCCTCTTTTATGTTTTTGTGTAAAAAAGACATCTGATCATAGCGGGTCTTACATTTAGGAAAATGCCAAATAGGACGAACAACAACATATTACTTTTTTCACTGTCATTATTTTTTAACATACAGTAAATGAACCAAAAAAAACTGTTTCATTAGGATTGAAGAGGGTAGGTTGCAGCTTGGTGCTGCTAATCATTAGCCCTTGATTAATTCATCATCAACAGGTGTGCAGACCTCTATAAAATAGAATAAGTTTTGGCAGTTTGCTGGTCTGGGGCATTCACGTGTGTTAACACAATGCCACGAGGGAAAGACATAAGCAACGGCCTTAGAGAAGCAATTGTTGCTTCACACCAATCACACCAAACAGTGAAAAAGTTTATTTACAAGATTAGATTAGAAGAATAGATGTCCCAGCACATTTATCTCAAAGGTCAGACCATACAATGCTCAGAGAAATACAAAATAAACTCAGAAAAGCTACATCTCAGACCATAGGCCTCACTAAGTTTGGTAAATATCAAGGTGCATCACAGCACAATAAAAAGATACTGAACAATTCTTCTGGAATAATGTCCTATGAACAGATGAGACTAAAGTGGAGTTGTTTGGCCTTAATGCCTAATGCCATGTTTGGGGGAAAAAAACATGGTTAGCACAACCACCTCATAAACTGTCAAGCATGGAGATGGAGGGGTGATGATTTGGACTTGTTTTTGTAACTTACATGGGCACCTTGCAGTCATTGAGTCGACCATAAACTCCTCTGTAAGGCCATCTGTCTGACAGCTAAAATGATTCAAAGCAGACCAGTAAATCTTCATCAGAATGATTGAAAAGTAAAAGAATCAAGGTTTTGCAATGGCCTAATCAAAGTTCAGACCTCAACCTAATTGAAATGCTGTAGCAGGATGATGAACTGAATGAACTTAAGCCATATTGTATAGAAGAATCAACAAAAATTATGTAAGAGACCGATAAAGTAAAGGAAGTAATTTCTTCCTTTGATCAGATTTTTTTTTATTATTGAATTGTCCCTACAATCCTGTCCATTCTTGTCACTTCCAAAGCAAATCGCTGCACCTTCAGCTCTGCCACCTCCAGCTCTGTTTCCTGTCTTTTTGTCAGTGACAACATCTCCAAACCATACAGCATTGCTGGTCTCACTACCATCTGGTAAACTTTCCCTTTCACTGTTGTCGATACTCTTCTGTCACAGATCACTCCCACTACTTTTGTCCACCGATTCCACCCAGCCTGCACTCTCTCCTTCACTTTTCTACCACACTCCCCATTCCTTTGGACAGTTGACCCTAAATATTTATATTATTAATATCTCCCTACCTCTACTCCATCTTGCTCCTACTGATCTTCATGCCTCTTCTCTCCTATGCATCCCTCCACTGCTCTAGGCTCATCTCAACCTGCTAACTCTCGCTGCTGATCACAAAATCATCTGAAATCATCATAGCCCATGGGGAATCTTGTCTAACCTCATTTGTCAACCTGTCCATCACCACTGCAAACAGAAAGGGACTAAGAGCAGATCCCCTGTGCAGTCCTACCTTCACCATAAAGCAGTCTGTCGTATCTACGGCACACCTCACTGCTGTGACACTGTCCTTGTACATATCTTGCACCACCTTCACATATTTCTCTGCCACTCCTGACTCCCTTATTCAATATCACAATTCATCTTTGGGCACCCTGTCATACACTTTCTCTAGATCTACAAATCACAATGCAACTCTTTCTGACCTTCTCTATACTTCTCCATCAGCATTCTCAAAAGCAAACATGGCATCTATGGTGCACTTTTTTGTTATGAAGCTGTAGTGTTGCTCACAGATTGTCACTCTTTTCTCAACCTAGCTTCACCCCCTCTCGAACCATCTATCCCCTCAGTCCAAAATGCATACATTCTCTTCCTGAAATGTGTCATTTGCCCTTTAGGTGAAGGTTGCTCCTTCTGTGTTGATACATCCTTTTATAAAGAGGTTGTTTTGTCTCCCCAAGTTAGAGCTCTGAACACTCTTCACTGCATTAAAGTGCATATATTATATTGCTTTTTTATGTTTTGGTATGCAGTCTTTGGGGTGGACGTGTCTTTGTCTTACTGTATTGGTTTATTTGAAGTAAACTGGTCAAGGCTGTGAATATTTATGTATATATAATTTTTCGTTTACATTTTTTTTTTATTTCCATAGATTTCAAACAAACTCCTTTCACGTTGTCATTATTAAACTTGCCGAATGCACTATAATTCCCTGTACTACCTGATTTACTACCTCCATCTCATCCAACCTTCTTTCTCTCATTTTCTTCATTCATCAGCCCCACAAAATACTCTATCCACCTTTTCAAACTCCTCACTAGTCACATTACCATATGCATCTTTTATCATCCTAGCCTAAAGTACATACTTCCCCGGTCTCTCTATCTGGCCAGACGATATAAATCCTTTTCTCCTTCCTTTGACGTTAGCTTCTCATACAACTCACTATATGCTTGTTCCTTCTTTACTTTACATCGCATCTCTTTATATTCCTGTCTACTCTCCTCATCTCTTTAAGTATCCCAATTCTTTTTTGCAAGCCTCTTTCTCTTGATGCTTTCCTATACTTCCTCATTCCACCACCAAGGTTCCCGGACTCATTACACTGGTGGAGAATGTGGCACATGGAATCAAACCAGGCCCACAACGTTCCCCAGAGGAATACTTGAGCATCCAACAACAACTGCTTCTAGAGCAGCTTTTGCCAGGGTTCATCCTGTCTCCAACAATAGCCAGCACATGAGGTGCCCCTCCCCAACCGTCGTACCTGTGCACTTTCGAAAAGACTGCTGCGCAGGAATGGTAGCCTTGCCACGAGTGGAGTGGCATTTCAATACCGGTGTTGTTAGGTGAGGCGCAATGTGCCTACTTTTTGCTATCAGATGAAGACTCGGATAATTCTGACTTGTTAAAAATTTTATATGCAAGAGATGGTGAGTGCGCTGAAATGCGTGTTAAACACACTTTCTTTGGGACAAGACATAAGGAAGTTTTCTGAAAAATATTTACCTAGAATCACGAGGGGTCTCACTTCTTAAAGGACCGGCTCCTTCACCACTGCATCCATAATCCCTGCGAGATGAGCCAATGTCGTCCGAGCCGGAAAGAGGACCTGTCAGAGGTTTTCTTGCCGGCCTTAAGTGCATGGAAGAACCAGCACCACCTCCCACTTGTTGGGTGAAAGTTAGCGGGGTGGCAATCCCTGCGCTGCTTGAGCGTGGTAATACTTGCACATCCAACGCGTCCCTGTGCAAACCTGTCTCTGTCACCTATGTTCATGGCGATCGGTGGGAGGTTCACATCATGGCTGAGGACCACCTGGGTAAATATAACCTCAAAGCTGGCATAATTGCCTGTGTCTCTACTCCTAGGTTTTGACTGAACTGGTTAACATCTGAAATCGGAGAACCGCATACAGAGAGGCTGTTCACAGCCGGTGTACTGCTGCTCCTCCCCAGTGTCACTTGCAAATTGTGACTTAAAAACTTTGACTGCAACAGCTGGTTAAGCGCAAACGTACTGAGCTGTATCATGTCAATTTGCTTAAACAGTGGATAGAAACAATACTTCGCTCCTCAGCTCTTGCCTCTCTTTCTGCTACAGAACAAAGCCATAACCTCGGTTAGTATGAAAAGGACCTGACTCCTACTCAGAATCAGGAGCTGAGTGAACTTATGGAACAATTTATGGATGGGTTCTCGACCAAACCGGAGCTTACTCACCTTCTGCGCCCGACGACAAGACACATCATTGTCCTGGCATCATTGAGGAGACGACTAGCCGCTGTTCTAGCCCCACTGTTACGGTGCCCAACCCTGATGGGCCAATCAAGCTATGTAACAACTTCCGCCATTTAAATGCCATTTCCACCTTCAACACATACCAGCTTCTGCATGTGGATGATTTTGTGGAGTTTGGGAAAGGCCCCCTTCATCTCCATGCTCAACCTGACAAAGGGCTTTCGGCAGGTGGTCAAGACAGACTTTTCTATGGACCACGGCCATTGGCATTATCGGGTCTTGCCCTTCGGTCTCCACGGTGCCCCAGCCATGTTCCAGAAGCCAGTGAACATCATCATGAGGAACCACCGTCCCTATGCCACTGCATACCTGGATGATGTCGTGATACACTCAAAAAGCTGGAGGGATCTTCTGCACTACCTCACACAGGTACTGGGTGAACTGTTAACACCCGAAAAAGCTGTCTGAGGCTGACCAGGGTACAGTACCTCAGGTATCAGATTGTACGCGGCATAATCAGAAAGTAGAGGCCGACCAATTGTGCAAACGCCCGACGACAAAAAACATGTACATGCCTTTTTGGGGTTAGCAAATTGTTACTGTTGTTTCGTGCCATTCATCTAATCTTTGGCAGCACCCCTCTCCATCTTCCTGACAAAAGGACTCCCGGAGAAGAGATGCTGGACGCAGAGAGAAGAACAGCTTAAAAGCTCACCTCACACAGATCTCCGTCCTCTGGAACTGCTATTTCGGTCTTTCTCAGGAATTTTAGGGCGAAGAACGCCCGATCCTGTACGTGAATAGAAAACAATCGTGTGTGTGCTTTGATGATGGGCCACTCAGTGCAGATGCTTCTTGCATGCACACACTATGCACGCAATGTAAGATGCGCCAACAACGTTGCGTGCCTAACAAGGGTGAGGGCCAATGGAACTCACCTGGGCTGGAGGCTTATACAGTAGGGAGACACCGATTTCATCTTCCGCTTCACTTCCACCCGGTGGGTAGAGAGTACATCTTTTTGTGCATCTTTTCACACATTTCTCCTGTCTCTGCAGACTCGACTTCGTCAAAAAGCTTCCTGCCTCCCGCTCTTGCACGTGCTCTGCTGTCTCTGCTCGCTCCGTGCTACCGGCTCCACGCCACTTGTCTCACCTGCTCCGCACAAGCCTGTGCAATACTGATGACACTGCATCCTCTGAGCTTCGACCGGCAGAACCGCGACATTCACCAAGATGGCGTGCTAGCCTTTGCTCTCATAGAGCGTGATTTTGTTAAAACAAAATCTTAAGAAGTACCTATTATAATAGAAACCTGTGGTTGCAACTTCGACATCTGCTTCCCGTGTGTTCTTTTCGTGTGCCAGACCTGTTACGATGTGTACTTTAATACTAACCTTAAACCACATGATCAGTGCACTCTTACCTTTAAAAGAACTGGAAGTCCCGCAAAATCTCTACCTGTACACTCACAGAGACATACACAAGCTTTCAGCTGCCTGCTGTGTGTGGAGCAGTCTCCTACAAAAATTGAGAATAACACACAAAACAACTATTCTTGAAAGCATCTAAGGTAGATTAAGGTAGCTCTCACAAGATCTTCAGATAATACACAAAAGGGGACTGCACCGCCCATAAGAGCAGTATAAGTAGTGCACTTATTACTCTATAAGACTGCCGGATTGTTTCTGAGCCTTCATGTTTTTATGTACAATTTTAGAAAATATATGTGCTTTCTTACCCATGAAATAGACCTCTAACATTCTGAATCAGGACAAGTCAGTCAATGAATCAGATTCTAATGGCAAGAAATTTAAAAGTAAGGAATAGGCATGTAACATGGATAGGAAGAGCAGTATAACAGTTTACGCTCTTCCCGCTCAGCCTCTTTCTTCTCAACAGTAAGTTGAAACCCCAAATCCCAGCAGTCATCAGCACAGCCCTTCATACAGTATTATATCATTAATGTATGGACCTTTGATTAATGGCTAGAGGCTTGTATCCATCAATGCTGGTCCCTCATGCATAACCCAGGCCTTTTCACAAATCAATATTTCATACGTTACCGACATCCATTATTGGCACCTTGTCTATGAGTTACAGTTATGCATGTTTGACTCACTAACAGCTCTAAGGAAAGAAAGGTTTTGTGTGGACATTGGTCAGAACTTGCTCTTTTAATGATATCTTTGCATTTCATACATTCGGAGGACAAGAAACCAGTTTAAAAGAAATTCTGTCTGTATGTCTGTCCAGCCAGATTTGTCACAGCATCATGCAAAACTGGAAGAAATGAATTTGATGAAACATTACCAGCCCTTCCTTATTTGCCTGAAAGTAAACCTGCACAATAAATGAAAAAAAAAAAAAAGTAAAATGGAAGTTATGAGCAGTTATGTGGCAGATTATAAATTGCAAGCTTTGACAGCGTATTGTGCATGCATTAAACTGTGGGCGGGTCTTAAATTGACCTCTAGATTATAAACTGCAAGTTTTGACAGTGTACTCCATGTTTCAAACTGTGGGCAATCAATCTTAAATCAACCGCTGGACAGAAATGAATGAATCTTTTGCAGTACAGTGCTTATATATCTGCCTGAAGTTTAACCTGCACCATCAGTGAAATCAACATGGTAAGTAGAAGTGATACTATAAACAAGAAACAGTCATGTGCTGGATTTAAGATCCTACTTTAAAATAAGCTACTAATAAGCAACTTCCTCAATGTAAACAAAAACCTGCACCAATAGATATTAATTATAAAATCAAAACAGAATTATTTTACTGGGATTAGTTCATATTTTTAACACTGAAATAACAGTGCTAAAGTGGTATGAGTAAATTTAAACAAGCTGGAGTCGTTTAAATACAAAAAGTAATCATATATATATATATATATTATAATTTTTTTTTTTTGGGTACAATTTGAAGTGTCACGCGCTTTACATGGTCATGTCATGCATTTATGAACAATTGTTTTCTACTATATAGGTAAACCATTGTCATACTAATCCTTCATACTAATTTCCTTTATACACCATTTAAATATAGAATAATATTCTATAATTATTTTATTATTTCTATAACACTTCATTGAACAGCCTCTGATTTTACATAAATAATTTACATTTTTAAATCAAGACTCAGAACCTTTTTTAGGTTTGTATTTATTTTAGAAAGGTGAACACTGGTAAAGTGGAACACAATTTTTGTCCTCAACTTTTCCTGTCGCTTCACAAGATACCTTTATAAAAATCTCCTTCACAATGTTCAAACACAAAAAGTGAAGAAACCACTGATGAATATGCAGGTGATAGAACCAAGATACACATCAATGTTTCACTTTACCAATAGTATAATGGCAAAAAAGTCTTGGAAATATATATATTTTTTAATTCCTGAACAGTAAATGACTCTCAGTAAATAATACCAGTAAATAAATCCCTGTGACTCCTCAGAATAAATGGTCCAGGTAATACCTTAAAGGGAAGGACGGTTGGTCTTGTCCTTTTGTTAAATCTATAAACCAAAAACAAGAGATTTCGGGGGGGGAAAATCTTTTGAAAAAATGTTCAAAAGCATACCACCGTTTTGATCAAACGAAAAGTTCTTCTGAAGAGGTATACACACCAAAGGCGCCAACATCGCTAATAAGGAACTTTGAGGAGGCAGCGAGAAAAAACAGAATTTTACAACAGAAAAATCTAATTCATGTCCCAAATGTGCACCACGCTATAATAAAAATACAGCACGGCAACACTGACAGCACTGCTCGTGAGATGATGCTCCTGCCGACTTGGATTGTTTTGTGAATTCTCAGGTTAAAATTAATCAAACATGATTTCCGCATCCTGCGTCTTTCCCTTTCAGTGATCTTAACACTGTCTTTAAACAGATCTTCTCTAATAGGAAAATACTCAGTTGTATGAATGCACATAGAACCTTTATAGGTTCTCCACAGACGGACAAATAAAGCACCTTTCTATAGTTATTTTCTTCCAATGAGTGTATTCCTAATATTCTAGATTTTTAAGATTAAAGTTCAGCTGTTATGGCTTTATTAACTGTGAATCTCTTTAGAGAAACACATGAAGACCGTATACTGAGGAGAAAAGATATTATTATCTCTTTTTTGAATCAGGATTCTTCTTTAAGTATAAACTTATAAACGATTCACACAAATTCTAACTCTCTTGTTGTTCTTCCAGGTGTAACAGTATCATCCTAGAGCCTGAAGTCTATAAAAATGATATGGGACCATTTTGTGAAACATCCTTATCTAAGTTCACAGGTGCAGAGTTAGCAAATGATTTCAGGGCAGTAAGTGGTTGAGACAGTTTTGTGGTGGAACGGTCCAAAGTGTGGATCAAGTGTTGCAGATTTGCAGATAAATTTGGCACGTCCTTTTTGGAGGTTCCTGCCAGCTCATATTTCACTAAAAATACCCGGGGCAGCCAGGCTCAGTAACATTTCTCAAAAAAATAAAAAGGACAGACATACAGTAATGGAGATATGGAACAACACCACCAACAAAAGAAGACAAAAGTGAAAAAAAAAAATATTGGAGAAGATACATAATGGAAGTGTCTCTTTCCTTGTAACAGTGTGCATCAGCAATATAACAAAAAATATAAATAGTGTACAAAAAAAATGAGACAAGCATTTAAATAAGATTTAAACCAAAGAAAAGCTAAGAAGCATACATGCACATGTTTAAAGAGCCCTTGTTCCGAGGGTACGCTTCCCTGAGAAGTCATCCTCATCCCACTTTAGCTCTGGAGTCCAGACCGTAGTAGCCGACCTGCACCAGAATGGCGATGTCAATCAAAATCTGGGTCATCCCACACACCCAGAACTGGGCGGGGCTCTCGTTAATCACAAAGTACGTGGTCTTGAAAATGTCCCCGGCAGTCCACAAGAGCACCATCTTGATGCTGAAAAAAAAAGGACAAAACAAGACTGCTGCAGTTAACATCATAAAAAGCATAAAGTGAAAGTACGACACAACAATAAAAAAGTACTTCAGAAACACCAGAGAGACTCAGTTAGCTACTGCGAACCATTTCCTCTTTAATGAAATCCCAGGGCTCAACATGAGGCAGGGGACTTTATTAAAAGTTGTCAAATTGCAACGCGCATTCATTCCCGCTTCCTCTTTGTACGACCGCTTTAAAAGCAGAACAGGACAATATTTCAAAGCTGGGCTGTCGGCTGAATGCACACCGACTCAAAATTAAAACTGAATGTGCCTGGTTTTTTTTTTTTTTTTTTTCCAAGGATCATTATGAAGCAGAGTAAGATAAAAAGGAAAGAGGAGAGAAAGAAAGGAAAAAGAAGCTTTTTAAGAAAAAAATTGCCCTCAGCAAGAGCAAGCAATCCCTCTTTATTGAAATTGGATGACCTCAAGACCAGTAGAAGGCTTCAGGAGGGACAGGAGGAAATCCTTGCTCACCTTCATTCTCTGTAAATGCCAATACATTGTACTGAAAAACTCTCAGTGGAACTATCAAAGGAAAGTTAGATTGAAAAAACTTTAGGGAGAATTGTGTTTTTGAGGAAGGAGAGCTGTGCTTTTCTCCGAGGGTCAATTGTCTCCCTGCTCTCTGAGGTATTTACGCAGCGAAAGCTTATTAGTTTTTATCGCTACAGAAAGTAATGCCGCGAGCAAGCGCGGACCATCCGTCAGCCGTCGGACAGAGTTGCGACGGATCCAGGATCTAGGGGATCATCCTAACGATAGAACTACAGAAAATGGACTGAAACAGTAACGTGTCCATTTTTCTATTTGATGAGTGTGGACTTATCAAGTCTCCAGTCTCCCGTGACCTTCACCTGTGAATCTAATATCCTTCCTAACCACCGTTGGCGCTCTTTCGGCATTCCGAGAGACGATGTGTTCATGACCCATCTCTCCTGAGATGAGCACTCATCAAGAGAAGAATGGTCCTGCCAGTGTAAAAGATGTTGACTGCCTGTTTCACTGACAGCCCTTTAATATCATGTCCTGCAATGAACTCGGCCCTTTAACTGCACTGCAAGGTCAGACCTGCCGGATGTAAAACTTGAGGAAAATCGCGGCATAGAGGAGGCTCAGGTTGGCCTCCTGTGGTCTACTGTGTCTAGCACTACAATAGTAATGCATGCAAATCTCTCCTGGCTTTCAAAAGCTTTGGGAAATTCTTACACAGGCAAAAAACAAAGATGCATAGTTTTTGTGTTCATGAATATTTCATTTTAGTGCTCTGACAATGAACATCACTGTTACTAATACTATACAAATTGCCATAATTTGACATATTCATAGCAGAAAGAAAATGCATTCAAAGATACCATGCTCTAATTATAAGATCGGAATACACAAACACACGCACACCCGCACATAAAGAAAGGCTGTTTACTAGAATGGAATAGGATGTGTTATGCAAAAAAGATTTTCATGTCCGGTAGCGGGTAATTTTACATCCACCACTTTGGTCTGAGTATATTTAGAGCACAGCCAATTTTCCTCTCTTGGGCACGCTGCCAGGAATGTCAGTGGCCTCATGGAGTTGCAAACTCACAAACTTTTTTTGTCTGTTTTGTTGTTGTGCCATTCGAGAGCCCAGGGGGTTTGATTGTGACTTAATTCATTTACTCGAAAATTTATGCATTTAAATCAAAGCAAAATTTTTTTCCACTTGACTAGTTTAGCAAATCTTTGGGAAAACCTAAAAGAGTTGTTGGTCTTTTGGCTGCACCCATTGAGGGGTTGCAACAGCAGACCATCTGATCCACAAACAACTTGGCACAGGTTTTAATCGTATGCCCTTCTTGATGCAACCCCTCCACCATTTTAAAAGGGAACTGCCTTCAGTATCTGGGGTTTGGGCATTGGGTGGAAATTGAACCCCAGCCTTCAGCATGGCAGGCGAAAGACCTACTGTACCACTGAGCCAACAAGCCCAATGCAAAATCTAAAAGAGTGGTATAATAAAAAAAATATATAATTAAGCATTATATTTACTTATGTGACAACACTGTTGAAGTCGCAAATCTGACTGGTCAGAATACGTTGATTCATTTTCTCTACCTGCAGCTCTAACGGTAGTTTCCATGGTAACAATTCATTCACAGACACTTGTATTCACATGACTTTCTTTATAATTTATCAAGACTAATAATCAACTGATTGACACATGTCCAGCATTCCCCGGCCATTAGTTACTCAACCTGAGATTTGCAAATGAACCATGAAATAATTAATATCGACTCCAAAATTAATGACTCCCTTGATAAAGATAGATTTAAAAAGAAAAAGGCTAAAACATGTTTGAGAACGCTTAACTAAAGCTAAAGAAAAGAATAAATATATTGTAGCGAACCCATTGTGAAAAGGTATTTGCACCCACGTACTGTATTTAAAACTTGGAACATTTTAGTCTTACAACCATAACAGCAGCTTTTCTTATAATGCTTGAAGATATAATGATAGAAGATATAATGATTGTAATAAGATGATGAAATAATAGACAATATGATAAATATAAAGTTGTCGTCAATCCTCAACAACCACTTAATACTCAACCTCTCCACATCCTGCATCTGGTAAAAAGCTGTAATATTTTACAGTAACACCAACAACTTAGGATTGAATCTCTATTCATCAGGATGATTGATTATTACACTAAGATGCAATGCATTAACTATAACAACTATTGATTTGATGCTACTGTATTACAAACTTACAGGACTATTTTATAGCATTTATAGTTACTTTCCTGTGAAGGTGTTTTTTCATAGTTTCCGTAACTTTTCTTTTTTTTTCTTTTACAGTACCTAACTGGTCACTTCTGGCCAATAATTCACTGTTCTTACCAATTCAAACTGATGAAAACTACAAAGAAAAAAAAAAGCATATCATGAGAAAAGAACCATAAATAAATTCTGCAATAAATTCTGATTTCATAATTTCTTCTTTGTTTAAAAAATTAAGTAAATATTCCATGTCAATTCACTATTGAAGCATGTTCTTTATTAGAGCTGTGAATTGTAGGTAGACAGTTGATTCAATTTGATTTAATAGCATTAATCTTTATTGTGTAATTTATCTCAAGCATACAATGAATGGCCAAACCAAAAAAAGTCATGCACTCAAACATTTCATTCAGTCACGTTTAGCTTTGACTACAGCTCACAGTATGATGGTGGCCAGTGCTCATGTATGAAAATAATTCCTCATGCTCCCAATACCACTCTTTTCCTGGAATATGCCTGTGCCATCAGGGAAGAAAAACTCCACTGATGTAATAACCTGGTCATTCAGTACATTCAGGTCATCACCTGACTTTATTTGGCCATTATGCATGAACGCTTCATGTGTTTCCTTTCTTACCCTGATGCACCCATCGCTCTGGAATAGGGTCAATCTGAACTCATCAGACCGTATGACTTTCTTCCATTACTTCAAAGTCCAATCTTTTTTCAATCCCAACAAACTAAAGTATTTTTTCTGATTCGCCTCGATTTTTCTTATGCCCACATAGCTATAGTTTTAACTGTTGATAGTTTTAACTGTTTATTTTTACCATGCAATTTCACCAAGTGTTTAATGGTTTAATGGATCAGTTCTATGCTTTCTAGGTTTTGATAATGTGTGACTAAGGAGAGTTAAAATTCCAGTCATTGTTATTCAGTAACTTGTGTTACTGATTTATTAAATTTCATCATATAAAGCCATCATCTCTTTTTTCATCTTCTGCACCGCACTCCAGTCTAGCAGGTGGCGAACCAATCGTCCATAAACATGGTTAGATTTTTTTTTTTCTAGTAGAAACCATGGTAAAGTTTTAGAGAATTGTAAGGAATTCAATTTTAGAATTTAGAATTTCACATTTGAAAGTTTACCTACAGTATAGTTAAAATATTGTGAATCAATTCTGAAGCTAAAAGTGACCCATCTATTCAATGACTGTAGTGTATCAAAATGATTTAACTATTAATCAAATCAATTAATAAATGATCGATTAAAGTGTATGATTGATTAAATAGCACAGTTCTATTATTTATATATTTCTAGAGGATTGATGACATGCAACATCATTATTTCCAGATAGTCAAAACCAAATAATTACAGATTACACACAATGTAAATATGTGGATTTTAATGATTTTCAATGTAATATAAAACATTTTACTGCCTGCCAGACTGGGTATGATTTAATTCTACAACATTACTTTCGGCATTGAGCATACTGTAAATAATGCCTAGGAGGCCAGTTCTTTGTATTCCGGTGAAATGGCAAACTGGAGATGGTGGATTTTAATGTCGATTCTGGGTTGTCTACGAAATATAAAACCAATACAACAAAGCTGGAAACGGAATAAAACTTTGAATCAGTGAAGTAAATCGACAATACTGTCTTGAGATTTTCCTAAGTAACACAATATTCACAGACTGTAATTTAAGGCATACTGTCCATTGCATAGAGCTACTGCAAAAGTGCATCTGTCTTTTAAAAAAAAAAAATTCAAACTTTGAAGACATTGACAGCTAAAAGACCCACAAACATCCAACTCCAGCACAATTTAACAGAGATTTCAACAGAAATCACTCAAGGAGGATTTCTACAGAAATCATGATCTTTAGTGCAGCATACTGTAGCTCCTTCATCTCATGTCCCTTCCTGCTCCTTCCACTCTGTCCTTCCGTCCCTGTCCTCCTGCTGAACTGTTATAGCTCAGAGCCTGCAAACATCATTAGAGAGGATGAAACTTTAAAGAGGTAATTAGCAGAATCAGGTCGTCTGTACAAGGCCAAATCCATCAGTGGGATGTCACGGCGGAGATGGAGAACCACTTAGAAGCTGGTGTTCTCTGGGTGCGAGATGAACAAGTCCAAAGTTTCTGTACAGGAAGTCACACCCAGTCTCCCTCGCCAGAGCCTTCAAACTCACCCACATCAACAAAACTATCCTTTCATTCACCCTCTCTCACTTCCTGCCTCAATCCACTCCTTTAAGCGTGCGATGAATTGATAAGAGACAAAAGAAATGTTCAGCAAACACTCGAGATCTGCTTGAGGGAGAAGAACAGTCTGGCAATGATTAAGGCAACCGAGGCTCATGGTTCAGCTCTCACAGGCTGGTTTACATTTCAGCCTGCACTCAACCCCCGACACGTCCTCATCGATCCCTCAGAGCTAACACGTCCAAACCAACATAGATAGACAGACAGGTTGACACACACACACACACACACCAAAAGAGATATACAGACAGATCGAAAAACACACACCAGCACAGATAGAGAGACAGGTTGACACACACACAGACACAAATATATAGACAGATTGACACACACTCTTAGTTAATAAAACAGAGTACTCCTGATCTGATCACTTGTAAACTAAATAAAAAGAAAAGGATAAAAGGATAAAGAGAAAGCAAATGAAAGTGACTAAAAGGCAGGAGAAGAGAAACCAAAGGGAAGAAAAGATCAAGGGAAAAAGCAAAAAGACAAGAGATAGCAAACATACGTAAAGAGAAAAATGAGAATAAGAAAGAAAAGAGAAGTAAAGTGAAGGGAAGAAGAATGAAGGGCAAATAAAAGAAAGACAGACAGAAAGAAAGAAAGAAAGAAAGAAAGAAGGAAAGAAAGAAAAAAGAGAAAGAAAAAGAATGAGACAAGAAAATAGGAGAGAAATTAACAATAGTGAATGATGAGTAGAGAAGAGGATAAGAGAAGAGAAATAAAAGGGAAAGAAAGACAAAAGAAGAGAAAAGAGAAAAAGGAGACAAGAGGAGAAGACAAGAGAAAATAGAAGAAAAATGAAAGTCAAGACAGCAGAAGTAATGAAAGACAAGATAAGAATAGAGACAAGACAAGAGAAATGCAAGGAAATAAAAGACAAAAAGTGAAAGTAAGATGGTAAGAAAGAAAGAAAGAAAGGAAAATGTTAGTAAGAGTTAAGAGAAATGAAAAGTGAAAGATGTGAAGAGAGAAGAGAAAGAAAAAAAAGGAAAAAGATGAAATGCATCATGAAAACAAGGGAACAGAATAAAAGAGAAGATGAGTAAGAAGGGAAAAGAAAGAAAAAAAGAGAATGATCGAGAGAGGGGAAGAGAAATGAAAAACTAGGTAAGAGATGAGGAAGAAGGTAAATGGAATAGGATAACACAAGAGAATAGAACGTAAAGAAAAGTACATGTCTGGTGTTTGTGTCAAGTGTGTGTGTGTGTGTGTGCTAATAAAACTTTATGGAAGTTATTGACGTTTAAGCAAGAGGATTTTTATTTGTTCAGTAAAAATGCCTATAGACAGATTTGAGACTAATGAGGAGACTCTGAAACGTGTTAGATCGTTACTGTGGGCACTTTGTGGATGAGTGTGAAAGAGTTAATGAATGTGAGCATGTGAGAGAGACCATGAGTGAGAAAGAAACAGGCTGACAAAAAGAGAGAGAGAGAGAGATTTCTTTGAACATTCGTTAAAGGAGGATGACAGGAGAGCTGAAAACTAACATTCAGGGTTCCAAAGATCACTGGACACTGAGCTGTGGTGTGTGACTGTGAGTGAAGGGGATTAAAAAAAAAAAAAAGGCATGAAAATATACATAGCAAACAAGGAGCTGGTGACAGTGTTAAAATCTGTAGATTTATCCCGTACTCTTTCCTCATACCATCTGTCATGGCATGAATTCTTTAAAATTGGTATGAGTTTGTTGGGGAAAAAGGTGACAGGCTAAGATGCAGAGAGAGCTTCAGCAGCACACTTAATTAGCTGCAGCTACAGAGCCCGTCCGGAGCTGCACCTACTGTAAAGTCAGGATGAACTCAGCAGGAGACGGAGAAACGGGAGAGCGGGGCGGGGACACAACTGTGGACAGGCCAACTTCAATTTACAGCAGAGTTAGCATGTGCACACGGACAACCTACTTTAAAAGCGTGACAGATGGTACGAATGTCATCTGAAGTATCATTCCTGAAAGCAGTGATTATACGGAGGACGAGCGTTCCCTACAGCATGGAAGACATGATCTGGCGAGACGGGAAAAGCAAATTAATGATGAAGAGACGAGAATTGAAAAAGAAGAGGCATACCTAAGGCAAAAAAAAAAAGACATGAAAGGGAAAAAAAAGAGGTGAAGAGGCATGAAGAGATGAAAAAAGAAAGAAAAGAAATAATATAAGCACAAGAAGAGAGAAGAAATGAAAAGGAAAGAGGGCGAGGATCTTCAGAGTAAAGCAGAAATATTTTAATGTCTCCTCACAGTTTAAAAGTTCTAAGAGAAGTGCTTCTTTCCAGCGCTAGATCAAAAAATGATGTGTGCTGCTCTTTGGTTCAAGCTGAACCCCCTGCAGTCCTGGCTCATTACTCTTCACATATTTATACAAAAGCATCTACTGAACTCACAGGGTCCACATAGCCTAGCATAAATAATTAAACCGCTGCCTTTTTCCTGCTGGGTGTTTCCCCCTCCATGATACTCTTTAAATGCTGACCGTCAGAATATGGAGGTGTACAGCAACCCATGATTGAGGAGGAAGTATAAAAAATAAAAAATAAAGATCGTGCTGGTTGAGCCATGCATGTCAGTTACAAAACAGACCAAGCATGGAAAGATACTGGCTCTTGGTTTTGATGAAACTCTCGTCCAGATTCTAGCAAAGAAAAGGAACTTTCGCAGATTTTGTAGCGTTACAACCAGAAACAGCAATGGTTTGAACTAGGATTATAACTTTCCTGGTGCTTTTGATAGAAATACCTGTACGTTCATGCAATTAGCCAACCAGGCAATCACATGGCATCTGTACAATGCAGAATCAAAAGCACATGCAGTTCAAAAGCTTTGGTTTAATGAATGGCAGGGCTCCAATGGTGAATGAGATGGTCGCCAATGCGGATAATGTTTTTATTTTGCGACTAGCTGTATCTAGATACTGTATGACCGTCTCTCTCACTCTTATATACACACAAAACAATCTGATATATCTGCATATTTGGCACAAGAGTACATTAGTGATTAATACATTAGTATGGGAGGACTGCGTTCAATAATGAGAGCCTCCACAAGCCATTCAACCGTATATACGCTCGTGAAAATTTCACACGTGCTCTCATTATTGAACATAGCCCTGCTGTACTATCACGTGAGTTCCTGTGCTCTTGCGCTCTGTCCACAGTGCATTGTCTTGGATGCACATGCTGACAAGCAGGTGGTAAAGTGAAGTGCAAATCAACAGTAATTTAATACTTATTTTAGTAGTAATTTCTGAATAGTGATAAATTTATTTTAAGGCTTTAAGGATTTCTTTTCTTCCTTTGTTTATTGTTGGTAGATTTTGAAACTCACCCAGTGCTGTGCTAACATACAGGAATTATGTAGCTTAGCTGGCAAGCTAGCCAAATTTACCTAAACATTAGTCAAAGAACGTGGCAACTGACAAAAAAAACTAAATGGCCAAACAAAATGGCCATAAAGTTTTACAAAAAAGACTGACAGGGAAAGTTCTCAGGTACAGTCAGCACAGCCAGACTTTCAGTCAGTCAGTATTCAGTCATCATTATCAGATCATGTTAATGCTAGCATAGCACAGCTAGCTAAGACAAAACCAAGTTGAAATCAGCATGGCTACACGAGTTTGCCTGGTTGCGTAATGAAAAAGGTTAAATTTTCTCGCCTACAAATGTAATTTGGTTCCTAAATATTTTTTGGTTTAGAGAGCAAAGGCTCCAAAAGGTTTATGTTTGTCTGGAGCTCTGAATAAATAAATAAATAAATAAATAATAATTTAAAAAAAAAACATTTACCATGGTTTTTTTTTTGTTTTTTTCTGGTGGATGAGCAAGTTTAAGAATTTCAGAAACTGCTGATATCCTGGAATTATTATTCACAACACTTTTTAGAGTTTATCTAGTAAAAAATAATGAGCATGCATGTGGATGTACCCAGTTAATAAGAAAGATCACTCTTTACAAACACTGTGAGCAGAAAAGCATGTCGAAGCTTAAGGCTAATGGGCCACAACAGCAGAATTCCACACTGGCTTTCACTCTAGGTCAGCTGAGAACAGGAATCTAAGGCCACACAGGGCATAAGCTAAGTAAAAAGTTACTATCACTCTATGTTACGCACTATATATCTAGTATCTCTTCCCTTGTGTACAATTAAACTATCACATGACCTCAGGATATATTCCTGGAAGCACCCAGCGTCAAAATAATGTCCATCAAAGCAGGTCCAGGATAAAGTTTTAGAAAAATATAGATCAGGGTTTGGTTCTAAAAATATCATATCTCATGGACCACTAAAGCCTTTATTAAGAAACAATATGGAAGCATGTGGTGCGACTGTGACTCTGGGGAGATGGAGAGATTCACAGGTCAAATGTGAGAAGCTGTTAATAAGACAACTGAAGTCTAAACACACTACAGAGCTGGGCTTTATTACATAGTAGCAAGAAGAAGGAAAAAAAAAAACTATATGAAATCCTGTTTGGAGTTTGCCAGAAGGCATTTTGGATATTCCATAATACTTGTGCAACCAACATATAAGGAAAGAAGAAGAAATGAGAAAATTCATTTCCAGGTAGTAACACAAAAAAGAAAAGAAGTTCAAGGGAGAGTGAATGTTTTTGCATGGGACTGTAATAGAACAGTTTAACTGAGAGAAAACACAGCAATTACAGTACATGGCTAGACAATAATATGGATAATTAAGCAATATCACAAGAGAGGGTGTGCTGCTGTACTGAATATTAGCACGCCTGTAGGCATCTGCTTTCCCCCTCTTGCCAGTACTGAGGATGGTAGAGAGCTACATGCTGATGACCGACAGTTAGGGATATAGTTAACAACTGTTAGAACACCTATGACGTGGAGCAATACATATAATTAAATGCGTCTCGTCCAATCCGGTTACTTGATTGGATCTAATTGTTGTTGGATCTAATTGTTGTTGTAATTATTATTATACTGAACCAAAAACATGATAATTAATGATATGTTCATTTTGACTTGTCCTATATCATTTAAAAACAATTGAATGATTCTTCAAACAGTATAAGCTGTCATTAAACTGCCAGTATCGTTGCTTTCTCAACAGTAGAGATGTATTCTAAGAATAAGAAACATTTCTTAGACTGACTAAAAACTGACTACTATTGCAGTTTTTACGGTATTGAGAAACAGCAAAATCCACATGTCATGAAGAAAGCCTTATACAAATAAAATATGCAATTCCAGGTTTTTGTGTACATGTAAAGCAGATGACGTTCAGTGACCTCAGATGTCAACTCAGCTTTTTGTTGGGAGGAATCTTGTCCCTGCACCCAGCAGACATTTGTCAGCTTATGTAATATGCTAAGCATCAGGTATAGGTATTTCCTGAGGAGAAAAAGAAAATTAGGCACATGCCTCAGCTGCTCCACCTGGCTGACTCAGGACGTTCCACCATGATCTCCAACATTTTCTATGTTGCCTTCTGATTTCACATGAGCTGGCTTGGCAAAACGCAAGCACTCCACTGGTTCCACACTTGCTTTTCCAAGGACTTTTCCACAAAACATCACATATCTTGTGTAAGAGTAAACTGCCTAAGTTGTAACCATGCCCCCAAATGCTTATAACACAGACTATCCTTGGGAGACCTGAGTAAGCATAGTGGAAATCTTTATCATGCAAAAAAAACAAAAAACAAACATGGCCCTGGGTATGGTCTAGACTGTCTGCCCCAGGAGTAAGAATAGACTGCTCATGCCAGACAAGTGTTAGTGAGCATTTAGTAGGACAGCAGGGGATCGGTGAGAAGTTTGAAAACACAGTGCTCTGTAGAAACCTCATCAAAAGTTAGGGTGTTGCTGTCCTTATGTTTTGGATCAAGCATCACAACCCGAAGTTTTGCGAATGACCATAAAGAAGGATTAGACGATAAGAGATAAAACAAATATTACAACAAAAGCTCTGGTATATGTTGGTGAATGGGAGGCTGTCATGCTAACAACATTGCATGCATTATTAAATTACATTGAACTACAATTTGCAGAAATGGTTGCATTCGAAAAATGAATGTAATGTATACACTTTAGAGGTGTAACGGTATGGTCAAAGGGTACGGTTCGGTACATACCTTGGTATTTAATCCTCAGTTTGGCACATTTTAGATTCAGTGAAGTGGAAAAAGGCATGAAAATGTTCATTTATCATTGATTTAACTAGGCATATAGACTGGTACAAACAGTGCAAGCTGTTCATAATTCCCTGAACACATAAGAAATTCTCCAAATAGCACCTACAAACACTATGTACGTCTATCTACGTCAAGATGGTAAGATCTTAAAGAACAGCAACAGCACTATATATAACAAATAGTGCAAACAATGGCTATTTAAAGGATTTAGAAAAAATATATATTATATGCACTTTTTGCTACAGTCGATGGCCTTGTTACTATGTTTGCACAACTCAATGAGCCCTTCTTTTTCAGAGATAATGGAGATTGTGTATTTCATGATGTCAAATTTAACAGCAACATTCATCTTGGGTTTTATTCCCAAATCGGAGTTTTTCCCCGTTTACAAAATGGTGTCAAATCAACATGACTGAATGCAACATCGGAAATAAACAAGGTAAAACTCACTCACTAACTCTGTCTATACCGCTTTATCCTGTATACAGGGTTGCGAGGGGCCTGAAGCTTATCCCAGGAGACTTATGACACGAACTAGCGTACACCCAGGACAGGGCAGGGAAAGGTGGGCTCACACACACACACACACACACATACACATACACACACACATGCGATGTTCTTACAGTAGATGCTCATTCACACACTACAGGCAATACGGGCAATAGTGCTAACCACTATGCCACCATGCCGCCTACAAAGTAAAACTTCTTATCTTCAAATGAGTTATACTTTACACATAAGTATTACATATAAGTATAGTATTGTTGTTAGAAAAACAATGTAATTCCGACTGTATTACGGCTTAGGATGGAATGCTCAATTATATTTTAAATAAACTTGTTCATCTGACTTGTCAAACTTGAATAAATTTCATATCTCTGGAGCAATATTTGAATCTTTTGCTACAAGTCCTCCGTGACGTGCTGCCTACATGGAGAGATTCCCCCAGCACTAATTAAAACTAGACTGCAATCACTCAGATTACATTGCACACCAAACGAGAACCACCTGTACCGAACTGTGTGAATTTGAATACATGTTGCATCCCTTACTATATGAATGTGCTTGGTTTTGGCATGTGTGATTGGAGGAAGAATGTTGGGTGATGGTAGAGCTACAGTAATACATTTTCCCCCCCAGAAGAAGCCAAGCAACAGTAAACAATATCAAGGCAAATGTCTTGTGTGACTACTTAGAAGCCATTATTCCACAGACATATATTTTTACATCCCGTGTCCTTCCTCCTTCAGTGAGATATTTTTAAGTTTAGGTATCTTCTGTATTGGCAAAGCAAAAGGAAAGTATTTGTAAATGTGGCTTGTGAGTGGTGCAACAAAAACATATACAACTTATCAATTAGAGGACATGATGATACCACATCTATTCCCAGACTGCACACTTGGCCATAATGTCTGGGTGGAAGGGATGGGATACTCTCTGTTTATTTTAGTTGCCCTGTGATGCAGAATGGATTGAAAAGATTTGGTTGGGTTCAGGTGTCTTGGGGGTGTCTACAGGGGGCGTTCAAGTTAAACGATAAGATTTGATGAAATTTCTTGTGAATGAATGCGTAAACCCATTGACATTTACAGAAGACTTCAGGCACAGAGATTCGTACAGTAAGTGCAGGAAAAATATTTGATATTTGAATGGTGCAAACCTTATAAAGCAGGCCATACGGCTGTGAACGATGATTCCAGCTGAGGTGGCTCAGAACCCACAGCAGTCATTCCTATGAACGACTCAGAGCATGGAACTCCTGATCCTTGAAAATTTAGGAATAACCTGCCGCCAATGTGTGGAGGAGATGAATCTGGCTGTGCAAACTGTACACAATCATTCACGAACACCACTTGCACATTACAGGAACTCGGTTGGTAGTTACTACCAAATCCCCTGTACAGTCCTGACCTCACCCCAAGCCATGTCCATATGTTTGGGCCATTAAAGGAGTTCCTGGGAGGCCAGGGATTCAGATGTGAAGCAGGTAATCTGATCATGGCTCCAGTGTACTGAGAAAACATTCTTCCATGATGGTATCCAGGCACCAGTGAAATGCTGTGATATTATTGTGATATTAGTGCTGTGTGGTGTGCATTAGTGTAGCAGGAGATCATATAGAAAAAAAGTTTTTTTTCTTTTATAACTGTGTTCTGTTATTGTGCACAATCGAAACCCCCCGTTTCACTTATACACCCTCGCAGTTACATTAATCTAATTAGTTAGCTACTGTTGTAGGTCGTAATTGAGAAGACCAAAAATGGCCAAGTTAGGAGTAAACCAAAGGAATCTCCAAAACATTCCCACAAGTCTCTGGAAAGTTGAACTAGGTCAAACCAACTTGAGGTCACACAGAATAGTCCCCCTAGCTCAGTGGTTCTCAAACATTTTCTGTCATTCCCCACTTAAGAATTTTCAAGCCCCACTTGTCAAAAAAAATGATAACGAAATCGGCCAAATCTACTATTTATTGTAATATCAATGTCTGAACCAATAAGATCAAATAACACCAAGTTCAAAACCGATTAAATACACGTGCAATTGTTATAAAAGGCTTACATTGTCACTTATCTTTGCATAATTGACCCCATGTCTACGGA
>JAQMYJ010000038.1:11933130-11970329 GCA_030014305.1 Clarias laeviceps
CGGTGTGTTTGGGATCATTGTCATGCTGAAAGACCCAGCCATGTTTCATCTTCAATGCCCTTGCTGATGGAAGGAGGGTTTTCACTCAAAATCTCACAATACATGGGCCCATTCATTCATTCATTTACGCGGATCAGTCGTCCTGGTCCCTTTGCAGAAAAACAGCCCCAAAGCATGGTGTTGCCACTCCCATGCTTCACAGTGGGTATGGTGTTCTTTGGATGCAAGTCAGCAACAAGTTGAGTTTTTACCAAAAAGTTCTATTGTGGTTTCATCTTACCATATGACATTCTCCCAATCCTCTTCTAGATCATCCAAATGCTCTCTAACAAACTTCAATCGGGCCTGGACATGTACTGGCTTAAGCAGGGGGACACGTCTGGCACAGCAGGATTTGAGTCCCTGGTGGCGCAGTGTGTTACTGATGGTAGCCTTTGTTACAGTTCTTTGGTCCCAGCTCTATGCAGGCCATTCACTAGGTCCCCCTGTATGGTTCTGGGATTTTTGCTCACAGTTCTTGTGATCATTTTGACCCCACGGGGTAAGATCTTGCGTGGAGCCCCGGATCGAGGGAGATTATCAGTGGTCTTGTATGTCTTCCAGTTTCTAATAATTGCTCCCACAGTTGATTTCTTCACACCAAGCTGCTTCAGTCTTCCCAGCCTGGTGCAGGTCTACAATTTTGTCTCCTTTGACAGCTCTTTAAACGAGGTCAGCTGACCCCGCTGCATCACTGGGATTCCCCTCGTGATTTGGAGGCGCAGTCTGGCAAGAGTATAATGCGAAACAAAAACATCAAACCTGTTTTTTTCCATGCTTTACATTGTATGTTTGTGTCAAAGGTGTTTAAGACTTCCTTTGTCAGACTTACAAACGAATCCGACTTACAAACATTCTCCCAGAACGAAACTCGTTACAGTAAGTCGAGACTTACTGTACTCTTCTTCTCTTTTATGGTGTTTATTCAATGTTCACAAACCAACAAGGAACACAATGTCGCTTATTAATTAGAAAGCATAAATACACAACTTTTCTTGGGTACGAAACAATCATACTAATGTGAATGTTGGACAAGCGGGAGAGAAGGGAGAGGGGAGCAAGTATACCTGGGCATGGTACATAGCAATCGTGCCTACTGTAAAGCCGCCTCAGGTGAACCTGACATGGTACGCTGATCTGGGTGTTCACATTATGTAAATGTACCCGACTTTAAGGTCAAGTGGACCCGCATTGTGAAAGCAGCCTGTGCCATAATTTCAGAACTGTAGTTTAGTCTCATGCAATAGCCTTTTCTCAATAAATACAGAAAAAATAATACTTTCTTAGCAACAGCCAGAGTTTTAAGAACACGACAGAGAGGTGCATTTTACTCCAGAGATTTGTTTCCTAGACAGTGATTAAATAACTTCAGGCAGCTTCACAGAACTGACAGGATCATAGAGGATTGTCTGACCTCATGCCTCGGGTGGAGCCGTTGTTGTAGTTTTGTAACAGCTGGGGCAGACCCAGCATGGCCTCGAACAGCACGGCCAGTGAGCCCAGGGACTCCACGAACACCACCCAGTCCAGGAAGAGGAGTGTGAAGAAGGCACACAGCATCATAAAACCGAAACAGAACAGCAAGTAGTCCTCGAATGCACTCCATCTCCAAAAATACCGCACGTCCAGGTCTGTGAAAGAAAGAAAGAATAGGAAACCATTATGTACTGAACATGTTTATATTCGTGACAAAATATTAAAACAAGGAAATACTGTACAATATAGTAAAATATCAGCATGTGCCTCTAGCAAAACATGATTATTATCATATTATATTGTCAATACCATACTGTATGGATGATTTTATGATTGAGATATATTTTTCTGCAGATGTGTTTATGATGTGGGATTATCCAATTATTAGGGATGTTCAAGTCAAACCAGGACTTTAGAGTGTGCAGAATAACAGAACACATTTCTTTATATGATCCCCTGTTACACTAATGCACTTATCCCAGTGTTTCACTAGTGCTTGGATACCCATCAAGGTATCATGTCTGAAATGATGATGGCTTGGAGGAATGTTAGGACTGTATAAGAGATGTGGCAATAACTTCCAGCCGAGCCACCTCTTCCACAAGTTTGCAATAAGTCATCTGGAATCAGCCATTCCATTCGTTGAATGCTCATGGGAACGAGGCCAGGATTGTCATTCACGGATGTAGGACCTTTGAAAAAAATAAAAAATAATTGGCCCATTCAATTGTTTTACTGGGACTAAGAGTCTCATCTCCTAATGGTGCCAGAAGTCTTCTTTAAATGTCAACCTTTATTCATGGGAAAGTTCCAGTTTGACTTAAACACCCCTATAGAAAAAAAGATACTTGGGTAGTTCTTATTTCTAATTTTTTCTTTTTCTTATTTACTTTTCTTTTTAATTTTTGGATTTTGTTTTAATTTGAGCTCCATATTGATGATTTTCTTACATCTGATAAACACACAAAACATTTGAAAAAACTACATATGATTTAAATGTTATGTTTTTAACTGTTAAAACATTGAGATGTTGAATATTTATCGTTTTCATCCAAAAAAAAAGTAGTTTTAATATCCAAATGCATATTAAATTTTTTTTTATCATTTACAGTTCATATTTTCCACAAAAAAGTTGCATCCTGTTATCTATTACATTATCATAGCTACAAACATTCATTCCCTCATCAGGTCTACCTACGAGTTAATGCTTTAAAAAAAGAAAACGGATTATCTTGTCAAAGTCTTGCCCATTGTGTGTAAAACTTAGCACTGGAAACCCCTTCAATAAACTTCTTATAGAAATCTTTCCCATAATATTGCTATGTTTTTTAAATTTATTAAACAAAAACAGGCTTATAATACAGAACTAAATCCAAGTGAATCACCTATTACTAAAGACACAATAATATATTTATATTTTTTAAAATAATAATGTATTAAAATTGCAAGGCAGCGGTTATACATCTAAAAAAAAAATCCAACCTTTTGAGCAATCAAATTTGAGAATTCAGCAGGTCTGTAGTATAAGGAGAACATATACAATACTACTGTACGTTGCTAGAATGAAAAGTGTTTCCCTTCTCTCTGAGTAAATATGTCTTACATATTAAATAACAACTGCATTTATTCTAAAAGGAAACTCAATACAGTACAACAACACTTACTACAATAAGAATGTATTAAAATAAAAGTCAAATAAAGTAACAACATCGCATGGTGTAATATCATGATCTTAATGCTGTGTGTGTGTGTGTGTGTGTGTGTGTGTGCAAGCAAGAAAAAAAAAAAGTGCAGTGCCATACAGTGATTATAGCCCTAATTTATCATGTGTAAATGCAAATAAAGTAGAGCACAGATATCTCTTTAACTGTTACCGTGATCTGATTCTGACAAGTCGTTTACACTCTACTTATCACAGTCGTGTACGACATCCCTACATCCTGCCCTGATCAATGACTTCCTGCTTCTCTTATTCACTGTTTTTTCAGCCTGAGCCAGAACAAACTGGCAGTGATAGAGAAGAATTGATTGTTAAATAAGAGCACATCCATTCTGTTCACTGGCGTTCTGTTCACGGGGATTTCGTACACTTTTGTGTCTGTAGTGTGTGAAACACAAGCAGCAGAGAAACAAAAGAGATGTGATCCGTGCCTTGGGAATCGGATAAGCAGAGCAGTTTAAAAGAAAACAAAGGGAGCCCGGGCCTCCTCGGGGTGACCTTGAAGAGAGCGAGGAGAGATAGTAGAACATGTAAACATAAAAAAAAAAAAAGAAGAAAGATCACAATAGAGAAAAAGATCACACAAGGCGGGACCACACACTGCGTCTCACAATGTGCAGTGACTGATGCTGCCTCTGATAGGATTAGATTAGGAACTGGATGGGAATTTTGGCAGATTTGCGCAGTCCTAAATTTTCACCTGTGCATGTAAGTGATCTGCACAAATTTACTACCTCAGCAAGCCGATGGCAAACGAAAAGCTCCATTTCACTTCAAGTCAGAACATAAAACTAGCTGACGACAGCAGACGCTATGATAAGAGACCGGAGGCACTTACCTTGTGCTTTCCTTCCTTTCACTTAGTGAGCAAAATGACTTTAAACGATCTGGAAAATACATCCGTATCAGCCATTTCCTGAGAGCAAAATGGTTAAATTTAACTTTTTTTCAGAATGTTTTTGAGATTTATTTTAGAAAGAGGCTTTCTGAAGGACCATGAAGACATTTGGCTCGTCCTCATGAGGAAAAATACTTTCCTATATATTCTAAAAAAAAAGAAAAAAAAAAAAAAGAGCTCAAGTGTTTCCTTGCACAGCATTAATTAGCTGCATTAATCATTTTGTCAATGCAATGATCTCAAAAGCATTCGTTTATGATAAATGTCACTCATGTCACATCCATTATTACCAAAATACAGAGGTATTCTCACTAGCCATCAGCAGGCATGTTTTTTTTTAGAGGTGGAAAGAATCCAGAGAACTCCTGGGAATCTTAGATGGACATCAGTAGAACTCTAAACACTGGACCCTGGAGCTCGGAGATTCCCTCACTACCTTAAATGCCACTGAGCTGCGGACAGAAAGGACAGAGTTCCCGAGTGGTACATCACAAAAGCATTAACCCCCATCGTTCAGGGATGTGCTGATGCTGCCACCATCCACACATCCTAGGGAGCAAAACTGGCCATGCTCAAGGGGGAGAAGTGTAGTATACTTGGACTTTCACGTCAATCACAGAAACACTAGCACATCATGGGCATATCTGTGACATCATGCAGGCAGAGAGGGGTGGGAAGAAGAGATGGGAATCATAAGGGAAGAGACTATATATATTTATTCTTTTTTTTTTCCCCTTACTATTTGTAGCTACAGATTCCATGTGTATTAAAATTTACAAGATGCTGTACTGCCTGCCAATGTGTGGATAGTTTAGAGTGTCCAACCTGTAGGATTATAGAAAAATGGCAACATTTTAATACCTTGATTTAAAAATTAAAAACATAAATTTTTAAATAGTCTGGCAATATATGAATATGGAATCGTTTTTCCCATTTCTAGTATGTAGCATATTTCTAATAGTGTGCTACACCATCCCCTAATATTGCATGAGCAGTAGTTCGAAAAGATGTGATAAGCTAGTGTCACAGTGTGATCAGTGTGCCGGGAGGAGCGTTTGATAGACTTCGCCATCCCTGTATTAATGGGGGACTGCCCTGTAGCTGGGAGGGAACTGACCATAACTAAGGCCTTGTTCAGATGAATTTTATCTTTAGAACTGACTGTCCAAACTGGCATTTGAAAGTGGCCCGTTTCTATACAGTACATTCCCTCTAGCCTTGCCTGTACTGATGCATCCCCCAAAACACTTTTGGGGGATGAATCATGACATTTTACTTTATCCTCTGTCCAAGCACTACTCTTCTCCACTTCCAGACTGCCAGCAGCTTTGTAGAAAGTTAAGTTGCTATGCTTTAGAAAGTTGAAGAAAGTTTAAAAGTTTAGATTTTGGCCAATTTTGGCACTATTACTGCTAAGTATGTAAAACCCAGGCCATTTAATTACCTTAAATTAACTGTGCTTTCAGAAAAAGTGGCTGGCTTAACTGGTTTTCCATCTCCATTTCTTCCATATTGTCTTTCTGCTCATTTTTCAACCAAGGATACATGTCAATAACACGTGATTGTGTAGACTGAGTGACTTGACTTGAATCTGGTTTCAAATCAAATCCAATGCTTTTTTTAACTACTGTATTAAGAGTACATGAAAGCAATGTGATTCCAAACTGATTACAATCTGGATATGCCAAAAATGTGCCTGATTTGAGCTGACAATTTAAACAAGGCCTAAACTGAGGAGAAATGTTTTACTTAAAACTGGAATGATGTAGCTGAAGTTGAAAAAGTGTCATAACCAGAATTCACATACCATGAGGTCTGTGCTTGTTTTTCCACCACTTAACCTTTTCCCTTTTTCCAGAGTTTCTTGGGATTTACTACAGATGTTCTACTTAAGAAGTTCTACTTTAGGCCACGGCTACATTTATTTCAAAAACACATTAGATACAAATATTCGATATAGGAAATATACCAAATATATAGAAACTCCAAAAATATTTTACAATATACCTAGACAAACTATGTAGCCATAGAAAGTTATTTGAGAGGGTACTTAATTAATTTCGAGCTAGAACTTTCATTACAACTGTTCCATATTGCTGTGCATAATAGACGAGAGCAGTGTACCCAGGACACCGTTTTCTTTGTTGTAAAATATTAGTTATTTTTCTAAAGCCCATCCATTATTGCATAGCATAAATTGGAAGCATTTGGTCAAATCAAAAGTCATGGAAGAACAGAGAAACCAAATAAATGTATTTAAACAAAACAAATTTAAAAGCAATTTAAGGCATTTTTATTATTCCTTGGAAAAGATGCAGCCAGACAGTGTCTGGCTTTCAGTAATAGTCATGGATTTTAGATTGGTTTTGCACAAAGCATTTTTAAGCATTTAGTTTTCTGCTTCCCAAAAGACATTTATGTAGACAGAATGTTAAAATCAATAAAATTATAAAAACCTAATATGTCTAAAAGAAGAATATATTCAGGGGCAGATCAGGAACAACGATCTACAGTACTTAAAATAACATCCTTTTTTTTCATGGGTCAATTTAAGACAAGCTAGGGCAACCGGTTCATCATAAGCTACCAAGGACAGCCAGTACCTTTAACTGGTCAGCATATGATCAGGTTTCTAGTAGCCATAAATTTCACTTACTTGCTCAGTTAAAGCAAATATAACTTTATTTTCTCTTTTGTTTTGCTCCTGGTCCTCTTTGCCCTTTCTCTCAACGGCCTTTTCTACCTGTGCCCCCAATTTCCTTTGAGCCTGAGGGCTTTTTTGGAGGTATTCCAGTCTGGCTTGCAAGCTCAGAGCTCTGCTGTGAACAAGACACACTTCAAACACACATAAAGTGCATGAAGTTAAGCCAAGTTTTCTCTTCTCAGCCATCTACAGATCAAATAGTCCAATCACTGACAGTGCTCCCACCTCAATATCTTGACATAAGAGACTTTTTTCAATTGTCGCTAGCAAAGCTGTCAGAGCCAATAGTTCTGTCATTCATCTACTGGCCTTGAGAGCCCACAGAAGTCCAAGTTTTCTGTTCACGCTGCTCTGTAGGGCATGTCAATCTCAGCTGGAAAAGCACAGGGCAGACGGATGTTTAAAAAGAGTGACAAGCATGAGAAAAACAATCAGGGTTCGTCACCCTTATCCACAAACTTAACCAGACTCTACGAGCTCTGACTGTGCAATACTGCACAGCTTAGCTCTGGAGCTGTCAGCCAATCATTTCTCTGTTGGTGATTTCTAAGGTATAAAACTTCTTATGGTTGAAATCAGTACACTCTAAAATAGTTTGTCTAAAAATAACCCAATTCGGGGCGATTTGGAAAACCAGTGTTGGCTCCAGTATGGACTAACCCAGCATAAGTCCAGGTTAACATCAGCATCCAACAAGATGAACATCCAGATATTTTTAACTCAATGCCAATTGGTGCATCTGCCGCCAACAGTCTTGTCCTTCTTGTTACTAATTTGCATGCTTGAGATACCCTTGAAATACATTGCCCAGCCAAAAAAACTAACAAAAAAAAACATCATCACACTCACATTTCATTCGATCGCTTCTAGCTTTGATTACTGCACACAATATAATGGCCAGTTCATGTGTGAAAATGATTCCTTATGCTCCCAGAATTCCTCTTACACAATTCAAGTTCTCGAATATGCCTGTGCCATCGAGGGAAGAAAAAAATCTTTTGATGTAATACCCTGGTCATTCAGTGCATTCAGTTCACCAGCTGACTTCATTTTATCACCACAAAACATTGCTGAGACTAGACCTGACCAACTGAAGAAACTCCAGATCATAACACTGCCTCCAAATGCTTGTACAGTGGGCACTACACATGATGGATGCAATCTTGACTCATTAGACATGATGTTTTTTTCCATTGCTCGAAGAGCCAATCTTTATGCTCCCAAGTAAACTGAAGCCTTTTTTTCTGATTAGTCTCTCTAACGTGGTTTATATGGCAAGATTGGATCAGCTGTTTAGTCCCAAACATATGAGATTTTTTGCACTGTGGATGTGGAAATTAAATGATTTTGATATTAAATATTACATTTAGGCATTTGGCAGATGCCAATTTTTTTTTATCTCATAATACATCTGAGCAGTTGAGGGTATAGGGCCTTGCTCAAGGGCCCAACAGGTGGTAGTGGGATTGGAACCTGGGACCTTCCAAACCGTAGTCCAATGCCTTAACCAAACTGTGATTTGCCTTGACTCCTGTGATTTGGTCAAATGACCTTCAATTATAGGCATTTATGATTTATTTTTTCTGATGACATATCTTCTCTGATGTTGATAGTTCAGCACTATTTGTCCAGGTTTTTATAATGTGTTGGATAGTTCCAGTCATTGTTTTCTTTTCTTGAGTCAATAAATTTGACTCTTCTGTGGTTGCAATGTTTTTTTCACCAGTCAGTGATTTCAAAATATCAAATCTTTCAAAAATTATACCTTGCTTTGACTTTGACTCTGCTTGGATCCGCTAAACAATGAACTACTAGAACTTAAACTATCATATTAATGTGAGCCCCTCCAAACATAAAAATAAACGTACTAAAAAACTACATTGCTAAGGCTATGGATATGAAAGTGTAAAAGAGAAAACCTTAATATACTAAAACATGGTAACTCAATATAATAATTGGTGTACGTACAGTACTGTGCAAAAACCTTGAGTCATCCCTTATTTCTTAATATTTTGCTTCCAAAGAGTCATACTTTCTTGTATCTTTAATATAGATGAATTGTTCTCCAGGCTTCCAGAAGGCATTATTGGCAAGATTTTGACTCTCATTTTCAGTCCACTGACCAGTTTCGGAGAAATGTTTTTGTTTGTTAAGTCACACAGTGACCTATGAATCATTCATGTATAAAAAAAACATCTAATTTAAGGCATGAACCAGTGTGAACCAGGTGCAGATGATGACAGATGATCAGGCCGATGATTAATATACTGGTGATGCTGAGGTTGTTACCTAATCAACTAATTTTTTAATTGTATCTTTGAGCACTCTGCAGCTTGTCACAGTAAAACATTTGTTCCTATTTCTTTAGTTTAATTTAATATTAAAGGCTCAAGACTTTTGCACCATACTGTACATTTTTAAATGATTAGTAATTAGAATTAGATTGAGCTAAACTCTAGTAATAGTTTTTTTTTTTTTACCTAGCCAAAAGTAGTGTTAATAGTTAATAGCAGCAGTCACATACTAGATAACATTATATGATAACTATGAAATATTTATTATAACTAGATAACTATGAAATATTTCTGTGTGAATTTCCTTCAGTGGAACTATGGGGGCCAAACATGACCTAAAAACATTTGGACTTACACATCGACTGGACCCCAAACTTACTTACAGTACCTCACTCACTAATGATCTTGTGGCTAAATGTGCTAGCATCCTCACTTCTATTTTAAAGTCTAATGGAATGACTTTGCATAAGAGTGGAGGTTATTATTTAACAGCAAAAGCCACCTAAATCTAAATCCGGAATGAGACGTTTAAGAACTACACGAGTGTGTCAGTTTATGGTAACAAAGTTTAACCTATATATATTGTCCCTTTTAGAGGAAGCAAACTTCTGCTATATTTTCTCCTTAAAAAATGTTAGCTAGCAACCTTCGTCCCCCCAGCTATCAAGCTAAATAACACAGAAAATATTACGGTCTGCATAATTTTAAAAGGTTCAATTATATTCGAAATTAAGTTAAACATGAACAACAGCAATTTCTTGCAGACAAAAATTGCAGACAAATTCCACGAAACAAATCTTGCTAGCAAATGTTTGTTCGTTTTCACTTCCACGTCCCTAATTCGCTATGCTGTGCTTTCTATCAGCCCAGTTTGGGTCACGTTAGCCTAACTACCTGACCTGAGAATGTATAAAAATAACCCGACATAGAATTTAGAGTGTACTAGTGGCATCCACTCCCTTCAATCATATGTGGTAAGATTATCATTAACATTTACAGCCCAACATTGGTGCACTGGTTTTCTAGATTAAGGAGGGCACACACACCAGGCCAGTGGCAGAGCCTGTAATAAATAATGCATTAAAAGCTGCAGGTCCAGAAATAGAGCTGCCCATTCAGAATATGTAACTATGTTTAGTCCACTCTCATGTACATAAAAATTCAAAAAGCTCTATTCTTACATGTGAACACTTCAGTCATGAGTCATTTGAAATCAGAACCAGATTTCTGTTTGAGTTTTCCACTGCTATAAAAGTACAAAGACTCAACTTTCCTTTAATACCTGCCTGCTCTTCTGGCCAAGCTCTACTCATTTAAATATTGACTGTCATCCAAAAAAAAGGATTTTTGGAGAGTATTTACATAAATTAGAACATTTAAATTTAGATACAGGGTAGCATTTACACTTTTCAGTCAAGAGTCACATCACAGGCTAATATCAGACTTACCACACACACTTACGTACAAAGACAAATCTGATCAAACACGAGTGAAGCTCTTGTCATGTAGACAGACGATACGGTTGTGCCAGTTGTACTTTATCTTGCAAACTCGTAGGAGTTTGTTTAATTGTTTTTTCTCTTTTTTTTTGCTACAGTTAAAAGAAGAAATAAAAGAGAAAGTGGGATGAGAGGAGAGAATGATGGGAGAAACAACATGCTATCACTCTATATTTATTGTGTACATTTCACCAACATATTGACCTGGTATGAAGGCTGAGCCTTGATTTAATCTGAAACCAATAAAACTCCCCAAACAGCTTGGAATCAAGTGTTGTTTAATAATAATAATAATAAAAAAAAAAAAAGTGACTTGCACCTCAAAATGATGACCCCCGTCACATACGCTCAGGTTTCTCACCACACACTGTTACTTACTGATAAGCCAGGTCATGGCTCCAATATTCTTTTGTTCTTTAGTGACTATAACTTATGATGGGACACGTCCACCTCATGATAAAGTATGATGGAGTTTGCAGTCAGTAAATACCACCTTGGATGCTACACTAGCATACAGATTAAATGGTGCCTGCTGATGCCCACCGGACCTTCCTGATTCATCCCGATGCTCTATTTCTACAAGGATAGTATGGATACAAAGTTCTATTGAAATGTTCCAGGCAGAAAAAATACACTGAACAGTTGCACCATAAAAACAATATTAAATACATAAACATGACATTATTAATTTATTATTAATTCCATTCACATAAAGGCTATCTGAGGAGACAGCTTCTTAATGGAAGATATTGCGTATGTTGAAAACTGGATGTATTATGGATAAAACTTCAATGTTTCATGGACCCACTTACAGGGAGCTGTAATCTTGCAGATGAGCGCTCAATCGGCGCATCCCTCGAAACTCTCAACAGGCGAGATCTCTTTACTGGATTAATGATATCAATATCTTATTTAAACAAAAGTAACTGTAAAAGCATAAATGTTGTATACAGAGTCAGTCAAAAAAATTATACACACTTGTATAAATATTTTAGTACTTAATTTATTGCTATACATTATATATCAAACTTATATATTGATATACAGTATATGATGATATAATAATAATAATAATAATAATAATAATAATATGATACTATTGTAAATATTATATTAACATAATATACATCATACTATTTTCTTTTCATAAAATGTGTATAATTTTTTTTTTGACTGACTCTGTATATAAAAATACAAAAAAAAAAAAATTTACTGTGCTATTTCATAAGCTGTAGAATATCAAAGGTGGAAGCCATTTAGATGAGTTGAACCAAATTCACAGGAATTGTTGTGCAGAAAGCATCTTCCCATGCACTAATCAACCTTATCAACCAAGACTAGTGATGGTTTTCTGCCTTTGGACTTAACGTATAACATTAATCTATCACACAGAATTTATTAATTAAGCAATATCACTTGAGAGGGAGCACTGTTGTACTGAATATCAGCATGGCTGTAACGTAGCTATGGGCACTAGGAAGCAGCCCATCACAGCCCATCATACAGTACAGGCCAAAAGTTTGGACACACCTTCTCATCTATCCGTCAATGTGTTTTATTTATAACATAACTCCACATGTGTTCATTCATAGTTTTGATGCCTTCAGTGAGAATCTACCAATGTAAATGGTCATGAAAATAAAGAAAACACATTGAATGAGTGAAGGTGTGTCCAAACTTTTGGCCTGTACTGTATATTCACTACAGAAAGTGTAATAAACAGGGGTGAAAGAAGTTTTAAATCCTATGCAGCCAAAAGATGGGAAAAATACTTTAACAGTCCTGATAAACTGATGAGATTTACTTTATATTTTCACTTTTTAGCTATAGAATATCCTCTATATGGTCATTTCTATCAAGAGCAACTTCAAGGTTCCGGAGTTGAATCCCAGATAGTGTGATCTAGTTTGTACAATCCTTTGTTCATACACAAAGTATTTCCCTTGATCAAGGGTTAAAGAGGGATTTGGGATTCATTCTTGTGTCAGAACCTAGTTAGCTTTGTAGCTTGTATTAGCCATAAAAAAACAACATGGCAATTCTGATTGACTTTGAAGCGATTACTAAGGAGACAAAGAGTTGTTTAAGATGATATACTGTAACATTATCAGAAGTGTTTTCTTGCTGAAAGTGATTCTTTGACTGTTTCTGAATGTGGGTTTCGGCAGGCAGCTACTCTCTCCTTTCCACTACTCTGAACTGTACCAACCTACTTTCACTCATGCTACCAACTGACAGTTAGAGTGATACAATCAAAATCCTGGTGCCATTACGCTCTTTATCAGCACTCTTGGAATGCCTCTCATCAGATTACTTAGTGGAAACTGACTGTTATATAATGTTATTCTAAACACTTCATTAAACACTGGCCAGTCTTTGTATTTGTATCATTTAATGCATGTGTAGTTTTTTTTTTACCACTAAGGTGTTAGACTTCCGTTTCAGCATTCACACCACAAGAAGATCCGATACACATTTGTGGGTCTCTGACGGCATAAAGTATTGGTGAATATGTAATATGAGCCTACACGTCTATTAGATGTTGACATTGATCAGCGATAACATAAATCCCAAAACATTAAGTCCATTGTGTAGGTTGGGCCGTTACTTCACAAGACCTCTGTGGGTGGACTGTGGTGTCTGGCACCAGGACGCTGGGTGCTGTGCATTACAGGACGGGGCCTCCATGGATCAGATTAGTATTCCTGGCGTATCCCATGCTTGGTTGTATTGAGAATTTTTGAGGCCAGATAAACAACCTTCTTTGCTTAGCCCCACATGTGGAAAACTGTAATGCCATAAGTTTTTTTATACTTTTCTACTGTGGCCAGTATTGACTTTTTTTCAGCAGCTTGTGCTTCATTGGCTTTTCAGTGGGATTGGACCAGACGGGTTGACCTTTGCACCCATAGGCATAGATAAGCCTTGGAACACACGTCACCGGTTTATTGGTATACTGTATAATTGATAATCAATGTTATTTAATTCACTGAGCGGTGGTACTAGTGGTGTGGCTGATATGTAAATTCGAATGCTCGTCATCTTATCATTCATGCATCACCTTATTAGTGTTCTTGAATTTTCTTCTTAAAACTGTTTCTTGCTTATCGTCTCTTTTTCCATTTTCAGGCCATACTGTTTATCTTTAATATTTCTCTGGCTTAAAAGCAAGCAAGTGCTTGCATTCAAAAGGTTCAATGGTGGTAATTAAAGTTTTAGGAGAGGTCTAGACGCTATTGAAACCCCCAGTCTCAGCTGCTTTCATAAAGGAAAAATCTGGCAACCTCAGCAGCATTAATATGAACTCATAACATGCAGAATAAAAATGTGGAGCCAAGAAACTTTGATAAAGCTATATCAAAGACACATTTCTGCACATAACCATTGATAGAACTTTTGTTTGACCCATCATACTGAAAATTCTGTCAGTATTTGCCTTCTACATTTCTTCAACAGTCCACTGTAATAATTCCACTACCCTGTGTCACAGAGAAGACGAACAGGTTTTCTTTTGAGTCTGAGGATTTCTTCCTCATGTCGTCTTGGGGAGTTTTTCCTCCCCCTGTCGTCTCTGCCTTGCTCATTAGGGGTCTACAGTAGATCTGCATCCAAATTTCTGTGCAGCTGCTCTGTGACAATGTCTATCGTTATAAGGTCTATACAAATAAAATTCAACTGACAGTGAAGACTGCAACCTTAAAAATTCATGTTTTTTAAATTATCGACATAATGCAATTACTGGTAACAGAAGATGCCAAATTATACTAGGAGATCTACTGTTTCTGGAACTGAAAGTAAAACTCATACATATGTATAATCTTAGATATCTCTCAGGCGCTGTGCACTCTGAATACATATGCAACAGTCCCTGTTTCTTTTTTCATTGGCATGACCTCTACTGCTGCACCTCAATGAATATATTCAGCCCAGGGATGAGTGGTAGTTTGCGTATTGTGCCATTTCATTATTCATATTTTAGACACACGTTTTTTTTGCCATGGGTCATAATAAAAATTTACATTAGATTCCATTAAATAACACTGAATATTAAACAAAATGAAAGAAAGAGGCCCAAGAGAAATGTTATGCAAAATAATAAAAAATTAGCCTGTTAAGAGCCTTCGAAATGAAAAGGCGATCTGAATAAATGTGGACAGTTCTAAAGATTTACAGTATTTGGGAGAACTGAGGTATAGCAGGAATGTCTAGATGAAGAAGTGTGGCAACACCACGGATTCTCACAGGACAGCCTGTGTTGAGTCTCCACATGAAACCTGGTTAGTTCTGACAGCATGTCACTGATGTAATGTTGCAGCAACACATCATTGTGGAGCATTTTCAACATGCTGCTGATCTCTGGCCTGAAGGATCACCCTTGGCTGAGCACCAGGATGTATTCGGGAAACGGGTCAATAAGCAGTATATCCGAATAATCACTCACAATTAAGCCCAACCAGCTTCATTAAACAGAGTGGAATGTTAATTAAGCTGTTCTCCTTCCGAAAGACACGATGAACAACTGTTACTCAGGATGGATAGAATATAATTAGTATTTTATTAATTTGAGACAAAGCAAGCCAGAATTAACTTAGCACACTACTACCAATAAATGCGATAATATAATGCATATTAAACAAATCCAACCAGGGACTTCTGAACTACACGCAATCCCAACTGTTTGCCCAAAAGTACGAACAGAAATGGACGCTCTTACTATGCTAAGCATTGTTATGCCTGTTTTAAAAAAGGAGAGCTGACTGGTTAGTGCTCAGAGTATTCACATTTATTATTGTAAAAAAAAAATAATAAAAAAAAGAATTGAAAGGTGACAGACTTCAGTTTAATCAAAAACATCTTGCATGAAAAGGCTGAACCTTTCAATTATCTATCTACTCTCCATAACATTTTAGCATGAAGCATGGCAGAGACAAATAAAAAATAAAAATCAGATGCTTTAAATATTTAAATGACTACTTATTCTTGTTTGTGCTCAGGTGAACTAGACTACTACTGTAAGCTCTTAAAAAAATGAAGAGGTTTTTGAGTGGAAATTACATGATGGAGAGCTGCTTAAATAAAAATAAAAAAATCCTAAAGATTAAGTTACTAATTTAAGACTCCTGGTCCAAAACTATGAATTTCTGGTCTATTACCTGCCTTTCTCACAAGGTCCACTAAGCCTGTGCTGGAACATTACTGTCTTTTACACATTGAATGTACACTGCCTGGCCACAAAATAAAATAAAAAGGGGTTAACCTTTCAGAAGAGTTATTGTCCTAAATCCAGCAAACATTTAAATCACTGGAATTGGGTTAAGAACTGTGCAACACACTATGAGAGTATAATGCTGAATCAACAAGTTTGCAGAAGAAATGTGGTTGGAAAACAACGATGAAGGACTTTGATCAGAGATCCTTTAAACATGAAAGTAAGAGCACTTCCCCAACAAAATGTGGTGAGAACTCTCAGGATTGGGACTAAACAGCTGTGGCCATGAGAAAACCACTTGTTAGTAAGAATAATCAGGAAAAAAGGCTTCAGTTGCAACAGAGTATAAACATTGGACTTTGAAGATAATGGATCATGGGGTGGTCATGTGATCTGATGAGTCTAGACTGACCCGATTCCAGAACAATGGGTGCATCAGGGTAAGAAAGGAAAGACATGAAGCGGTGCACCCATTATTTATAATGCCCAATGTACAAGCCTCTGGAGACAGTGTTATGATCTGGGGTTGCTTCAGTTGGTCAGGTCTAGGCTCAGCATCGTTATGTGACAATAAAATTAAGTCTGATGACCTGAATGGCACATCCATGTACCAGGACTCAATTTCTGAAAGAGTGGTTATGGAAATGTGAGGAATCATTTTCAACACATGACTTGCCTGCTACATTGAGTGTTGTACTGTAGTCAAAGATGCTTGAACAAAATAGTGGTTCTTTTGCTGGGTTCTTGATTCTGATTCTTCAGAAGGTTGTGATTCATTTTCTATATTGTATAATAACAAAAAAGCTAATCACAGGTACTTCTTAATGTGCTTGTTAAAATGGGTTTTCATACAAACTTACACTGAGACTGTATAGTGGTGGCTCAAGGTAAACAATGTGAAAGAAAAGTGTTTTATTTTTGATGTGTTTTCTGTTAGGAAAAAAATGACTTAGAAGTGGTCTCCAGCGTCAGGGCTTTATAACAAATCAATATTGTTGGTAGAGGTTTGCACCAGCAAGGGCATCCGGTGTAAAACCTATGCCAAGCTTGTGTGCGGCCTGGATGGTGCACTGTGGAGTAGCTGAAAGACCAACAACAAGATAAGGACTAGCTTGCCTTACAGAGATTGCCTTACTGTAAATGTAACTATGAAAAGGGGGGGGGGAATAGTTTCATTCTATCCTTAATAATAAAAACAAATCTTATTATTGGCAAACTGCTGTTGTATAAAAGTAATAAAACACTTTAGGAAGTGTTGATAATTAAAACGAAACTGCAAGGTGATAACTGCAAGGTGATACCAATATCACACCACTCCCTCATGTTGAATTGCTTACTAAAAATGTGTGAATGTTAGAAATCATGTTCCATTTGGTCTAACAGTAAGTGTGCTTATAGATAGCCATTTATCTCACTGAGAAAAAGCTCCTGCTGCATACAGAGCAAGCGCTCCTTTATCACTGCTCCTCTGCACAGGGATTCAGCTACTAAATATTATGGATATTACTGTCACACTGTGTGTGTTCACATTAATATGAAACAGTAAAAAAGTCAATGTAATTCCTTAAATACTTTTTTTAAAACTGTACTTTATCTAAACATTTTCATCTTGGGCACTTTTTACTTCAACTCATTTCAAAGTAAAATATCATGCATTCTACTGCACTGTACTATACAACAGTTGTTGTTGGTTCTTGCTCATGTGTGGGGGAAAAAATCTTCAAATTGAAGTGTGCACTAATCAGGGAACAGTTCACATTTTATATTGTCTAATTTGCTTAGACCTTTTAGTTGGATCTATTAGTGGTATTTACCTATTAACACAGAATGTTACTATTACAAGATCAGTGCGACAGCTGAAGAAAGTCCTGACTTTATCTGATTCTTAGGTTTAAAATGAGGGAAGCCTTGATGATGTGTCTGCCACGCCACGATACATGCTGAGAGACACTCGTACACATCACGCATAAATAAAGCACACATTATACATTATATGGACAAAACTATTTGGCCAAACCTGTTAATTATTAGATTCTGGTGTTTTAATCAGGCCCCTTATCCCCAGTGAAGGGCAATCTTAACGATTCAGCATACCAAGACATCTTGGACAATGCTTTGCTTCCAACTTTGTGGCTTCAGTTTGGGAAGGCCCTTTTCTATTCCAACCTGACTGTTCCCCAGTGCACAAATCAAAGACTATAAAGACATGATTTGATACGTTTAGTGTGGAAGAACTTGATTGGCCTGCACAGAGCCCTGACCTCAACCCCATCGAGGACCATTGGGATGAACTGGAACTGAACGGATGGAAAAGAATTCCAACAAAAACAATCCAAAATCTTGTGGACAGAAGAAGAGTGGTAGCTGGTATAGTTACAAAAGATGGACCAACTCCAAATTGAATTATATTTATTTGGATACATTGTTATTGCAGGTTTGGCCAAATGCTTTTCTCCATATAGTATAGCATCTGGAGGTTCTCTCTCGTTTGTTAACAGCATGTGTCACGTACATCTGTTAAATCTAAGATTAAAAAAAAAAAAAGAAAAAGAGGAATGAATATCTGTCCAGACACAGGCTATAATAAGTATGGATTGAAATCAGGAGGGGCCACCTGATACAATATCATCACGATACCTAAGTGTCAGTAAATGAACAAAAGAATAACCATTGAATAAATTTTTCTCCCAATATCTAATATGAAGTATTGCCATATAAGGAATCATAACCAATCATATTACTATTAAACAATCCAGTTACAGTACATCTTCATTTTTATTCAGTAAAGAGACAGATTTTTTCCCCTTTTTTCTAGATAATGAAAGGTGACCACATACAAAGATCAAAGATTAAAATGATTCCAAAACAATCCCTTTCATCATTATTTCACAGCCATTCAGGTCATCATAATGGAAACTGTTCACTTATAGTACATGTTGACTTCTTATGATGATGTTAATCTACATCAGTGTCACACTAATTTAATGACCTTACATTAATATATCTCTGCCCAGAGTGACAATAGTGCCTTCTCACCATAAATGAGTAATAAAATAATAATATGACATAATGAATCTCTGCATTTATACTTTTAATACGTTTAAATAGAGTACGAGTTTGGACACAAATTTGGATTTTTCTACATTATAGAACAATACAGTTTTTTCTCCCAAACCTATGAAATAACACATATATGGCATTAAGTAATTAAGTAACAACAACAGTCAGTTGTTATTTTAAGAAACGAAGGTGAGCTGTTCTGGAATAGTTCTTGCCAGAACAGTATTGTCAAGTGCATTTGTAAAACCCATCAAGCACCATGATGAAACTGAAAGCAAGACCAAAACTTACCTCAGCTACAGAGGAGAAGTTCAATTAGAGTTACCTGCCTCAGAAATCATCAATTAACAAACAGCACCTCAGAATAGAGCCGCTATGAGGTTTACAGATCAACTGTTCAAAGGAGATGATTGCATAGTTTGGTTTATAATGTTATAAGAAATAAAAATCAGGAAAGACAGTGGAATTAGAGGGTGTGTCCAACCTTTTGACTAATACTGTACATTTGAAGACATGATGTTTATGTTGATATGCATGTAGTTTCAATCGAAGGTAGAATTTTAAATGAAGCAATTCTACTTTTAGTGGAGTAATATTTTACTTATAGGATCCCTACTTTTTCTCTCTACAGGATTTGTGTACTTCATCCACCACTGGTTCATATAAATGCAAATTTCCCTGTGTAAAGACAATGGCGAATATTTTTTTTATGTTCGACTGAAGAACTGTATTTGTTTTATTTGTGCCTTAACATCTTCATATACTCCTATCCTCCGCTACAAATCAAATCAAGACATGCCACATCTGCACAGAAAGGGGCTTTTATCAAGTAGAGTTTACACAAGTAGAGATAGGACACTAAGCATATTATCCTCAAAATCTGGGAAGAAAATAAAGTTTTAGCACCCTGCAAAATACTCTCTATTTTCTCCTTGCAAAATTTATAAGCGAAGCGCAGCTCATCTGCTCACAGTGCTTACCTATTCAGCTTAAAAGATGTCTGTCTTGTATCCAGTGCAAATAAGAACGAGAGAGAGAGGCATTTCTGTGACAGGTCTAAAAAAAAAGAAAAAAAGAAAAGGCCACCGTTCACTGCGGCTGACAAACACAAGGCAAAGACTACGTGACTGACTAAGAAGTGAAATGGAAAACCTGAGATTCAGAAGTGCGTTTTGTAAAGAAGCGGAAATCCAATCTATTTTTATCTGTTTATGAACATTTCTAATTTGCGCACGAGAAAACCTTGAGAGGAAAAACAAGCAAGGAAAAAATTTTAAATATTAAAAAAGAAGGAAAGAAAGGAAAAGGATTTGCTAGCTGAGGGCTCGAACAGATAACTTAAAATGAAATTCCAAGGCTTTCAGTTATTTTAGGCTTTTTTTTTTCCCCATTAAAGGGTTCTTTATTCATTCATCACACCTTTATAATTTACAAAAGGTGTGATGGATGTTCTGTTTATCTTTTTTTCTTCTCGGGTACATTTTCTATCCAGGCTGGACTGCACTTTCATTTTCCATCTTAATACATAAATATTTTTGAAGCATATTTTATATGTTACATATGAAATGTCAATGCATTTGTAAACTCTTTTTTTTTTGACTATTTTTATCTGACTATTTTTAAGGTTTTCCATCATGTACGTTTCAAAAAGATGAATTCAATGTAAATCCTGATCAAATTGGACACCCATGGTTACAGCATTAATATGTGGTGATGTAGGATATTTTGCCGTACTGTTTGATATAATAAGGAAGTACACAGTGCTTAGCAGGCACTTTTCGGCACATCCGTGCTTAAATGCTCCTGAAAGTATTTCCATAACAGTGGATAAAACAAATACACTAATGTTTTGCTGACTTTTTAGAAACTTGCTCACAAGCATTAGGATGGAAACACATCTGGAATTAGATTACCGGACCAGATGGTGAAAAGAGATGTAGGCAAGAAAGGAGTAAGTACAATAAAATGTGTCATTTATAAAATATAAAATAATAAACATACACAAAATATACTACTGAATGTAGCTATGTCACGTTTACTGTATGCATGAGCATGATTAAGGTGCTCGCTGATGTCACTTGTAATTGGGAATTGAACCGCCATGACAAGGAAATCCGATCTAAAGTGAGCAATGTGGATTTAATGTGAACATAACCAGAATAAAGTCCCTAGACATGACAAAAATGCCTATAGCTGTATAGTTTCTTGTATGTAATATAATTTGACATCATGGCTGTAGAAGTGGCTGTAGGCTATTGTATTAAAGTAACAAAACCACAAGAGATCATGAGTTATAGTCATTTTTTTCCCCAGAGTGATGAAATACACTAGTGTTCTAAAAATATAAAATTTTACTATTGACCCTTAAACCTAAAGCACTTAAAAAAAAAAAAGAAATTGCATTACTGTGGTTTCATGAATGAATATACAGTATACAGGCTTCACGATTGTGCAGTATAGAGTGTCATGTCCTTTTTTTTCTGCACAACCAAGGCAATATGATGAAATTTATTTTATTTCTTTATTTGTATGTTATTTTGGGAAGTTTGGTGATGGGGTCTGTAGCTTTGGGCTCTTTGCCTGCTGGGCTCCGTAGGTAGCAGGGTGTGGTTCCCTGGGTGTTCTGACGCCTTTCTAGTGTGGACTTTTTTTGGCAACGTGGGCTGCATTGGCTTTTCTGTGGGATTAGGCCAGATAGGCTGGCCTGGTTGCAAAGCCTTGGGTACCCATGAGCATGTCCCTAGTGTACTGGTGTCAAACCGTCTTCCTGTTCATCTGACAGTGGTCATAATATTATGGCTCACTGGTGTAATGCTTAGTTTTTCTTAACTAACTTGTGCATTTCATTAGTTGCCAATTTTTGACAGTTTTTGCCAGTAACCAGATGTTAAAAAGTGTTAACTGGACTTGTGAGTAATATTTTAATTCAGTCAAGCTCACATTCTTCAAGATCTCCATACAGTATAGGAAATGGTATAAATTTTACCATGTGACATGTTTTCCCAGGTCACCACCCATGAGAGTAAAATGGTCAGACAGAACAAGGGCAACCTAAGGGAAACATACATGCTTTGATATCTGTAAAACCAGAGTTAGCTGTGTGCGTCATGCCTGAGCACACCTTTCTGTCAAAGGCGACACACTCACCCAATGACCATCTGAGGGGAAAAAAGTGTGAAAAATGAAAGGAGAGGGTATAAAAAATGGATGCGGTCCAGACAGAGGGAAGCAGAGATAAAGATGTGAAGGAGAGAGTTTGGCTGAAAGTGTGACAATCAGAGATAGGACGATGGCGGCTTACTGAAGTCAGACCTGAGTCATTCATCAGAGAATAAAAACAGGAAAGCTAGGGGTGAACGAGCTGCACATCCATCTGTTCTGTTGTCAGAGAGTGGGAAGGAAAGTGTGACCCTCAGCTATCCTCCTGAGTCATAACTAACACATGATAGAAGTGAGAGAAGAGGGGTACTGCTGTCAGAGGACAGACAAAGCCAGCATCTCTGTAATCTCTTCCTGGCTGACAGGAGTAGAACCTGACGCATCTGGTGTAATTGTAGCACATCTGCATCAGGGTTTTGGCGTATTGCGCATTCTGAGATGCTTTTCTGCTCACCATGGTTGTAAAGAGTGTTTTAGTTACTGCAGACATCCTTTCCTGTCTCCTCTAACCTCTCTCAGTGAAACATCTGCTCGCTGGAAGTTTTTATTTTTTCTCGTGCACCATTCTGTGTAAACTCTGGAGATTGACATGTGTGAAAAACCCAGGAGATCCCATGGTTCCGAAATACTCAAAACCATCCTGCCTGACAGCGACAACCATGCCAAGGGGAAAGTTGCTTAAAATCCGACTCTTTCCAGCTCTTGAACTTTTACCTGAGTGAATTTATGCATTGCGCTGCAGAAACATGATTGGTGGACTGGATGATTGCACGAACGAGTGGGTGTCGTTAAAAGTGCACTATATGCCGACTCCTGTTAACCATCAAAACGAATAACGCCATGAATTACAGGACGATTTTCTCTTTGGCTATTTTACATTCTTTTTCCTGTCTCTCTTGTTTATGGCTGCTTTATGCAAAACTGATTAACCCAATTAATATTTTCAAAAGAAAAGTGAAAAAGTATCTACTGCTGTTTTGTGTAATACAAAGTTACAGCAGAGGTCATGAACATGACTGATGACTCTTTTCTATTTTAAGTTAGTACAAGTGTGTAGTAGAGCCTGTAGGAGCTCAGACATCTCCCACTGTCTGCTGTTTACTCCCATTAGACCCCTCCTGTGCAGGCAGGCAGGCAGGCAGGCACACACATTAATGTATACTCTAAATATAGAACAATAAGTCATGACAATGTTCTGGTTTTTCTGATTTTCACCTTTTAAAGTAAAAACTGAAGATACATATCTAATCATGAAACAGTATTTATTAACATTTTTGCATGTTTTTTACCTTACAAAATGTATTAAAATACTTGTAATTATTTATTATAGGGTCAAACCCCATCACTGCCAGGTCGCCACTATGACTATCCTTGGGCAAAACTCTTAAATCTACGCCCCATACAACCCGGCCACTGTATGCAGCCCTGGTTCGAAGCTGTGAGGGTTGTGACAGGAAGGGCATCCAACATAAAACATGTGTCACAGTCACCACTAGGACAAAAGTAAAAAAAAATATGATAATTTACCTCAATGCATACACCAATTTAACTTTATCTCATGCCCCGCCCACTTTATATTACCAGTGCAAATCATGCAAAAGAAAAACTTCCTCAAGTGAGATCATAAAAAACAAATTATTCATTCATGTTCAGTCAGTGTTTTATCCTGGTTATGGTTGCAAGGGAACAGGGTGCATGTCCCAGGAACACTTTGCATGAGGTGGGGATACACCTTGGATGGGATACTGCTCCGTCCCTGTGCACGCACTTTAAACACATTAATTCATTTATATCATAGAGTAGCCAGTCTACATACTGGCATGATGACATGAAGATGCAAGTAAACTGAAGATGGAGGAAAGCGCTTGGATGCAGATGAACCATGTGATCCTGTACAAAGACAGTAACCTGCAATCAGGATCACCGGGTTTTCTCTTTTCCTCATCCCAATTAATTAGAAACTAGGGATTTATTTTCTCATTTAATTAAAATGTGAGATCACACTCTACTGCATTTGATCAACGATGATAATAATAAAAGGATGTCCTTCTCTTTACAATCTTGCTAACTGGTCAGTCTTTGGAGGTTATGGTTACTTAGTCCGCTGTTTTTTTTTTTTTCTACAGCCCTGAGCATAGCGTAAGGACTGCGAAAGGTCAAAGGTCAGTCTGGATATGCTGGTGAAACAAAATGAGAGAAAACCATTTTGGATGCACTCCTGCTGTTTTTTTTTTTTTTTGCAGTTCCTGCAATTTCTGGCTCCACGGTCACTGACTGATAGTTACACCCATTTCTTTCATTAGTGTTTCTGAAAGACTCGCGTCTAGTGGAAAAAAAAAAGAAACACAAACACACCATGTCTGCTACACCCAGCAGTTCTTTTGCTAGAGCTGCTTTATTGGACAAATCGCAGTTGTTCTCTCGACCACAGCGCTGGCCTTTCAACTCCTCCATAATGAAATACTATACGTCCAATCTGCTCCTTTTCCTTTGATGGATGCTGCAACTTTACTTTTAATGGGTCCAGAGAGAGAGACAGTGAGAGAGATAGAATGCAAGACTGAAAGATAAGGAGACAGTGGAGACAGAGTGTGAGAGAGAGAGAGAGAGAGAGAGAGAGAGAGAGAGAGAGAGAAACAAGTTCAGTGGGAACTCAAGTTCAGTGTGTGCTCCTTCAGTAGTGAGACGCAGCTGGCATTCTGATGCCATTTCCTCCTCGCAGTTCGAGAAAAACTGTCATTCTGCAATGCTCACCTCTGTGAGGGGGTGAGAATTGCTGATGCAGACTAAATCAGCCAGACAAATTACACTCTCGGATGCCGATAACATTCTCGTGGACAGCTCAAGCCTAGGCTTTATGATAAACGTCGACTTTCTTTTTTTCCAGCCTTAAAAACACATGCTGCTGAGGTTAAGCTCAATGAAGTCCGTACTAACGCCTGTCAGCGAGATGTTATTGCTTAAGGACACAGGACCCTGGAGGCTCTTTCATCAATTATCCATCTAGGCTGCATCACACCGCTGCACATCAACGGTCTGTCAGTAGAATCAGAGGACAGAACAGGCCTGAAGGTTAAAGCTGCTAGTTTTTCCTCACACCAGCTCTCAAGCATATCTGGATTTTAAGTGGGCATGGTGCATATGGGGTGGTTTTTAGTATTTCATGCTCCCAAAAAATGTATAAGAGATACAAAAGTCTGCTCATCTTTTCTTTTTCGTTATGAGAAAATGACACTGAAACACACACACACACACACACACACACACACACATACACACATACACACATACACACACAAAGAAAAAGGGGCTACAATACTGTTCAATATCACATCACTGTAAACATATCTGTTGTATGAATACGTAGTACTATATTAACACCTAATAGGGATGAATACTGTCTGTGCAAAGGTATTTGGACACCTTCCCATGACATTCAAATTCAAATGAGTTTCAGAGTCTACCATTGCTTGTTTTAATAACTTCTACCCTCCTGGGAAGGCTTTTACAAAATAGGAGCGTGGCTTTGCACAGATGTGGATTTTCACTCATTCAGGCACAAGAACATTAGTGAGCTCAGGTGTCCAGAGAAATGATCAGAAGAAGCCTGGTATATACTGTACACTAGTTAGTGTTCCAGGTTGAGGTCAAGGTTCCTGTGCAAACCACTCCAGTTTGGCCAAACCTCATATTCATGAGCTTGCTTTATGCATAGAGGCATCATCATGCTAGACCATGTTTGAGCCCATTATGAATTAAATTGTCTAAAGATACTGTACAATTCCAAACTTTGTGTCAAAATTCCGAGGAAGAAGCACACATGGGTTTGATGGGCTTTTGATAAGTATTTGTTATCTAATGGAAGCTAAAACTGAGCAACAAAAGGCAAGAAAAATTGTGTGTGGAGGAGGTTTTTATTTTAACTCCAGGGCGCAGTGAAATATGAAGCCTGCGTGGAAAAGTATGACACATTAATGTGATTCTGTGATGTATTTATTATTCTTTCATTCATTCATCCTTAGTGACTGCCTGGGAAGAGTCAATGTTATTCAAATTAGGCTACTAGTTAGTTTATATTTTGAGAAATAGATATAAAAAACATATCAAGAATAGGTACCAGAGAAGAAAAGGAAATAAAATAAATAAAGGTTTAAGACTTACTATAAGTTATTAACTTGACTGATGTAGTTGAGGTCTGAATCCAGAGAGACCAAGCTGACCGTGTGTTCTGGTGCTTCCAGAAGTAGTGTTCAAAGAAAAAGTTCAAAAGTCGACCATCAGCTAAAAAAATTGATGCTCAGAGTTATCAGAGATTCTCAATCGCCAGTATTGTAAAAAGGTTGAACAATCAACAGTGCTCGTTACAGTGAGACGCTTATTCAAGAGCTGAAGCCTTGGATTAAATGCTATCCATGGGTGTTGTGATCTTGCATTGACTGTCGACACTCTGCAAAAACTTTGTTTTAAAGCTTTAAACTATCTTCCCTATAATCCCGATAGTTGCTCCATCAGACTTTCACCTGTTTGGTCCCCTGAGAGCAGCAGGACAAAGATTCATGCCTGATAAAGAAGTGAAGACAGCAGTGCATTCATGGCTCGCAGCTCATCCTAAAACATTTTTAATGAGGGAGCACGCAATCTTGTATTATGGTATTAATTATGAATTTAATTAAAATATTATTTAAAATAAATTCTACGTCCAAGTTACCCTTGTAATTAGAGTGTCGTAATGCAGTAAAAACAGCACAAACACCAGTCCTACAGCAAAATCATCAACATTAACTACTCATGAATATCGGATCATCCATCTACAAGTGTGGTCAAGTGTCGGCTGGGCACGGAGAGGAGGCACGCTGAACCAGCAGGTAATGTGTGTGTATGTGTGTGTGTGTTTGATGGAAGAGTAGCATTCGCATTGTGATGGATGACAGACAAAGCTGACTCTGGGATTTCCTTCCGAAATCACACTGCTTGTGCTTCTCTCTGTTATGCTTTATATGTTAATAACGTATCCTGTCTTTTAACCTGCTGCTCAGTTTTTGTTTTTAGCATAACGTGAATCTTGAAGACGACGTCAGCTTTGCTTGCTAACGTCCTGATTTAATTAGACTTCCAGGAATATCAGTCCATTTCTTTTTCAATATGCTGGATAGGAATGAGTCAGATAACATCCATCATTTCCGGCATATTTCCATCATGATTTGCACTTCATGCATGTGAAACCTGCTATACTGCTAATATATTCTTGATACACACAAAGTGCTGCCTTTAAAATTCAATTCTGTCTTTGTTACAGAGTGTGTGTGTGTGTTCAGCCACGTCTCAGTGAAACATATACTGTAAGGCTCCCGATACTCCCTCTGTAGTCGGATAAGTGCTTTAAGCTCCTCCATCTTATTGTTGGGAATTACCTTCAGGATCAATAAAGTGTCTATCTATCTGAATATCTAGCTGTGGTGGTGTTGCTCTAGAGTGCGAGTCCGATTTAAAAGCAACGCAAACACGCAAATTGCTGTGGTATGAGAGCAACAAAACACTTCAGAACACAGTGTTACTGGAAAATAATCCCGAGATCATGGTGGTATCAGTAACTCTGCTTCTCATCATACCACGCTCTTGTTGATTATTTTCCTATAACATCATGCCATGAAGTGTTTTACTGCTTATTTATCAGATATAATGCCCTTTCTTGGACACACTTTAGGGGTGTGTGTGTGTGCTGTGTGTGTGTGCTGTGTGTGTGTCATATCTGTTGAGACATGCTGCAGTGCTTCGAAACAGACAACACTGCCCCTCCTAGGCCAAACTAACTCGGCATGATCTTAATTTCCCTATGGAATGAATTTCCTTTAAGTCTGATGTAAAGTAATGTCATAGATCAAAAAAATGTCCAAGATGGACATGACATGGTTTTATAATAATATATGGATTCTGATGTTCAGATTTAGGAATCTAGCCTCAGCACTTTTTTTGACCTACAATTCTTTTTGACAGGAACATTCCAAGCTCCTGCGAAACTCCTTCTCAGTCAAAATGTAACTACCGACGGTGACCAGTAGAGGGCTTCCTTTTTCTTACGTTCTTCTTTAATGACTCCAAGCTTCTTAATAGGGCGCTCTGACATTTATAGAGTGACATAACACAGCATCTGTCACTGCTTGTGCGTGTCTCGTGGTATTACAAGTAACCCTAACACCTCCGACTTGTTTGTGAGATACTCTTTACACTCATTGTGTGTGTGTGTGTGTGTGTGTGTGTGTGTGTGTGCATTCACATTTCCCTTTATGCCTTGAGTCAGATGCCCTTATCCAGAACAACTGACATTTATCTCAGTTATACCGCTGAGCTGTTGAGGGTTAAAAACCTTGCTCAAGGGCCCGGCAGTGGCAGCGTGGCATTGCTGGGATTTGTACTTACAACCTTCCGGTCAAAAAGTCTGATGTCATAACAATTGAGTGTTTACGTGTGTGCGATGCAGGGATGTCTGTAGTGTTTCACTGGCATGCTGTGTGTGCAGGTTTTTTCATGCGATAGCTTTAACATATTTATGAAACCATACGTAAATAGTTAGAAGCATGTTTTTCGACATTAAGTCACCTGGGTCTAGAAAAGATTCTCTTTTTTGTCTTATTAGCCATTGCTAAAAAAAAATGATCCGTACTCTGGTTATATTAAAACATCTGCTGGCTGTGCTTTTACTTTTACGCGACTGTCTCCCCAGTCACTGCTGTGCAGGTGTGAACTTGTTACATCAGTTTATTTGTAACTGCAGTGTGAGCAAAAATGGACGCCCCACTTGTGTTTAGTTATTAGTGCAGTGATTGTTTTTTTGTGGGTGGACCCAAGGGCCTAAACAACTAGCATAAAGAAAGCAAATAAACACAAGCGTTTGGATATCCGCCAAAAAAAATTTGGACCGATTCTCTGAAGATGGTGAAAGTTTCTTAAAGAAAATCATTACTGGTGACGAGACATGGATTCATCAATACAAGCCTGAGTGTTAAGATCAGACTAGGCAGCAGAAACGTCCTCAATCGCAGACCAAGAAAAAGTTCAAAAGTCAACCATCAGCTGGAAAATTGATGGTGGAAATTTTCTGGGATTTTCAAGGGCCAGTATTGGAACATCGCATGTTCCTGTTGACGCATCCTCCCTATAGTCCTGATCTTGCTCCATTGGATTTTCACCTGTTTGGTCCCCTGAAAGCAGCACTACGAGGACAAAGAGTCACTGATGAAGAAGTGAACACACTTGTGGAGCATTCGTGGCTCGCAGCTCAGCATAAAACATTTGTAATGAGGGGATACGAAAGCTTGTTGACAGACTTCAAGTGTATTGAAAAGATTACATCAAAAAATGATGTATTTGTCTTTTCTAAAAGTCAACTTAAATAAATTCTGGAATTTATAAGAATGTTAAACAACTATGCCACATCTATGTTTTCTCAAAAAGGTACTGCGCAAGTTCAAATTCCCATAGGAAGATTCCTTCTTTCTCAAATGCCTTTAGGAAGAGTTGCAAATGTGACTCTCATGGTCACTTTTTGTTCATGTTTAAAAGAATTGTCCTTTTTTGAGAAATAGAAAATGAAATAGCTCATGCTCATCTATGCATCCTAATAAAGGTTCTTGCTATTTAAATTCCCATAAATGGCTTAGGAGGCATTGCGCATAAAGTTAAAGTGTGACAATGATGAATGATGCATATCCAAAAAAAAAACTCCAACTTTTTGCCAATGCAAGGGTTTGGAATCAATCAGAGACATGTCTATGAGGACACTATTTATGCTGCATCATTATTACCTCCAAAAAAACTAAACAAAAAAAAAAACTCAAAAATGGTATCAGAGATTCACTTAAATTTTAGCAAAGTGATGTCAAATCAAATCAGCATCAGAAGTAAACACAGCACTGTACAACTGTCTGCTTTAGCTCAATCAACATACCGGTATTAAATCTACAACAGTGAATATACAGTTTGCTGTTCATCACTTCCCACAGTTACAGGATGGGCTTTTGACTACCAAAAGTTGAATATAGAGGCATCCGTGTTATTTCCCAAGTTTGTAGCAGAGGTCAAACAGAGGTCGAAAATGACATAATTCCGATTCCACTTCTCACTTCCGAGTGAGAGACTGCATAAAATGATCAGATGACCAATATCTGTAGGCAATCTGGTCAGGATATTTCTCAGCAGAGGAAACGCTTACCTAGATAGATCAATTGATGATGGAGCATGATGGATTTACTCCTGGGCCAAGTGTAAATGTAATTGTGCCTGAACAATTGGGTTTTTCTACCTTCTGTGATCCATGCAATATAAATGCATTGCACTCATTTAGTGCTGCGCAATTAATTGTATGAAAATTAAAATCGCAGTATGAACCTGTGAAATTATTTCATCTCAAAATGTTGCAGGTTATCACAGGTAATATATGCATAACCGGGAATTTATGTAGAGTTCATCAATAATTTAAGCATGAATTATGATTTTTTTTTTGCATCATTTTGAGCTGATAAATAAATATTGGTAAACATCCTCTTAAATTATTTGGTGTTCGCCTACATAAATACATTTGAAAATAAATAAATAAATGGTCACATCGCAGTTTAAATCATGATCGTAATATGCGTCAACATAATTGCACTGTGATTTTTCTTTTTTTTCCCTCACCAAACTGTGCAGCCCTATACTCATTAATATTCAAAAATGTTTGATTAAAAAGTACACCCGAGTTCCATTTAAAAAATTAATTCCTTGTACACACACACATATATATATATCCTGGCATGTAAGGCCTGAGAAATCACACTACTACTCACACTGAGACTTCTCCACTCCAATCGATCAGCGTGACAGGTATATTAGGCTGCTGTCTGATTCCACATTCGGCTCTCTAATTATTACCATATTACACATTTTCATCATCCCATCTCCTCCCTCAGGCAGCAGGACAATAAATGGCAGACGTATATTGAACCTCCTCCTGGACATGGGAAAAGCCAATCAACTGGAGCTCGAATTCTTCATAAATCATCACTACACTAAACTGACCCTGCGTGAACTCCTGCAGGATCGACCAGCAGCCTCACACGGAAACAACTCGCCTCACACGTGTATGTTTTCAAGCAACAAGTCTCAGACTCTTTCGCCAAATCTAGTTACAAATATGGCTTCGTATACACAACGGTATCAAATATTTAAGATCGGACCATGGGCTGAGGCCATGAAGTCTGGCAGCATCACCTGTAATGATATAAATATTTCAACAACTTACATTTGAAACATTAACAGTATTCTTCATTCCTCTGATTCACCCAACCGGCGCAACGATAACAGTTATATAGGTGCAAGACTATGAGCACTGGGCGATTTTAATTATAAACAGGATGTGTAAAAGTCATTATACAGTCTCATGCCTACAGAAAAATGCCAGCTAACTGAATGAAAAGAAATGACTCACTCTGGGGCAAGATGAGGAAAAATGACTTTTACAGGGAGAAGGAAATGAGCTTTTCTCAGGTCGATAGCACCCTCTTCTGGCGATACACGTGCACGCAATAATGCAGGAAAAGCGTTAGCGGTCCACAGGGCACTGCTACGCTTATAGAATCAGCTCAAATGGATGTTAATTCCATTACTTTAGTGCATTACCTCTGCAGCAGTGCTGATTCATTGTTTCATTGTGTTCCAGTCTGTGTCTTAAGTCTGCATCGTTTCCATTCTGATACAGCTGCTGTCTGAGCTCGCTTATTTCAGGTTCATTCAAAAGCTTCAGGTAGAAGAGAGAGGTAACCGAATACAAATATACTATTCTAACAGATACGATATTGTGGGACTTTCATGTGAGTGATCGGATATAAAGCTTGTGGGACAAACAGACAAACAGCTTTGAATGAATAGTGTTTATTCATTCATCCTTAGTAACTACCTGGTCAGGATTGCAGTGTTTCAATGTTCAGCACACATCACCACTCATCTTCTATACCGCTTTATCCTGTATACAGGGTCGCGGGGGGCCTGGAGGCCTTGGGCACAAGGCAGGGTACACCCTGCACAGAGTGCCAATTCATCGCAGGGTACACACACATTCATACACGCACTCATTCGCACACTACGGGCAATTTGGGACTGCCAATTAGACTAATCTGCAGATGTCTGGACTGTGGGAGGAAACCCACCAAGCACGGGGAGAACATGCAGACTCCGTGCACACAGAGACAGGAATCGAGCCTGGCTGAGAATCGAACCCAGACCCTGGAGGTGCAAGGTGACAGTGCCAACCACTACACCATCGTGCCGCCTAATTTTGAACTGGAGTGATGTAGCTGAGGTTGAGGAGCTGTCAGATAACATGCTGACAACACTTCCAACTTTTGTTTTTTGCCTTCAGTGTTTCGAGCAGCATAGAGATGGGATTCTTCGAAATAAATCAAAACAATATAAAAGAAACTGAATGCAACTGTGTCGTATAGATGATACAGTATGCCCAAAAGTACATTCACACAGAATTGTTGCTTCTTTCCTGCTTCAACAGCCTCCAGTCTTCTGTGCCTGTAGGCGATCTTTCCATTCAGTCACAACAGGACAAGACCTTGAGCACTGATATCAGGTGAGGTGCCAAGCTGGAATTCTAATTCATCCCAATAGGGCTGAGATCAGAGCTCTGTGTGAGCCACTCGAGATTTTATCTCGCATCTTCATGGAGCTGGCTTCATGCACAGGGGGACTTGTCATGCTGGAACATGTTCGGGACTCTTATTTCCAGTGACGTAAAATTTCGCTGCTCCAGTAAACAAGATATTTGAGACCAACGTCTTGAGGAAGACCCTTGTGTAAGTGTTAAGAGCAGGTGTCTTCAAACATTTGGTCATATCTCTAAGCTGCAGTGGATCCTAGAGGTACAGTATAAGACCTATGTGTCCTGTCTTTACTAGATCCATCCATATATCCCAACATATTTAATGTATTCCAAGGTCCCAAACACAACGTGGGCTAGAATTCTTCTTTTTGCGTAAAATCCCGCCTCTACAATCTCCTAATCTGGATGTGTAAATGTCAGTACCTGTAATGCGGTGCTGTTTGGTGCTGACGCGGTTGCTAATCTGGACAGTGCAGCACAGGTGTAGCATAGCCAGCATGGTTAAAATCATCACCACACTCTGCACAAGCAGAGTCAGTTCAAACTGCTTCCCGACCCTGCAGAGAGAAACACACACACATATACACAATCCATAAAACAGTACAACTTTGATTTGTATTCCTGTTTTATAATCACTTCTAGCATTGTAACACTAGTGTAGACAGGGTAAAATGACTCCTTCTGCCCTCACCAGAAGAAGATGCGCAGTATATTGGCAATGAGCAGAACCAGGCACACGCGGGTAGAGAAACCTTCAGTGTTGCTAGTCTTCTGGATCTCCTGGTACTGAGGGATGTATGGCACTACGCCCCCAAACACCATCACAAACGAGGCCAGCCATGACAGAAGAGCCCACGAGCTCTCCATCGACTCGATTGACTCCTCCAGGTCAGGATCCATGGCTCAGAACCACACCAGCACCACCACCTCCTCCTTCTCCACCACCACAGTCGCTGTTGCTGAACTCATACACTGTCCTTGAGATATCACATCACATCACATCTTATTTTTACTCTCATGCAGGGAAAAGGGAAAAGCATGACACATATCAGGAAAACAGAAACAATTATACTGCAATGCTGTATCAAAAGAATATCATGATAAATTACACAATGACAATAAGGGGTAATAATAAATGGGGATATTTTTCATTTTAACTGCCCTCTGCTGCCTGTAAGGAGAATTGCTATTACAAGGAACACAAGCCCTTCTCTACCAGCTAATCCAACTTTCCACTTTCACTCCATAGAGTTTAAATTATTAATGTTAATATTTCAACAGTTAATCATCAATAATTAACAACAATAATACGGTGGTGTACTGGTTAGCACTGTCGGCTCGCACCTCCAGGGTCCGGGTTCGATTCCCGGCCAGGCTCGATTCCCGTCTCTGTGTGCATATGGAGTTTGCATGTTCTCCCCGTGCAAACTCCATGCAAATGCCCAAATTGCCCGTAATGAGTGTGTGTATGTGTGTGTGTGCCCTGCGATGGATTGGCACCCTGTCCCGAGTGTACCCTGCCTCGTGACCTAGGCCTCCTGGGATAGGCTCCAGGTCCCCACGACCCTGAATACAGGATAAAGCGGTACAGAAGATGAGTGAGTGAGTGAGTGAATAATACACGTTTTTCTAAATTTTTGCTTTGACTGGGGCTTAAACAAGGCAATCAAATCTTCCTCCTAATGTGACCTCATGAAAAAAAGAAACCCTTCGTCAACTTGCTGCTCAGCTCTGCAGCCCTCTAGTGGGGCAGGCCTTAGAAGCTCATTTACTCAGACACTAAAAGGGTGTGTTCAGAAGAGATGTGAAACAGACGAAGAATTAAAAGAATGCATTAAACTGTATGAGATGTGTTTCAGCTAGAGCATTAACACACACACACATACTGTAAATATATAGGGCTTAGTTATAAAGTTAAAAAAAACTGCTTCGTGCACATGTCCATGCGTGCACCTGAATGAAGCTATGCTGACGCCAACACTGGAACTGTACTATGATTCATTCCTTCGCCTCAAACAGGATTAATTACTCATCTCAAGAAGGATTAATTACTCATCTCAAGCAGGATTAATTACTCCCATATTGTCCTGCCCTTCATTACCACACACTGAACCTGTTGAGAGCTACCGACATGTTCTAACAGACTGTGAATAAGACAGAGTGAGCGAGCGAGAGAGAGCGAGAGAAAGAGAAGTGACTATAGTCTAAGGGGTTGCACAAAAAAAATTTCGAAATCCAATTTCAGCTCAGCCTCATGGCACCCTCTGCCTGCTTTATGAAATCATTCATCATCTAAATGCAACAGAAGAATTTCCTTCCTTTTTTATAAATGTACAAATGTGCAGATTAACCCCCCCCCTCAACCATTGGCCCTTTTTTATCAGTTAGATAAGACTTTTCCAGAAGAAAGGTCTGTACTCATTACACTTAGTAGTTACTGAAAAATAAGAAATCCTCGTGTTATACTCCCTACACATGCACACACCATGTGCATTCACAGGAATGTGTTTACCACCCGCCTAATATTGAGTAGGTGCCCACTTTTTGGCACCAAAACTGTAATGATCTGCGTGTTCTGATACCTTTCTTTTGGACCCAGCATTAACCTTTTCCTTAATTTGAGCTAAAGTAGCTCTTCAGCAGTGCATCAGTAAGCCTTGGCCCATGACCCTGTGGCCAGTTAACTGGTTTTCCTACCTTGGATCACTTTTGGTCACCACAACAAAACATCTTACAAGAGCTGCTGTTTGGGAGTTGCCCTGAATCCGTTGTCCAGCCATCACAATTTGGCTCTTCTCACAGTAGCTACATTTTCAATCTCTCATTACAATGGTGGCTGAAAATGGGTGGGACATATTAAGCATCAACTTTTTCCTGAAGTTGATGTGTTGGAAGTTGGAAGGATTTGAGTGACTTTGACAAGGGCCAAATTGTAATGACTAGAGGACTGAATCAGAGCCACACCTTCAGGTCTTGTGGGATGTTCCTGATCTGCAGTGGCCAAGACATACCAAAGGTAATCCAAGGAAGGAAAACCGGTGAACTGGCGACAAGGTCATGGGTGGCCAAGGCTTACTGATGCACATGAGTGGGGAGTGAAGTCTGGGCCGTGTAGTCCGATCCAATAGAAGCACTAGTGTAAATCAAATTGAAGAAAAGGTTAATGCATCACTGTTATAGTGGCAAAAAGGGGGGACCAACTCAATATTAGGCAGGTGGTCATAATGTTACGGTAACTGCTATAGAGAAAGGATGTATTCAAAAAAGATTCTACATTCAAAAAATACAAGAATACTATGAAAAGCAGTAAGTAGTAATTAATGAAACCCTTTGCTTAAATTTGTGCACTTTTAAAAAGCTCTTTACTTTTACTGAACATGCTGCAGAACCAGCCACCGTCTTCCTGCAGAGTTTTTTTAATTTCATGCACGCAAAACCCAGACGTTTTTTTTTCATAATATGTTACTTTCTTTTCTAACCTATAAATATTTTCCTGTGCACAAACTTTTGCACAGTACTGTACAGTATATGTACACACTCACACTAACATAGGTGCACTTGTTGATGACCAATTATTCACACTAACACATACAGTATGTTCCTGTTCAATACCAATAAACAGGAACACCATTAAACCACTAGTGTCAACAGACTATTTTTATTGAGTGATGTACCATACATACTGCACAGTGACATCGATATGATAGTGTGTGTGCGTCACACTGATATGAGTGTATCAGGCTCAGCAGTGCTCAGCATTTTTTTTTTTAAACACTGTATAGGAGACATTTATTGCCACACCTACCTTGCTGATCCAGTTAATGTGTATGCTTACAGTTAGCCCTTCTTCAGGACAATCATGAGTCTTTGTCAGTTGGTACACCACTTCCTAAACTTTAATACAAAGCCAGTGTTTACTAAGTAATGCTATTCAAATCATGCTGTTTGTGGCGTATTTGCATGAGGATGGCCTTCGGTGAAACAAGAGGAACACAGAAAGCTTGTCTGCAGAACGTGTAGATTTTTGTGTGAACCTTTTGAGTTGGGTACATGACAAATCACGGAGTCCCAACAATCCTCCTTGGACTAATATAAAAATGCAAATGTTTGTCTTTATGACCCCTCAACGGGATCAACCTGAAAGACTAACTCAGACACATAAGAAATCCAAACATAAAGAACAAAGATGAGACTCGAATCCTGAACCTGGGAGGTGTAAGAGAACAATGGTGACGAATGACATCAGCATGACACACAAACCTAAATCAACAAATTAACAAGCGAGAAATTTGCATCCAATACAGGAGCAAAGTAGTAGACGTGATAAGGAGGGGAAAAAAGGAAAGGTAAAGTGAGACGGTGAAGCATGTATTGCCCTTGTGCAGGAAATACAGTGGGGCAAAAAAGTATTTAGTCAGTCGACAGTTGTGCAAGTTCTCCCACTTAAAAAGATGAGAGAGGCCTGTAATTTTCATCATAGGTATACCTCAACTATGAGA